>JARGYO010000094.1:57992842-58320342 GCA_029206835.1 Rana muscosa
AGTGGGCTGGGAGATAACAGCTTTACAATTTTGTGGAATATGGTGGTTTATCTCTCTACTCTTCCATGATGGTTGACTCTTTAACCACTTCCCTACCCAGCCATAGTCAAATGACGTCCACAGATGGGATCTCTCATCCTGGGTGGACGTCATATGACGTCCTCGGCTTTGTAGGGGGATATCTGAATGATGCCTGCAGCTAAAGGCATGATTCAGATATCCTTTTGAAGTGCCGGCGATTCTGCGCACCATAAGAATGATCATAGCGGCGGTTCCACCGCTTGATCGTCCTTACAGGCGGCGGGAGGGGACATCCCCCCCTCCCGCCGCCATCCGGTGCTTCTCCGGGCTCCCCGTGCGATCGGGGACCCGGAGCGAATCTTCCGGCGTCGTTGGTGGGGTCACGTGATGAGCATAGAGATGACTGGTGACCAGATGGTCACCAGTCATCTCTATGATCGTCGGAGGCCCGGGCGCGATGTGATGACGTCACGCCCGGGCCTCAAATGTAAACAAAGCCGCCATTGCGGCTGTAAGTATGAGATCAGTGAAAAAAATTTCACTGATCTCATTCTTTCCAGCCTGGAGGAGAGATGTGGGGTCTTATTGACCCCGCATCTCTCCATAAAGAGGACCTGTCACACACATTCCTATTACAAGGGATGTTTACATTCCTTGTAATAGGAATAAAAGTGATCAAAAAAAAAATAAGTAAAATCATTGTAAAAAAAGAAATAAATAAGTAAAAAAAAAAAAAAAAATTAAAACGCCCCTGTCCCCGGTAGCTCGCGATCAGAAGCGAATGCACACGTAAGTCGCCCACATATGTAAACGCCGTTCAAACCACGCATGTGAGGTATCGCCGCGTGCGTTAGAGCGCGTGCAACAATTCTAGCACTAGACCTCCTCTGTAATTCTAACCTGGTAACCTGTAAAAAAAATTAAAGCGTCGCCTATGGAGATTTTTAAGTACCGAAGTTTGGCGCCATTCCATGAGTGTGCGCAATTTTAAAGCGTGACATGTTAGGTATCTAGTTACTCGGCGTAACATCATCTTTCATATTTTCCCCAAAAATTGGGCTAACTTTACTGTTTTGTTATTTTTTAATTCATGAAACCATTTTTTTTTTAAAAAAAAGCCGTTTGAAAAATTATTGCGCAAATATCGTGCAAGAAAAAATGTTGCAATGACCGTCATTTTATTCCCTAGGGTGTCTGCTAAAAAAACATATATAATGTTTGGGGGTTCTGAGTAATTTTCTAGCAAAAGAATGATGATTTGTACATGTAGGAGAGAAGTGCTAGAATAGGCCCGGTATTAAATAGGTACAAAAAGCCCGGTATTGAAGTGGTTAAAGCGGAGCTCCCCTGAAAAAAATATATTAAAAGCCAGCAGCTACAAATACTGCAGCTGCTGACTTTTATAATTAGGACACTTACCTGTCCTGGAGTCCAGCGACGTCGGCAGCAGAATCGCTCATCACTCTGCTGCCCCCACCGCCATCCTTGCGGCTTCACTGCCCGGATCCCTACGGCACATGCGCGAGTCGCGCTGCGCTGTTCTCACTGGTCCCTGTTGTGTTCTGGGAGCCGAGTGTCTCCCAGAATACAACGGGTATTCTGCGGGAAGTGACGTACTACCCGCAGAATACCCGCAGAGAGGACTCCCGGAAGTGGGTGCAAATACCTGTCTTAAACAGGTATCTGCACCCCCCTCCCCCCTGAAAGGTGACAAATATGACACCGGAGGGGGGGAGGGTTCCGATGAGCGGAAGTTCCACTTTAGGGTGGAGCTCCGCTTTAAGGTTGTGCCTCACCCTCACTTACCTCCTCTGCTCTCACCCAAGTCGCGTCAGTGACCTCATCATCATCCCCTCCATCCTCTCACTGGAGACAACTTGGCAATACACTGTGGCTGGGGGAACATGACTGCCAATTTGTTGTTTACCAGTGTTCTCCCCTCTCTGTAGACCCATGTTCCCACCTTTCTCAACCTTTAGAACCAACATCAGAATCAAGTAATGGCTGTGCATTGTAAAGGAGCAAGTGGCTGAAACTTTCTTTAAATAACTCAGCTAACTCCTCCACGCCTGAGGCAGAATAAGCCACTTTGGCAGCTGCAGTGGACTGCACACTAGTCTCTGCTCGGGTGATAGACAATGAGGAGAATGACGATGATTTAGTAAGCCAGTCCACCACCTCCTCTGCATGATGTGGCTGGATAGCATGGCCAACATCACTAAACAGAGGAAATGATGCCCTGCCTGAGGACATAATATGTCCACCTTTGTCTGTGGACACAGACGCTGCTGGTCCCCTCACAGTGCCATGGGAACGTCTGCCTCTCCTCGTTGGTCTCCCAGACATGATGGGGGGGGGGAGATTATTACTGAAATGTAATAAAGGTGTGGAAATGTGTATGTGGATGCACTTTAATCAATGGAAAGTGGTGTTTGGTGCACTTTAACTTGAGTATTCACTCCACTCCACTGACACACTACAACACACTGCAGTAAAACGGCACTAATGCACTGCAATATACTGTGGTAAAGGTGCACCAACCCTCTGAAATATACTGCATTAAACGTGCACCAACGCACTGTAATATACTGCATTAAACGTGCACCAACGCACTGAAATATACTGCAGTAAACGCGCACCAACTCACTGAAATATACTGCAATATACTGTGGTAAAGGTGCACCAACGCTCTGAAATATACTGCATTAAACGTGCACCAACACACTGTAATATACTGCATTAAACGTGCATTAACGCACTGCAATATACTGCATTAAATGTGCACTAATGCACTGAAATGTACTGTCTTAATTCTGCATTAACACACTAAAATATACTGCGTTAAACATGCAGTAACACACTTAAATATACTGCGTTAAATGTGCACTAACGCACTGAAATATACTGCTTTAAACGTGCAGTAACACACTGAAATATACTGCATTAAATGTGCACTAACGCACTGAAATATACTGCGTTAAATGTGCAGTAACAGGATTTAAAAAAAATCCTATGGGAAATTCCGATCGTCTGTGTGGAACTCCGTCTGAAAAAAATCCTACGCATGCTCAGAATCAAGTCGACGCATGCTCGGAAGCATTAAACTTCAGTTTTCTTGGCTCGTCGTAGTGTTTTACGTCACAGAGTTTTAGACGGTCGGAATTTTGTCTGACAGTGTGTATGCAAGACTGATGGAAGACAGCTTGATCGGAATTCTGATGAAAAATTCCATCAGATTTTAGTCCATCAGAAATTCCTATCGTGTGTACAAGGCATACGTTTGTGAAGTAAAATTAGAAAAATATATACATAAAACGATTTTTCAGAAATAAAAAAAATTATAATTGGCATGTGCATGTATGTATTCACCCCCTTTGTTATGAAGCCCAAAAAAGCTCTGGTGCAACCAAATACCTTCAGAAGTCACATAATTTGTGAAATGATGTCCACTAGGGATGAGACGAACACCCCCAGTTCGATTCACACCAGAATCTGCGAACGGACCGAAAGTTCGGGCAAACTTTAGAACCCTATTAAATACAATGGACTCGAACGTTCAAAATCAAAAGTGCTAATTATCAAGGCTAATATGCAAGTTATTGTCCTAAAAAGGGTTTGGGGACCCGGGTCCTGCCCCAGGGGACATGTATCAATGCAAAAAAAAGTTTTAAAAACTAACGTTTTTTCGGGAGCAGTGGTTTTAATAATGCTTAAAGTGAACCAATAAAAGTGAAATATTCCTTTAAATTTCGTACCTGGGGGGTGTGTATAGTATGCCTGTAAAGTAGCGCATGTTTCCCGTGCTTAGAACTGTCCCTGCACAAAGTGTCATTTCTGAAGGAAAAAAAGTCATTTAAAAGCACTCGCGGCTATAATGAATTGTCGGCTCCCAGCAATACAGAGAACAGTCATTGAAAGTCATTGATAAAAAATAAAATAAAATGCGTGGGGGTCCCCCCAAATTCATGGGGATGAATTTGAATGGGGTGTAATGGGTATAAGGCTGAGCGGACCTGATTGGGAACGTGAGAAGGGACAGGGTCTATTCATTTATTACACTGCAGAGGAATCAAATCACATTCCCCATCAGGTCCGCTCAGGCAATGACGTAGGCGGGGTCTGACGTATGAGGAGGCGGGGTCACCCGTCAGATCATAGGGGTAAGCCCCGGCTTTCCCCGCTTGCAGGGTATAGCCAATGACGTAGGCGGGATCCCGCCTACGTCATTGGCTATTCCCCGGCAAGCGGGGAAAGCTGGGGCTTACCCTATGATGTGACGGGGGACCCCGCCCCCTCGTACGTCATGGGGGTTTCGTGTGGAGTGGAGACTGGATGAGACTGCAGCGCTAGACATCGGATCACCGCGGGACATAGAGAACAACGTAGGACAGATTGGATTACATCGCTGGAATGGGTTTTTTATTTTTTATTTTTTTATTTTTAATAAAGGACTTTCCCAACTGTGTCTGTGTGTTTTTTTACAATTTTTTACACTTTCTTTGTGAAATGGTAGGAATACAATGTACCCCTTACCAATTCACATGGGGGGGGCAGGATCTGGGGGTCCCCTTTGTTAAAGGGGTCTTCCAGATTCCGATAAGCTCCCCGCCCGCAGACCCCCACAACCGCCGGACAAGGGTTGTGGGGATGAGGCCTGGCACGGTTCAGGAGGAGGGGTGCTCTCTTGTCCCCCCTCTTTTCCTGCGGCCTGCCAGGTTGCGTGTTTGGATAAAGGGTCTGGTATAGATTTTTGGGGGGAACTCCACGCCATTTTTATTTTTTAATTTGGCGTGGAGTTCCCCTTAAAATCCATACCAGACCTGAAGGGTCTGGCATGGATTTTTGGGGGAACCCCACATCATTTTTATTTTATTTGACGCAGGGTTCCCCTTAATATCCAAACCAGACCTGAATGGCCTGGTAATTGAATTTGGGGGGACCCCCACACATTTTTTTTTTTTTTCTCCCATAGACTTTTACAGGGTGTTCCGCGGCTTTTCGAATTTGCCGCGAACACCCCAAATTGTTCGCTGTTTGGCGAACAGGCAATGTTCGAGTCGAACATGAGTTCGACTCGAACTCGAAGCTCATCCCTAATGTCCACCTGTGTGCAGTCTAACTGTCACATTATCTGTCATTACATATACACACACCTTTTTGAAAGGCTGCAAAACCCAAGCAAGAGGCACCACTAACCAAACACTGCCATGAAGACCAAGGAACTCTCCAAAAAAGTAAGGGACAATGTTGTTGAGAAGTACAAGTCAGGGATCGGTTATATAAAAATGTTCAAAACGTTGATGATTCCTAGGAGCACCATCAAATTTATCATAACCAAATGGAAAGAAGATGGCACAACAACAAACCTGCCAACAGACGGCCGCACACCAAAACTCATGGATTGGGCAAAGAGGACATTAATCAGAGAGGCAGCACAGAGACCTAAGGTAACCCTGGAGTAGCTGCAGAGTTCCACAGCAGAGACTGGAGTATCTGTACAAAGGACGACAATAAGCCGTACGCTCCATAGAGTTCGGCTTTATGGCAGAGTGGCCAGAAGAAAGCCATTACTTTCAGCAAAAAGGCATGTGGGAGACTCTCAAAATGTATGGAGGAAGGTGCTCTGGTCTGATGAGACTAAAATTGAACTTTTTGGGCGTGCGCACCCACCCCCCCCAGGAGCACGTCCATCTCTCCGGTGTCTCTCTCCTCTCTCTTGTCACACACAGAGCCGAGGAACCCCCCGCCATGTCCTAGATAGACTACGTCAACACCTTTGTGGACAGCACCGTGTGCATGGACTGCGCCATCTACACCTTGGCTCCTCCGCACGGAGTGTGGGCCGCCTACCCCGGAGGGAGCTTCTGTTCTCTCACAGCACAAGAATTGTCCCATCTCGTTGCCAAAGATCGAAGCCACTTATTTATCAATGGCCTAGTGATTGGAGGGCAGAAATGCAGCGTGCTCAGGGACCTCTGGTTTGATGACTCACAAATGTGCCTAGACGCAAGGACAAAAAGCACAGACGGAGGAACCACATTCAACATTCACATCGTCCGATCCAATCAAGCGATCTTCTTCCTGAAAGGAGGGAACGGTATTCATGGCGGACAGTTGAACCAGAAATGTTACGATACCATTAAGTACCTGAGGGGCATAGAGTATTGATGCTGCTGCCTCTCCAGTTGCCTGTTCCAGCTGCCAACATTGGACCAACCACCTGATTCTTCACCCACCCCCTCCTTTTCACCCCTCAATTTTTTTTATCGTTTTGTTTTTTTGCTGCCCCGAAACACCAGAATAAACTGAATTTTTTCCAAGAAAAATTTATATCTGATTTAAGAATAAAAAAAAAAAATGAACTTTTGGCCATCAAAGAAAACGCTATGTCTGGCGCAAACCCAACACATCACCCAAAGAACACCATCCCCACAGTGAAACATGGTGGTGGCAGCATCATGCTGTGGGGATGTTTTTCAGCAGTTGGGACTGGGAAACTGGTCAGAGTTGAGAGAAAGATGGATAATGCTAAATAGAGGGATATTCTTCAGCAAAACCTGTACCACTCTGTGTGTGATTTGAGGCTAGGGCGGAGGTTCACCTTCCAGCAGGACAATGACCCCAAACACACTGCTAGAGCAACACTTGAGTGGTTTAAGGGGGAAAATGTAAATGTGTTGGAATGGCCTAGTGAAAGCCCAGACCTCAATCCAATAGAAAATCTGTGGTCAGACTTAAAGATTGCTGTTCACAAGCGCAAACCATCCAACGTGAAGGAGCTGGAGCAGTTTTGCAAGGAGGAATGGGCAAAAATCCCAGTGGTAAGATGTGGCAAGCTCATAGAGACTTATCCAAAGCGACTTGGAGCTGTGATAGCCGCAAAAGGCTATTGACTTTAGGGGAGTGAATAGTTATGCACATTGAATTTTTCTGTTATTTTGTCCTATTTGTTGTTTGCTTCACAATAAAAAAAAAACATCTTCAAAGTTGTGTGCAGGTTCTGTAAATTAAATGATACAAATCTTCAAACAATCCATGTTAATTCCAGGTTGTGAGGCAACAAAAAACAAAAAATGCCAAGGAGGGTGAATACTTTTGCAAGGCACTGTATACTGCGTTAAAAGTGCACTAACACAGTGTTTCTCAACTCCAGTCCTCAAGGCGCCCCAACAGGTCATGTTTTCAGGATTTCCCTCTGATGAAAAAGCTGTGGTAATTACTAAGGCAGTGAAACTGATCAAATCACCTGTGCAAAATAATGGAAATCCTGAAAACACGACTTGTTGGGGCGCCTTGAGGACTGGAGTTGAGAAACTTTGTACTAACACACTGAAATATACTGTGTTAAACGTGCCTAAAGCACTGAAGTATACTGCATTAAACCTGCAGTAACACACTGAAATATACTGCGTTAAATGTGCACAAACGCACTGAAATATACTGCAATAAATGTGCAGTAATGCACAGAAATATACTGTGGTAAACGTGCACTGATTCACTGAAATATACTGTGTTAAATGTGCACTAACGCACTGAAATATACTGTGTTAAACGTGCACTAACACACTGAAATATACTGCGTTAAATGTGCACTAATGCCCTGAAGTATACTACGTTAAACCTGCAGTAACACACTGAAATATAATATACTGTGTTAAACATGCAGTAACGCACTGAAATATACTGCAGGAAATCTGCCCTGACAAAATAAACTGACACACTACACTCACACTGCACCATCACTAGATTCACACTAAATTGACACGAAAGTAAAAATGAATAGTCACACTACACTCATACTGCTCTATCCCTAGATTCACACTAAACTGATATTCTACACTGACAATAGAATCAGAATAGCACACTAACTCGCTAGCAGCACTGAACAGAGTCCTGTTCTATCTCTCTCCATGCCAAAATCACACTGCAAATGGTCGCTTTGGGGAGAATATTTTTATAGTGTGGGGCGGGACTAAGAGCAATGAGCCATGATTGGGCACAGTTATCATTACTTTCTGCAATCATGGCTCTGACAGTGCTCTATGCCCTGATTGGGAAAAGCATTCATTGCTTGAGCCAATCAGGGCTTCCAATGCACTCTGCGGCAGGGCAGTGCATTGTGGTCATTCGGCGGGCCAAACAAACAGTAGAACACCCCAACAATTCGGATTTTCGTAGAACGGACGAACAGCCAATGTTCGGCCCGAACTCATGCTCGGGCCGAACCCTTCGCCCAACTATAGATGTCAGTAGTAACACAGAGTGCAGGGGCTAGAAGTAAATAATGCAGCCATTATCTATTAGAACAGGGGTATCAAACTCAAATTCATCGGGGGCCGCATCAGTAGTATAGTTGCCCTCAAAGGGTCGGTTGTATGTGTAGGACTATATGTTTGCTCTTTATTATAAATAATTGTCACTGCATTTGTTTATTACTGATTTTATGGAGTGCAGGGTACAGGAGTGCACTGTGCACGGAGTGCAGGGTACAGGAGTGCGCTATGTATGGAGTGCAGGGTACAGGAGTGCGCTGTGTACGGAGTGCAGGGTACAGGAGTGCGCTGTGTACGGAGTGCGTTGTGTACGGAGTGCAGGGTACAGGAGTGCGCTGTGTACAGAGTGCAGGGTACAGGAGTGTGCTGTGTACGGAGTGCGTTGTGTACGGAGTGCAGGGTACAGGAGTGCGCTGTGTACGGAGTGCAGGGTACAGGAGTGCGCTGTGTACGGAGTGCAGGGTACAGGAGTGCACTGTGTACGGAGTTCAGGGTACAGGAGTGCGCTATGTATGGAGTGCAGGGTACAGGAGTGCGCTGTGTACGGAGTGCAGGGTACAGGAGTGCGCTGTGTGCGGAGTGCAGAGTACAGGAATGCACTGTGTACGGAGTGCAGGGTACAGGCGTGTGCTGTGTACGTAATGCAGGGTTTAGGAGTGCACTCTGTACGGAGTGCAGGGTTCAGGAGTGCGCTGCGTTCAGAGTGCAGGGTTCAGAAGTATGCTATACACAGTGTGCCACAGCTGACCTCTGCACCCTCCGCTCTCCTTCCATCCTCTCACCTCTGCCCCCACATCCCTCACCCCCAAAAAAAAAAACTCTCACATCTTTGTGTTCAGCATGTTCAGCAACCAGTACCAGTGTTCTGCCCTTTATGTCCTATTTCACCATTACGTTTTTTTTTAAAAATCAGCACAACAGAACTGCAGTAAGTCCTTAAATAGATCGCTCTCAGGCTGCAGCCCTCTGGAAAAAAAGAAAAAACCTAGCTGTTTGAGTTGTCAGGAACCGCCGACACTGACAGGCCATGCGCTCAGTTCGGAAACAGCCGGCGCCGCTAGAGGGACTGAGGAGGAGAGAGAGCGGGAGATGTTCCTTTGGAGACGAGCAGGCCACGCATTCGCTGGCACAAAGCCGGTGCCGGTCGTGTGATGGAGAATGTTTACATTTGTTGCCTGGGAGACAGAGGTGGAAGCCGCTGCTCGGGTCACATAACAAGGCCTGGCGGGCCGGATTCGGCCCGCGGGACTTGTGTTTGCCACCTGTGTATTAGAAACATTGCTACCATAATTCATGCAGCCTGCATTATTGTGTGTGACATTCATTCAATTAATATTTTTAAATAGACCCCATAGCATGATTTTTTGCAGGCCAAATAGTGTTTTTTCTGTTTTATAGGATCTTTTAAAAGATAAAACACTGGGAAATGTTTTATGATGAGGATCCTTACAGGTCACTTTGTGGTTTTTCATTTTGTTTAACGGTACATATGCCTGTATTTTTGGAATTCGATGTCTCATTTTATGTCCTTCTCCTTCCAGAATGTGGGACTCGTGCTCCGAAAGCTCATAGGCAGCGTGGATGTGATTCTTCCATCTCTGCCGCAGTCATCACGCACAGAGGTACAATATTCTTCTAAAGATATCATGAAAATAGAACTGTTAGATGCATGTTATTTTTTTCACCAGAGGCTCAATTATTATGAGGGTTAGAGTGTATCTAAAGCAAAAACTTTTTCTTTTGACAAATGTTCCAGTGATAACTGTCCAACAGGGCATTTCCCCCAGTTTACAGGATGGCAGGTTTTTTGCTTAGATACCCTAAAAATCTATAATTTAAGATAAACATTTTATTACCTCTACTTTAAAGAAGAATATATGGGGGTTAATAATAATAATAAATATTATTGGTATTATTATTAATATTAACAACAATAATAGTTATTATTATTATTTTGTATTTTATTATGTTCATTTTTATCATTATTTAAAAAGATAAAATAAAAGCAAAGATTATTATTATAAGAAGTAGTAGTATTATGATAATGTCTATAATTATTTTAAATTAAAATACAAAATTATTATTATTATATGATTTATTATCATGTTTATTTGTGTCATAATAAAAAAATAAAAAATAAATGAATAATAATTATAACAATAATGATGATGATAATAATGTTCATTAGTATGATTATGTAATAAAATTAAAGATAAATAATAATAACATTATTATTATGTATTTTATTATGTTAATTTCTATCATTATTAAAAAAGATAAAATAAAAGCAAAGATTATTATTATTATTATTATTATTATTATTATAAGAAGTAGTAGTATTATATTTTTTTCTATAATTATTTAAAAATAAAAAATTAAATACAAGATTATTATTATTATATGATTTTATTATCATGTTCATTTGTGTTATCATTTAAAAATAATATAAAAGATGAATAATATTTATAACAATAATGATGATTATGATAATAATGTTAATTTGTAAGATTGCGGTGGGGCGTGCCTTCCAAAGTGCATCCGCTGCCGCCAAGAGAGAATGAAGTTCAGTGATGTGACGTTCCCTGTACCGTTTACATGGGCAAGCGAGCTGGATAATATGGCCATGAACCGTAGCCTTATGGGCCTCCCACAGGGACACAGCCAAAGTAACTGATCCTAAATTGTCGGCAAAGTATGTTTATATGGAAGACTGGATATGCTGATGGGTGGCCTGAGTAGTCAAAAGCGATTCATTAATCCTCCAATGGAAGGGGCGTTCGGTGAGGCCCGAATGGGAAACAAGAAAGACCCAAGGGGTCATGGTCAGACCATGGTGAGGAAGGGATAGAGATCTTGGGAACTAGTGGAAGATGATGTACTTGCATAAAAACATGACCAATCCTACAAATGCTTTCATGTGGGTTGGAATAGTACGTAAAGTCATGGTCATTAGGATGGAGCTCCCTCCAGACGTCTATCAAACCGAGGTTTGGAGAACTGTGCACACTTGAGCCTCATGAGCCTGGTCATGAGAGGGAAAAGGCCCTTGCGCATATCGTCTGTCTAGGGCTGACTTGAGGGCAATGTTAGAATCACCCATGAGTAGGAGCAGTAAGCCCTTCTGGTGTTGGGAGACCACCCTACAGAGGTATGAGAAAAACCTGTGTGAGAATTTATTAGGTGCGTAATGGGAGACAATGGTAACGTCTTGGTACCATAAAGTGCCCTGTAGAAGTAAGTACCGACCAGTATGATCTGCAATCTCCAACGCACAAGTGAAAGGAAGATTGCGTTTGAACGCAATCAAAACACCTCTATGTTTTTCAGTGGCCGAGGCAGTATAGAACAATGGGTAATGCGGGGAGCGAAACAGAGGGGAGGAGGACTGAGCAAACCTGGTCTCCTGCAAACATACAATATCCCTTTGTTGAGATTTAACGTGGTGGAATACCTTAGAACACTTAAAGCGGAGCTTCACCCTAAAGTGGAACTTACGCTCATCAGATTCCTCCCCCCCTTCCGGTGCCACAATTAGCACCTTTCAGGGGGGAAGGGGGGTGCAGATACCTGTATAATACAGGTATTTGCACCCACTTCCGGGCATAGATAGCCGCAGAATATCCGCAGAATCCCGCAGCCCCCCCCCCCGCTGTGTTCTGGGAAACACACAGTTCCCAGAACACAACGGGGACCAGTGAAGACGCGCGGCGCGCCTCGCGCATGGGCAGTAGGGAACCGGGCAGTGAAGCCGCAACGATTCACTTCCTGATTTCCTCACCGAGGATGGCGGTGGGGGCAGCCAAGAGACGAGCGATATCTCGTCTTCTGCTGCCGACATCGCGGGCACCATGGACAGGCAAGTGTCCATTTATTAAAAGTCAGCAGCTGCAGTATTTGTAGCTGCTGGCTTTTAATATTTTTTTTAAGGTGAAGCTCCTTTTTAATGGGCGAATTGAAGCCATGGATGTTTTGTGAATTAATTTTTAAAAGGGGAGTAGCCACTCCACTGGGTATAAAAAGCCCCCTAAAAATTGGGGGAAGCAACAAACAGAACAATAACAGTAAATTAACCCAGAGTAGTAGCAATTTAAGGGAGTTGGGGTGGGGCGGCACAGTGCAAGCACCGTGTCCACATTCTCTCCAAGGCCCGCTTGAGTTTCTGAATGACCAATAAAATGTATAAAAAAAATTATTAAAAAAAATTGACCAAAGGCAATGAATAAGAGGGGGGGCCTCCACACCACTGCCAATACTCATAAAAGGGAGGTTGGAGCAGGGAGAGGAAGGGAGCGGGAAAGGGGTAAAGGGGTTTGGTTGAGGTGGGGAGAAGGAGCGGGAGAAGGAGAAGGGGGGCGGGAGGAGGAGGGGGGAGTAGGAAGGATGCAACAGAGGTGGGAAGGCCAATCCATACACAATGAAAAGCAATACAAATTGTAAAATACAACAGATCAAGACATAAGAAACACCACACAATAAATCGGCATTGGTCAGTCCCATTGCCCACAATAGACATTAGGGCTAACCATTGTGAAGCAAAAAGGCAGAGCTTAGGCCTAATGATTTGGGGGGGGGGGGGCTCAGGTCAAAGAGTAAAGATCAACAGGTGGCAGTGAAACCCTATGGGGGGGGTCAGCAGTGCATAGCAAGATCCTTAAATCCCAATAAAGATCAGGAAGCCCCTGTATCACCGGTACAGTCAGTCAGCAGATATAAGTTCCTTGAGGGTAAGGTGTCAATATACCCATGAAATGCAGGATGAGGCCACCGGTGTAGGAAAACAGCTAGCAATACATAGGTAGAGACAGTCTGCTGAGGAAGAAAATGGCGGGGCCATCAGGGGGCCCCCATTGAAGAGGTTTAGGCGTCTTTCCAGAGCTCAGAACATGAACACTCACAACAGAGTAATACTAGGCACACAGCCAAACTCACGAAGGAGGCTGCAAAAGGCAGGAGAACAGGCTTCAAGACAAGAATTCAGGAAAGCCTTCCTTCAAAGTGATCAGCGTGGAGGGCTGGATCACAAGGGTGTGTGCCGGCAAGATCTCTCAGAGTTCGCTACGATGGCTAGAGGCCCGCTGGGATCCGAACCGGAGCCTCCAGAGGGAAGGAGGTGTTAGGCTCCAAATGTTGACTGGGCCTCCTCATTGTTGCTGACAGAATGACTCCTGCCTTGAAAGTTGAAGATTAGCCAAAAGGGGAAGCCCACCCCAGGTATACTTGATGTGACGATTTACAAGAATGGAGGTGAACGGTTTCAATTGGCGCCTTTTCTGTAGAGTGATCTGTGAGAGATCTGAAAAGAGATGATAACGGTGCCCCTGGAAACATAGCTCAGATTTATTTCTAGCCGCCTTCAGCAAGGTCTCCTTCGTGCGAAAATAGGTCAACGTAATGATAATGTCTCTAGGCAGCCCGTCTTGTCTCTTCATCCCCAAGGCGCAATGAATGCAGTCGAATTCAAGGCGGTCTATGGGTATGGCAGGCACCAATTCTTGAAACAGGGCTGTCACAGTGGAGGTGTGATTGACAGCGGTCTCAGGGATACCACGCAGATGCAGGTTCCCATGGTGAGAGCGATTTTCAAAGTCCTCAAGCAGCAACAGGGCTGACGTCAACTATTTATGGAGGTCAGACAGATCTTGTTAGTGATATTTCTATGACCGTCCATCTTGTCTTCCAGGTCGTTTGTGCGATTCCCCAATTCACAAATCTCTTTCGTGATCTGGGCTGCGAGTTTGGTAGTAGCAGTTGATAGCTCTGCCTGCAACATTGTTTTGAAGGGCCCCAGTAGCTCAGCATCCCTCAGTGGTGGATTCTGTGCTGGCAGTGGTGCATCCATAGTGCTCTCAGCATCGGAGAGCAGATTTGCCTCACCTGTCAGCAGGAGCGGCAGGAGCTCGAGATTCGAGGCCGGGGCTTCTGGCGAGTCTCTGGGTTGAGAGGCCTCCTCTTCCAGGTCGCATGGCTTGGTGCTGGAGGCGCGTGCCACACCGGTTCTTCTTCCCATCATTGCGGGGGAGGATAAGGGAGCAGAAGATGGCTGCAGTGTAAGGAGAAGGCTCCACGGGATGGCTGCAGAACGCCCGATGTGTCCGACGGGTGAGGAGCTGGATTACCGTGAGGCCATCTCACACGCTGCTCAAGAGTGTCCCCGTTTTAAGATTATTTTCAAACAATGATGCAAATAAACATTAAAAAAAAAGAAAGAAAAAGAATAATAATAAAAAAAAAAATATATGTATTTTTATAATTTATTAATATAACTTTAACTTTGAATAAGTTTTCAGAAATACATCATCATTTTTTTTTCTTACCAACAACCTGTAATTATTTTTTAATATTTCCTAAACATCTTTCCTTTTCTTTTTTTTTTTCTTTTTTTCCAGATCGAAGGAACGCAGAAGTTGCTTAGTAAGGACTTAGCGGATCTGATCAGCAAGATGCGCCTGACTCAGCAGAACGCGGTGACGTCGCTAAGCGAAGAATGTAAGAAGCAGATGTTGACAGCTTCCCATGCGTTGGCAGTGGATGCCAAAAACTTACTGGACTCAGTGGATCAGGCTCGAGTAAGAGCCAACCTCGCCAAGGTGGAAGCGGAGTGACTCTACGTACGACTGCAGAAAGGAACAGATGTTTGACAGAGTAGTCACTCTACTTTATCGGCCATATAGGCAGCGAGCGCTGCTAATATAAACCTAAACCTCAACCATCGATGGGACCAACAATTCAGCTTGAGTTGTCAAGTCAAACCTGAGGGCGTGTCAAAGGAAAAATAAATTTAAGTTACTATGAAACGTATGGGTGGCAATTTAGGGTTTGTAGAGAGGTATTTATTTTGTACAAAAAAAAAAAAAACAGACTCTGACAGTACATTCTTTTCTTTTTTTTTTTTTATTTGTATTTTGATCTCTACGCAACTTACCCCCAGCTTTGTCAATGTTCTCAGTAGGATTGGGCTTTGTTTATTGGGCTTCCTGGCAATTCGATTAATGTTTTTACTCCTTTTTTTTTTTTTTTTTGTGTTTTAATAGCTACTAAATGTATATTTTACCAGCAAGACTTTTTCCGTTCAGAAGTGTTTGTCCTGTTATATCTCTAAAGCAAAAAAAAAAAAAAAAGTGTGATGCCAAACAAACTCCATGGACCAGACAGGGTGTGGTCAAAGCATTTTATTTTAGGCTAAGCTGAAAATAATTTAAAGTGACCAATCATCGCAACAAAACAAAACAAAAAATCAAAACAAGATTTTTTTTTTAAAAATAAATCAAATATATATATATATATATATATATATATATATATATATATATTTTTATATATATATATATATAAAATGTAAACTAACTAACCCTATCTAAAGAAGGGTAAGCTGCATTATACTACATATTTGTTATTGGGTTCGATACATGTGTGCGTGTGTATGTATATGTATATGTATATATATATATATATACATATATGATATATTGAACCCCAATAACAAAAATGTAATATATTGCAGCTCACCCTTCCTTCGATATGGCGGCTGCATTCGTTTACATTTTGTTCAATTTTTTTCAATTTCAATTAATTTCTGCAAATATCAAAAAAATACCTTATGATCCTGAGGCTCAGCTCCACATGTAAGTATTACCTAGGGTGGTCTGCATGCAAATTCAACCTGCCTAGGGCCTCTCACCATCAAGACATTTTTTGTATTTTTATAATTTCTCCTAAGATGCATTACCCTGCCTGCCCCCCTCCCCACAAGTCATAACATGCCTGCATTGCATAGAGAAGAATAGATACCTAGTGATGACTTCACTGTTTCTAAAATAAGGTATGCAATAAAAACAGGTTTTATCTACACATTTTGTTGTTGATGAGGGGGTAAGGAACGCTGTCGTAAAGGGGTTAAAGAAAAAAAGCCCCTTAAAGATACCCCTGTTGCCAGGTCAATTTCAACAGGTGGGCAGTGCAGTCAATAAGATGTAGTATAGGGGTGGGCACAGACACAATATGGATCATGATGTCATGTCCTGGACAGAACATTGCAACATTGTTGCAAGAAAATAGTAAACAAATCATATTCTCCTGTTTTTCTATTGGATAACTTCCATAAAGGGAAACAATATTTTAGGAGGTCCATATATCATTAGATATAATGTTTTCATGATGGTGATTTTTAATGTCACTTTTACAGTTCCCTTCATATCTTTTTCTATTATATATACAGATGTGTAAATGTGCCCACTAGTGGTCACATAGGTCTTAGGCAACATTGCTGGAATTCTTTCTGAAAGCCCCATTGAAGTCACAGGAATAGATATGCACTCAGACATCCGTTGTTCCAGCAACCTCCATTTTCACAGTCCAACCTGCATTTTCCTGTTATGTTAGTTGTGCAAGATGTTTGAATATGGCTGTGCAGTCCAATAGGAGCCAGAGCTGTCCACAGCTCTTGGTAATCCAACAGACTTGGACAGAAACACCCTTCTCTAGTCAGACACACCCCCTTTTCTTCCTCCACACTACAAGTTTATTTAAGGAGGCTGGTGCTGAGGGGTGTGGCCATTACTCACCTATGCCAGTACAGAGCACTGAAATGGGAGGGAACTGAGCAGCCTTTCCACTAGGATCAACAGGATGGACCTGTGTTCTTTTTTAACCTTATTAACTATGTAATAGTTGTATTTTAAGGCAATTACACGTGGAAATCACTTAAAATTCATAACATACAGCAATATAAGGCTATAGGAGGGGGGGGGGGTGAGATTCCAATTGCCACTAAAAGAACTCTAAACTCAGCCAAAAGTGCTATATTAATTTTCAAGATTTTACAAAAATACGTGCAAAAATAATATAGTGAACATTTTTTGTATCTAGAAAGATAATCCAAGATGTGAATATATATTACATTGACTTTTTGTTGTTGCACAAGACACTCTGAAGCTTCTGTAGAAAAAAGACGGGAATTGTATTAATTTGACATCCCCATCATGTCTGGTATTGGTCGTCTTCTATTGCTGCTGTGGATCATATCATTGTTATATGCACAGCACCATCTAGTGGTTAAAGGAGGCAAGCCTCTCCCATGCACATTGGAGGGGGGTCCATTGGAATCCAAGTTCCATGATGTATGATGGAAAAGGAACCTCACATAATTTTTATTTTTTTGTCTCTGTGGCTATTAAAACCATGGGGACCCCAAAAAACAAAGTGTTCATGCACCCAGATAGTAGTTGATTCTGTGAAATTGTGGTTCGTTTTTGTTAAGGGGACAATAGGGATATCAAAAGTACTTCCTAGAGTCTCCGCTCGAAAACCGTTCAGATTGACTGAGCTAGGCTTATCGAGAGTGTGATGTTTTGCGGTCAAACTTGATCCATTGGGCCGCTTAGGAAGTGCCCGTAGAAGTAGAAGTGCCCATAGACACGGCTTTTGGGGCTGGTTGGAGAAGCTTGTCCAATTTTGTGTTCCATGGCACTGGGACTGCCTACATTCCCCAAAAAACAAAGTGTTCATGCACCCAGATAGTGGTTGTTTCTGTGAAATTGAAGTTAGTTTTTGTTAAGGGGACAATTCGGATATCAAAAGTACTTCCTAGAGTCTCCGCTCAAGAACCGTTCAGATTGACTCAGCTAGGCTTACCGAGAGTATGATGTTTTGCGGTCAAACTTGATCCATTGGGCCCCTTAGGGAGTGCCCATAGAGGTAGCAGTAGAAGTGCCCATAGACACGGCTTTTAGGGTTGGTTGGAGAAGCTTTCCCAATTTTGTGTTCCATGGCACTGGGACTGCCTACATTTTAGATTCATCTCTCTCCTCCATCAAAGCCTTTGGAGATACTGGCTTTCTAGGTCTATGGCTATCTGTAGGAATTGCCGGTGTGCAATATAACTAGGCAGGAAGAAGAGTATGAAGGCACAACTTATTACAACATCATTAAATCATAAAATTTTTAATGCAAGCAATGTAAGTACCTGAAATTAGACTCTTGCGATCCCTAACATAGCAGATCACAGACGGGAAGAAGAGGGAGGGCCAGGGTTAAGAGTCAATCGGTTGTGTTGAATGTAAATGTGTTGAGAATAGGCTGATAGGTGGGGAGAACAGGTTGAGGTAACTTTATCTGTCTTCTGCTGCTCGTTCACCATCCAGACTGGGGACCTAAAAAGGACACCATATTTTTTGTTAGCTGAAAGTGGTGACAGCCACCTGGCTGTGTTGTGTGGAGGAGCTATGTAACTCTCATGCCTAGTACACACGAACGTTTTTTCCGAAGTATAAAAATCCGACGGTTTACCCGACAGAATTCCTCTCAGCCTGCCTTGCATACACCTGCTCAGACAAAAGTCGGCCCGTCCAAAGCGCGGCCGGCGACGTACAACACGTACGATGGCACTATAAAGGGGAAGTTCCATTTCAACAGCGCCACCCTTTGGGCTGCTTTTGCTGATCCTCTTGTTAGTAAAAGTTTGGTGAGAGACGATTCACGCTTTTCAGCCTTGTGCTATTCAGTCCGTTACAGCGTGACGAATGTGCTATCTCCATTACGAACGCTAGTTTTACCAGAACGAGCGCTGCCGTCTCATACTTGATTCTGAGCATGCGCGGTTTTTTGCCTGTCGGAAAACCATACAGACGGACGGATATCCCCTCGGATTTGTGGCCTGATGCCTCGTACACACGGCCGGTTTTCCCGGCAGGAAAACTGCCATGAGAACTTTTGGCCGGGAATTACGGCCGTGTGTATGCTCCATCGCAGTTTTCCCGACAGGAAAACCGCCGGGAATCCTGGCGGGTAAAATGAGAACACGTTCTCTTTTTTCCCGCCGGGATTCCCGGCGGTTTTTAAGCCGGTGGTTTTCCTATGGAAAACACTGCGATGGAGCATACACACGGCTGGATTTCCTGACCAAATCTCTCATGGCAGTTTTCCTGCCGGGAAACCCGGCCGCGTGTAGGGGGAAAAACTTACCGAGCAGGTTCTTGGTTTTCCCCTCGGGATTCCCGGCGGTTTTTAAGCCGGTGGTTTTCCTATGGAAAACACTGCGATGGAGCATACACACGGCTGGATTTCCTGACAAAATCTCTCATGGCAGTTTTCCTGCCGGGAAACCCGGCCGCGTGTAGGGGGAAAAACTTACCGAGCAGGTTCTTGGTTTTCCCCTCGGGATTCCCGGCGGACTTTTTGCCGCCGGGAATCCCGTACGTGTGTACTAGGCATTAAGGAGAAAAAAGAGATCCTGATCTCTTTTTTTGTCCGGCAGTTTTTCCTGTCAGAAAAACTGCGATGGAGCATACACACAGCCGGAATTTTCAACGAAAAGCTCTCATAGCAGTTTTCCCGTCTGAAAAAACCGTCGTGTGTACGAGGCATCAGGGCTTGATGGACAGAAATAGAAATATTGTTGGCAAGTAAAACACCTCCCGTACATGTATTTATCTGCCAGGCGTTCTGCTTTATTGAGTAAATATGGTTGACTCAATGTGGTGTTAGGTTAACGTAGGGCTGATCCCATACACATAGATGAGAAAATATGATGCCGGATCTCCATTCATTGCCTGGTTGACTAAAAGTGTTTACATTGCAAATGTTGTACTATACTTTGTTAGTGATATTGTATTATACTTTATGTTAGTTATATTGGATTGTGCTGTATCTTATCTCATGCCTAATTTCTTCCTTGTTTCAACTGACTCTGAGGCCATTTCAAAGAGATTTATGAGTAGACTGTATATTTGGGGGTAGGGTTGAAACTGATGTAAATAATTTTTACTTTTCATCTAAGACTTAGTAGTAAAATTCTTTATATGTATGTAAGAGTTTGAGGAACTTATTAGAATTAAATAGATAACTTCGACATATGGGCTCACCCAAAACCCCCCCCATCTCCTGCGCCTTCCTATTGACTGGTACAAAAGCCAATCATAGCGATGGGCCAATAGAAATGGTACTAATGTCAGGGGGTTTACTCCATTAACCTTAAAGAATCTGTAAATCCAAAAATTGTATTTAAGTTCCAGATGGAGGTAGTCCCTGACTTAAAAGTGAGATTTTCCTGCCATATTTCTTGACTCTCTTCCTGTCTAACTTGGAGTTTGTGTGTCCCAGCTCCTGTTACATTCCTGTGAAGACGGTAAAGCTTACCCAAGGCTCTGTGTAGGTCCATATCACCTCCACCTTCCTGACCGAATATAACAGAGTTCAGATCTGACCATACGGGTAGTTTTGCATGTTCCCAAAGACCCCAATGTACTTGGAGATCTGGGGTAGCACTGGAGAAGTAAGTTCATGATGCTTACTCAATGGTTTACTATTATCCTACTTTTAGATAAAGTCAGATGCAGCGTACAATGAATTGCTGTTTCTATCTAGCCATATTTAGTGACCTCATGAGTCAAAGGCTCTCACTATTGCTTAGGAAATGTTTCCATCCAAATGATAAAAGATCACTTTATGGGGGGGAAAAATGCCAAATTGATTTAGTTCAGGTGTTTCCAGTGAAGGGTACTGTTATTTTACAACATATAAAGACATTGTAGACAGTTGTGCTCTTCTAACCTCATGGTGCCATTATGGGGACCAAAATGTTCCAGCATGACTGTGCCCCTGTGTATAAAGTCAACTCCATAAAGACATGGTTTGACCAGTTTGGTGTCCCACAGAGCCAAGACCTCAACCCTACTGGAAAATTTTTAAACCTCAACCCTACTGAACACCATTGAGATGAATTGGAAAGCCAATTGTGAGTCATATCTTCCCATTCAACACCAGTTCTTGACCAAATGGGCACAGATTCTCAGAGATACACTTCAAAATCTTGGGAAAGGCCTTCCCAGAAGAATGGAGGCTGTTTTGGGAGTGTCTCCATATTAATGTTTTGGAATGAGAAGTCCAACAAGCTCATATCTTTGTGAAGGTCAGGGATTCATAATGTTTACCACATGCAACTATTGCAAAGGGTTCAAGGACCATCTTTCTCCGGATGATATCTGGTCATCTATAGCCAGATTTTGCCTGTGGTTAAGGCGGTGCATGGGACCCTAAAACTGATCTGAATTTTTTCAGGATCAGGTTAATAAGATGAGGGATTTTAGGTTAAATGGCAGCCAAGACTTTTCACGTTTGGGAGAAAATTGACACCGCTAACCAGGAAGGATCTGTCACCTGAGCCTAAAAGTGGATATGTTCATGTTTGATTGAAGCGTCCATTTAAGAAGCTTTGACAGATAAAGCCCAATGTGATCAATGTTGAGTTTCTACAGATACAGGACCTTTTACATGCATTTCTTTAAATGGCATTAGTTATTCTTTGATATAAATAAGCTTGTATTGTATATTAATTGTACCTTTACCTCTGTTAGTTTCTACTGCATATGTTGTTGCTAATACCGTCTGTGAATACCTTTGATTCTATGGTCTGTACTTAACATTCTTTAAAGATTTTGTAAATATATTTGTAATCTTGAAAATGTGACTGGTTCCGTCTCTTTTTGATGAATTGGGATATTATCATTACAGGTGTTTATTTAGTGGTAACAATGTATGCCGTGTTTTACATCCTGTACATTTACATCAGTCCCTGCTTCAAGGAGTTTACAATCAAAGATCCCTATCTCACATACATTCTGTACATGTAGTAGGGACAATTTTGCCAGGAGCCAATTAACCTACCAGCATGGCATTGGAGTGTGGGAGGAAACCCATGCAAGCTCAGGAATAACATGCACATTTCATGCATATAGCATCCTGACCAGGATAGCTAATTATTACTAGACATGTGCATTCGTTTTCATCCGAATGCATTTTCGTCCAAATTTCAGGTATTTTCGTTTATCATTTCAACAAACGAAAAAGAACGTGCAGAATCCGAAATCCGAAAGATTCGACATAAAAAAATGCTTTATTTTCGTTTTCGTTGCTACAACAGTTCGATATAGATAGGAAATTCGACATGACGCTGACAATAGCGATCTGTGTCTATCGAACCTGCGGTCGAATGTGCCTAACCTTAACTCTATTAGTCCGAGATTATTCTACATAGAGAGAAAAGATTCGACATAGAGAGAAAAGATTCGACATGAACGACAAAGATTCGACGAAGCAGCGAAAAACATACACACATCGAATCTGTCATTGAAGGCTTATGGTGTCTGTCGAAAGTTCTAAGAAGATTCGGCAAGCAGTTAAACTGTACGACGCCGCAATCGTACATTTCTGGTCAAATGCTCGGCCCATAGGCTATAGAAGAATTTGAATGTTAGTTAACTAGTAATAATAATTTATAAATATAATTATTACTAGTGTCATACAACATTAGAAATCTTCTATAGCTTGTAGGCGGAACATTCGACCGGAAATGTACGATTGCGGCGTCGTACAGTTCAGCTGCTCCGTCCAATGTTCTTAGAACATTCGACAGACACTATAAGCCTTCAATGACAGATTCAACCTTAATTCGGATTTTGGGACAAATGCATTTTTTGACGAAACTAAGTAAATAAAAACGAATTTCTGGAGTAACTAAATAAATGTATTTTTCGGACGAAAACGAAATTCCGAAACAAAATATTTCAGTGTGCACATGTCTAATTATTACCGAGGGAACTGTGACAACAGTTTGAGGAAGGTCCTTTTCTGTTTCAGCATGACTGCCCCTGTGTACAAAGCCAGCTCCATAAAGACATGACATGTCGCTTTTTGTATGGAAATACTTGTGCCCTGCACAGAGCCCTGACATCAGCCCTACTGAACAGCTTAGGACCTCAGCCCTACTGAATAGCTTAGAACCTCATCCCTACTGAACACCTTCGGACCTCATCCCTACTGAACACCTTCAGACCTCATCCCTTCTGAACACCTTCAGACCTCATCCCTACTGAACACCTTCGGACCTCATCCCTACTGAACACCTTTGGAGCTCAACCCTACTGAACACCTTTGGACCTCATCCCTACTGAAAACCTTCAGACCTCATCCCTACTGAACACCTTCGGACCTTATCCCTACTGAACACCTTCGGACCTTATCCCTACTGAACACCTTCGGACCTTATCCCTACTGAACACCTTCGGACCTTATCCCTACTGAACACATTCGGACCTCATCCCTACTGAACACTTTCGGAGCTCAACCCTACTGAACACCTTCGGAGCTCAACCCTACTGAACACCTTTTTACCTCATCCCTACTGAACACCTTCGGACCTCATCCCTACTGAACACCTTTGGAGCTCAACCCTACTAAACACCTTTGGAGCTCAATCCTACTGAACACCTTTGGAGCTCAATCCTACTGAACACCTTTGGATCTCAGCCCTACTGAACACCTTTGGACCTCGTCCCTACTGAACACCTTTGGACCTTGTGCCTACTGAACACCTTTGGACCTCATCCCTACTGAACACCTTTGGACCTCGTTCCTACTGAACACCTTCGGACCTCATCCCTACTGAACACCTTTGGACCTCGTCCCTACTGAACACCTTTGGACCTCGTCCCTACTGAACACCTTTGGACCTCTTCCCTACTGAACACCTTTGGACCTCGTCCCCACCAAACACCTTAGGACCTTAACACTACTACAAACCTTCGGACCCCAGCCCTACTGAACACCTTTGAGCACCACCAATGGATACAGATTCCCACAGACTCACTCTAAAATCTTGTGAAAAGTCTTCCCAGATCCCAGAAAAGTGGAGGCTTTTTTGGGTCCATTAGGAAGGGAGGCGACATATTAATGCCCATTGTTTCCAAATGGGAAGTCCAACAAGTTCATATCTTTGTGACGGTCAGAAGTCCACAAGCAATACACATATTAGGACCAGTTTATACTGGAGTCAATTAACCTATCAGCATAGCATTGGAGTGTAGGAGGAAACCCACACAAACACAGGGAGAAGATGTAAACTCCATGCAGATAGCATCCTGACCAGGACAGGTAATTATTGATGAACCATGGACTATGGGTCCAGTTTGATGGGACTTGTCATTTCTGGTCAACTTGAGTGGGCAATTTTTTTAACTGAATTTTAGGCAGGTAAACAATGATCACCATTTAATACGGAAGCTGTTACAATTATGTTTACACAGAACTTGTTTTAGCATCAATGAGCATGCTGAGAGGTGAGTGCAAAGAGAGGACTGTTACTGCTCCATCAATGTCCAATCACAGGCTGGGAGTTGAAAGGCGACCTAGCTGTATTGCTTGGCCTCATTGGAAAAAAGTTAGGTCAACATCAGGCTGTGTTGTGTGGCAAAGTTATGTAAATCTAAGTGTAGCGGGTATATGCTTTTCTATCATGTTTGAATTTGGTGGGGGATCTGTGATGTGTAGTTCCCTGGGGCCCAGCGGGTGGCACTGTCACTTTGGGCCCGGGGTTGAGCCATCGTTGCAGTGGCATACCTTTTTGGCCTCTCCCAGCATGAGTACAGCAGGGCGGGGGCTCCGCTGGGCTTGCTGGGGGAGGGTATAAGGGGGTCGGACATTTTTTGGTCAGGGGTTGTGGAGTCCCAGGCACCTTCAGCCTGAGGGCTGTGGTTCGTGGTCGGTGTCCAGGCGGCCCAGACCTGGACACCCGGAGCTCGTGTTCCACCCCAGGCACCTTCAGCCTGGGGTGAGGTACTCGGTTGGAGGCCTGGGGCCCAGTGTCCTCCGCTGGGCTCCACGAGGGAAGGACTTCCTAGGGGACCCCGGGAGTGGGGTGCCCGAATCCAGAGGCGTAAGGGACCGGAGGAGTTACTCACCCGAAGACCTGGTGCAGCAGATTGCCGGTGCCGGGTGAGCCTCAGGAGACCGCCCGGAGGGATGTCTTCCCAAACAGGGGCCAAGTGCAGTCAGGAGGAAGGTTCACCGTTCACCCAGTCGGTGGCAGCGACCAAGATTCTAAACAGGTGGTAGAGACCACGTGCAGGGCCTATTCGCTGATAGAGGAATAGGAGAGTTCATTGTGCCTGGGCCTACTCGTATCCACACTCCCTGTCTGTTCGTTGAGGTAGTCCAACTGATTGTGTTTCATCCTGACATTGAAGAATAAAGGAGTGTTGGACTTTTATTGGTGTGGGGCTCAATTACTGGCAGACACTGTTCCACAGAAGAGGCGGAGGCTTCAAACTCAGAACACCGACCCGAAGGTAACGGAACTTTGCTTACACCACACAAACATCTGCGGTGAAGGCTTGGCGTGGTGACCCCGCACTCTCTCCTCCAGGGTACCCCTAGACAAGCAGAAACCAGCCAACAGCGGAGAGAGAGAGTGGAGGCCGCTACATAAGGATTGGATGAACAGGAATACAAATACTCTGGCAGGTACATATCTTCCCTGTATTATAACAGTGTATTCGTCTGTTTGCTTGGTGCTCTCCTTTGTATCCTGTTGTACGTTGTTCGCTGACAGTAAATTGTGTTAGGGCGCAGTGGCTGTTCCGATGTTCCTCTAGCCCAATAATGGCGGCTCTGCACAGCATGCTTTTTGTTCTGCTGCTTAGGGACCTGGAATTAAATCAGATGGAGAGATCTGGGAGCCAAATGTTCCTTTAAGGAAAAAAGTCACCTCTCTATACCTGGTAACACAGCCAGGCTCTGCTGTTTACTGTCACAATTATGTGGACAAGGAGTCACTGAAGAACACACACATGATTGCCAAACTAAAATGGATTTATAATTGAGCATTCAAATTCCCGCTGCTAAAATTAATAAGAGAGGAAAGGAAGTTTATTCCTCTCATCTTACTTTCTTCTTCTTCCTTCCTTTTTCCTCTCCTAACTTCATTATATCCTCCTTTTTTTTTTAAATGTCTTTGTTTTTTCCCCCCCACTTTCTTTTCTTTCTCTTTTTTTACCTTCCTTCCATCTCCCCCTCCTTCCTTCCTTTCTCCCCTTCTTCCCTCATTCATTGCTTCCTTCTTTATTTCCCTTTTTCTTTTGTCATTCCATTGTACTTTCCCATCCTCCTTCCCTCCCCTCATCCTTATTTCCTACTTCTATTCTTTCCTGATCCCCTCCCTCCCTCTCTTTTAGCCTGTTTCCTTCCTCCCCCCCCTCTTTCCTTCCTTTTTACACCCTTCCTTCTTACCATTTTTCCTTCTTCCTCTCCTCCCTCTCCCCCTCCTTCCTCTCCCCCCCTTCCTTCCTTCCTCTCTCCCCCTTCCTTCCTCCCACCCTCCTTCCTCTCTCCCATCTTCTCTCTCCTCCTTCCTTCCTTCCTTCCTTCCTTCTTTCCTTCCATCCTCTCTCCTTCCCCTCCTCCTTCCCTTCTTACCCCCTCCTTTTCTGCCTCTCTCTTCCTTCCTCCTTTCTTTCATTTACCCTCTTTTCCATTCATCTTTTTTTCCTCTCTCCTTTCTATCCTCTTTCTTCGTTCCTTCCTTCCTTCCTTCCTCCTTCAAAGTTACATAGTTAGGTTGAAAAAATACACAAGTCCACCTAGTTCAACCATAAAAATAAATAAATAAACAAAAAATATCAAACAATCCCATATACACAATTCTATACCCACAGTTAATCCAGAGGAAGGTGAAAAACTCCGGTAAAGCATGATCCAATTTGCTATAGCAGGAAAAAAAATCATTCCTGATCCCCCGAGAGGCAATCGGATTTACCCCGGATCAACTTTACCTATAAATGTCAGTACCCAGTTATATTATGTGCATTTAGGAAATAATCCAGGCCTTTCTTAAAGCAATCTACTAAGCTGGCCAGAACCACCTCTGCAGGGAGTCTATTCCACATTTTCACAGCTCTTACTGTGAAGAAACCTTTCCGTATTTGGAGATTAAATCTCTTTTCCTCAAGATGTAAAGAGTGCCCCCTTGTCCTCTGTGATGACCGTAAAGTGAATAACCTCAACACCAAATTCACTATATGGACCCCTTATATATTTGTACATGTTGATCATATCCCCCCTTAATCTCCTCTTCTCAAGAGAGAATAAATTCAGTTCCTCTAATCTTTCCTCATAGCTGAGCTCCTCTATGCCTCTTATCAGTTTGGTTGCCCTTCTCTGTACTTTCTCCATTTCCCCGATATCCTTTCTGAGAACTGGTGCCCAAAACTGAACTGCATATTCCAGATGAGGTCTTACTAATGATTTGTACAGGGGCAAAATTATATTATATCTCTCTCTCTCTCTCAAGAAAGGACTTTGCTCGCTTTGGAAACCGCAGCTTGGCATTGCATGTTTTTATTGAGCATATGATCTACAAAAAAAACCAGATCCTTCTCCACTACTGATTCCCCCAGTTGTACTCCCCCTAGTATCTATGATGCATGCATATTCTTAGCCCCCAAGTGAATAACTTTATATTTATCAACATTAAACCTCATCTGCCACATAGTCGCCCAATTAAACAGTGCATTGAGGTCGACTTGTAAATTAGAGACATCCTGTAAGGACGTTATTCCACTGCATAGTTTGGTGTCATCCTTCCTTCCTGTTTCCTATCCTAACATCCTTTCCTCCTCCCTTTCTTTTTTTCTCCCTCCCTTCCTTCCTTTTTTAATTTTCTCTTGTTTCCCTTCTTGCTCTTTTTTTCCTTCCCTCCCTCTTTTCCTTCCTGCCTTTCTTACTCCCTGCCTGCTTCCCTCCCTTCCTTTCTCCCTACCCCCCCCCCTTCCTATCTTCTTTCCTTTTCCCTTATTTCCTTTTCTTCCTCTCTTTCTCCATCCTTCCCTTTCCCATCTCCCTCTCTTCCTTTGTTCCTCTCTCCCTTCTTTATTCCCTTCCCTTCCTTCCTTTCTTTTTTCTCCCATACTTCCTTCTTTCATTTTCCCCATTTCCTCTTTTCTTCCCTCCCTCTTTTCCTTCCTGCCTTTCTTACTCCCTTCCTGCCTCTCTACCTTAATTTCTCCCTATCTTCCTTCACCCCCCCCTTCCTATCTTCTTCCTTTTCCCTTCTTTACTTTCTTCCTCCACCCTTCCCTTTCCAATCTCCCTCCCTTCCTTTTTTCTCTCTCCCTTCTTTCTTCCCTTTCCTTTTCTTTCCTTCTTTCCTTCCTCCCTCCCTCCTCCCTTTCTTTTTTCTCCCTCCCTTCCTTCCTTTTTTAATTTTCACTAATGTCTTTCTTTCTTTTTTGCCCTCCCTCCCTCTTTTCCTTCCTGCCTTTCTTACTCCCTTCCTGCTTCTCTCCCTTCCTTTCTCCCCATCTTCCTTCCCTCCCCCCTTCCTATCTTCTTTCCTTTTACCTTCTTTCCTCTCTTCCTCCACCCTTCCCTTTCCCATCTCCCTCCCTTCCTTTGTTCCTCTCTCTCTTCTTTCTCCCCTTTCCTTTCCCTTCTTTCCTTCCTCCCTTCTTTCTATCCTCCTCTCCCCTCCCCTGACTTCCTCTCTTCCTTCTGCCTTTCCTCCCTTCCCTAGTGGCCAAAATAAAGATTTTTAAAAATCCTAATGTGTCAGAATTCAACACCTGTCAAAACTTGGCTATTTTACCAGTTTTTATGGAACATGTGTATGTGGGGTGGTTTTGATGTGTTAGAAAATTTTAGGCCAACCTGGGCTATATACATTTATCAGCCTCAATGAGAATTTCCTTTATTCATGTCTAAATAAAAGAGTAAAGAATGTTTTTTAAGATTTGTGGTTTGTGCCCTAAACATTTTAGTCTGTGTCTTTTTTTTTTTTTTGTAACAATTATCAGAGATGAGGCATCCTGACAATCATTGGACCGTATTTATTATCTGACATCAGCCTAATTATGATACCCTTCGCAAAAATTTGCTTTTGAAAAAAAAAAAAGAACATGACCCATATACCTGTAGCATCTGCCAGAGACTTGGGTGGACCAGGGAGGTAGGCAAGTTCTTTTTGACTGAAGGCTGGAAATAAATGAGAGATTCTGATGCTGGTTGAGCATGTTGGACCTGCATACTGATTACAATATACGCTTTACATCACATGTGTCAAACACAAGGCCCGCGGGCCGATTCTGGCCCTCCATGCCATTTCATGTGGCTCTCGCACCTCTCCTGCAGCTGCAGGAGAGCTCCAGCCCTTCTTTCGGTCCTCCTCCAAACCCCGCACTTTCTGCTTCCCAGCAACGCCCCAGCTTCTTCTCAGCAGCAGCACAAGGTAAGGGGGTGAACTGTGATGTAAGGGAGGGTGGGAGATAGGGTGACCACTTGTCCCGGATTGCCCGGGACAGTCCCGCATTTTGCAGGTCTGTCCCGGGCACATTCATTCCAGGACAATACAGTGTCCCGGAATGAAACTGAAACATCCAACCCCCCAAGCCAAACTAATGCCCCCAAAAAAGCCCGCCACATCACCGCTTTACTCACTGACAGTACTTGCCCTGGCCGGGAATGCCTGGAGGAGCACAATCCCCGCCCCCTGCTTGTGATTGGAGAAATCATAAATCCCGCCTCTTGTGTCCAAACACTGTGCTGTGATTTGTTACAGCACAAGCTGATTTTTGGGAAAGGAGGGTGTCCCTGAATGGTAGTTTGGAAATGTGGTCACCCTAGTGGGGGACTCTTTACTTCTGATGGTGGGGGGCACTTGCCATATGATGTAAGTGGGGGTGCTCTGGACATGTAGTATTACAGATACAACTGGCCCTTTGAGGGCAATCATAATGCTGATGCGGCCCGCAATGAAATTGAGTTTGACACCCCTGCTTTACATCTTCCATATTCCTATCCGGGTTGTAGAGAAATGCAAAATGCAAAATGACCACAAGATGGCAGTGTTTACTCTTATTAAAAAAAAAATATATATACTGTGCATTGTCCTCTGTACAGCATAGAACAGAAAAACCTTGGGCAAGCAAAAGCAACGGTCTATTAGCTAATGCAATGCATTCAAAAAATTCTTCATCAAAACTGGTGGTAAAAAGCAAACAACATTTAAGATGTGCTGAAGAAACTTCCTTTGTTAAATTGTGGTTAGCACAGGAATGTGTTTTTATTAAAGAAATAGCACTCTGTTATATTTTTTATCTCTTCCTATCGCCGCTCATTATGATCCCTAAGATCTATCCATACACCAAGATACAATGTTTACTGAACTTCATTGTTCTAAAGGCATTTGTATGCTGAAAAAACCCCCCATAGAAATCAAGGGTAGTCAAATCTGTCAAATAAAAAAATACCCATTTTCTGGCTAATAGGAAAAGGGGTGTCAAAAATAGCATATGGGGTGGGATGGGCATTGCACTAGGAGACTAGCAGCATTTTTTTATTTTTATTCCATTCTGCAAGGAGCTTAAAGCCAAGCATTAAACATGCCCAATTCCTTTAAATAACATGCCTGGAGCGCGCCCTGATCCCGCCTGTGATGAAACACATTTTTGTGATGTACTGACGGCAGCACTGACATTTACAAATGAAAAAATATTTTAAATTGCCTGTAAATTATATTTTCCTGCTGCGTTCTTTAGAAGCTGGAAATGAAATGTCACTTTCTGGCAATTTTAACTAAATAAAAATATTTAGTTAAAATATTTACTTTTTTTTTTTTTAATTGCCTGCAAATGACATTTTTCTGCTGGCTTCTTTAGAAGCTGGAAATGAAAAGTAATTTTATGCCATTTTTAACGAAATAAAAATATTTAGTTAAAATATTTACTAAAAAAATATTTTAAATTGCCTGCAAATGACATTTTTCTGTTGGCTTCTTTAGAAGCTGGAAATGAAAATAAATTTTATGCCATTTTTAACTAAATAAAAATATCTAGTTAAAATATTTACTAAAAAAATATTTTAAATTGCCTGCAAATTACATTTTCCTGCTGGCTTCTTTAGAAGCTGGAAATGAAATGTCATTTGCTGGTAATTTTAATTAAATGACACTTTTGCTGCAGCACATCCTGGGGCAAAAATGACCAGCATGTTTGAGTCTCTCCCCCCAAATTGCATACCCTTTTAGTCTAGTATGGATTTAAGGGGTACCCCCATGCAAAAAAAAATGCATGTGGTGTGTGGGGTCTCCTTAAACATCTATACCAAACCCTTAATCCTGGCATAAATCCTGCCTGGCAATGAAGGGGAGCGGGTGAAGATGAACTCCCCCTCCCTCCTAAACCATAATAGGCCACATGCCTCAACATGGCGATGGCAGGAAGGGGGGGGGGTGCCCTGTGCCCGCTGATTACAAAAGCCTTTTCCCCACAACCCTGGCCCAGTGGTTGTGGGGGGTCTGTGAGTGGAGGGCTTATTAGAATCTGGAAATCCCCTTTAACATAAGGGATCCCCCAAGATACTGCTTCCCCCTATGTGAATGAGTAAGGGGTACATAGTACCCCTCTTCATTCACACACTCATTCATAAAACATTTTTTAACCTAAATATAAAGACACACAAAACTTTATTACAAAAAAAATCCCATAAATGCTCTTTATTGTAAATCTTTTGTCGATCACGATGCCTGTTGACTCGCCAAAAGAAAAATCCTAAGAGTCCTAACACACAGTGACCATATTTGAGCAGTGACGTCACCACTGTCTTGGTCCCTATATTTATATGGCTGGGGATGCTCAGCCATGCAAGTCAATGGGCAGGGGAGGGCTGGTAGCCTTAGGCCTGGGGGGCAAGTCCAGTCAAGTGGCCCACTGAACCGCCAAATCAGCTTACCATCCATGGCCCGCCGGGTTTTTCAATGCAGCCTCACCAGTGCTTATCAGTGCAGCCAACTCCAGTGCCCATCAATGCAGCCTGATCACTGGGGCAGGTTACATGGGGTTTATGGGGGGGGGAGATGGGGGGTCAGCAAGGGGTGTCAGGGTCTCTCACGTCAGCGATCTCAGCTCAGCAGGTCCTTGCACGGCACGGTCTCCTGGCGGGGTAATGCTCCTGATCCTGTGGTCAAGTTGCAGCCAGCGCCCAGCCCTGCAGCCCTGTGTCCCGACTCCCTGGCACTCCCTGCCTCTGCCTGCTTCCAAGAATCCGGTCCCAGGGAGTTGTAGTTTCCTTTGCGCTGCTGTGTTTTCCACCCACCGGAAGCTTGAGCGCGGACTACAACTCCCGGAATGCAACAGCTAGTGGTCGGCCGCCATGACCGTGCCCCCGGCCTGACTTCCTAGATCACAATAAAAAAGAAAATGGTAGTGGGCAGCGGCTGCCGGCCATTTTGAACATAAGTTAGGGCGGCCTGGGAGGCAATTTCCACCCTGCCCCCTGGCCCAGCCCTCCCCTGTCAATGGGGCTTCTGATGTCAGCAGTTGCTAGGGATTACTAGCAGGAAGCCGTCATATATAGAAATGGTAGAAATACTGCTTCTATATATGATGTTTGGCTTCTGCTAAACAGACTGCCAAACGGGCAAAAGTTTGGGTGTTCAAACCAAACCATTGGCTCATCCCTAGTGTATACATGTCAAGCTTGAAAATTCAACATTGCAAGAACAACCAACCTGCTCGTGCTCGTAGGTTCAGTTTCTCATGCAGGCATTATACCAGTCCATTGCCTTTAACCGCTTCAGCCCTGGACCATTTTGGCTGGTTAAAGACCAGGCCCCTTTTTGCGATTCGGCACTGCGTCGCTTTAACTGACAATTGCGCGGTCGTGCGACGTGGCTCCCAAACAAAATTGACGTCCTTTTTTCCCCACAAATAGAGATTTCTTTTGGTGGTATTTGATCACCTCTGCGGTTTTTATTTTTTGTGTTATAAACAAAAATTGAGCGACAATTTTGAAAAAAAATGCAATATTTTTTACTTTTTGCTATAATAAATATCCCCAAAAAATATATAAAAAATTTTTTTTTCACAGTTTAGGCCGATACGTATTCTTCTACATATTTTTGGTCAAAAAAAACTCGCAATAAGCGTATATTGATTGGTTTGCACAAAAGTTATAGCGTCTACAAAATAGGGGATAGTTTTATGGCATTTTTATTAATATTTTTTTTTTTACTCGTTATGGCGGCGATCAGCGATTTTTATCGTGACTGCGACATTACGGCGGACACATCGGACACTTTTGACTAGTGATGAGCCGAACACCCCCGGGTTCGGTTCGCACCAGAACCCGCGAACGGACCGAAAGTTCGAACGAACATTAGAACCCTATTAAATACAATGGATGCGAACGTTCGAATTCTAAAGTGCTAATTATAACAACTATTATGCATGTTATTGTCCTAAAAAGGGTTTGGGAACCCGGGTTCTGCACCAGGGGACATGTATCAATGCAAAAAGAAGTTTTAAAAACGGTCGTTTTTCGGGAGCAGTCATTTTAATGATGCATAAAGTGAAAAAAAAAAAGTCAAATATTCCTTTAAATATCGTACCTGGGGGGTGTCTAAAGTATGCCTGTGAAGTGCCACGTGTTTCCCGTGTTTAGAACTGTCCCTGCACAAAATGACACTTCTAAAGGAAAAAAAAGCCATTTAAAACTGCTTGCGGCTTTAATGTAATGTCTGGTCCCGGTAATATGGATGAAATTCTTTAAGAAAAATGGCATAGCTACCCCATGACCCCCCCCCCTACCCCAGCCCATTACCAGCCCCTTTGGGTCTTGTATGGATATTAAGGGGAACCCCGCACATAAAATAAAAAAGGCCCTATATACTCTGAACAGCCGTATACAGGCGGTGCATACAAGACAGGGACTGTAGGTTTGTTCTTATGTAGAATCTGTTTGTAATTTTGAACAGGTACATTGTTGAAGTGTAGCTCCAGACCAAAAATCTATTTTTAAACTTTTTGGAAAACATAGGTAAGGGTTATCACCCCTGTAACATTTGTTTTGCTGTCTGTGCCCCTGTTCAGAACATTTCACCTCACTTTCCGTCCCAATGACAACTGTTTTTGAAATGTGGTGTTTTTCTTGAAACAAGGATTGCTGATAAAGCATCAGTACAGAGGAGACACCTTTCTCCCATATTTATTCTTACAGGAGAGAATTTTCCTTCCTAGTGGTAGATTTCCTCTCACTTCCTGTTGTCTTCTTGCGTTTGCAAGTAGGAGTCGTTTGTAAGTTGGATGTTTGAAAGTAGGGACCTGCCGTATATACTCTGCAGAAATAGGCCCCTTAGTTGTTGGTGTTGGCACAACACTGTAAGCACTCACAGTTACTCTTGGTTGGTGCTGGAACGCCCTGCTGTCAACTATTATATCAGGAATTTTAATTACATATAATTGTTGAACAGTGGTAGTAAAAATTGGGCCTTTGATGGTGGTGCTGGTGCCACAACACTGTAAGCCCTGACAGTTACTCTTGGTGGGTGCAGCAATGGGCCCTGCTGTGAATTATTAGATCAAGAATTGTAATTACATGCCCCTGTTGAACAGGGGCTGAAAAATTGTGCCTTAGGCACTGGTGGCACAACACTGCAACCCCTCACAGATACTGTACTTGGAGCACAGCAATGAGCCCTGTTGCAAAGTATTGCTTCAAAAATTGTAATGACACGCCCCTGTTAAACAGGGGCTGAAAAATTGGGCCTTAGGCACTGGTGGCACAACACTGCAACTCCTCACAGATACTGTACTTGGAGCACACCAATGAGCCCTGTTGCAAAGTATTGCTTCAAAAATTGTAATGACACGCCCCTGTTAAACAGGGGCTGAAAAATTGGGCCTTAGGCACTGGTGGCACAACACTGCAACTCCTCACAGATACTGTACTTGGAGCACAGCAATGAGCCCTGTTGCAAAGTATTGCTTCAAAAATTGTAATTACACGCCCCTGTTAAACAGGGGCTGAAAAATTGGGCGTTAGGCACTGGTGGCGGCACCCATAAACAAAAATGATCTTACAAGCTATCATCATCAATCGTATCATTGAGGACTCGGAGGAGGAGGATAGCCAGTCAACATAACAGCACAGGCACTCAGCATCAGCATCAGTCTTGAAGGGATGTGACATGTTAAAATCAATTAGTCTGTTATATCAGCATCAGGTGTGTGGTAGCTGGTGGTGATCCAAGACTGGTTCATCTTGATGAAAGTCAGTCGATCAACCGAGTCGGTGGACAGGCGCACCCTGTGATCCGTGACAAATCCTCCAGCAGCACTGAATGTGCGTTCCGAAAGAACGCTGGATGCAGGACAGGCCAGTAGCTCAATTGCATACTGTGCAAGCTCTGGCCAGTGATCCATCCTCAAGACCCAGTAAGCCAGAGGATTTTCGGTGGGGAAGGTGTCCAAGTCTGACCTTGCCCCTAGATATTCCTGCACCATGTTTATCAGACGCTGGCGATGGTTGCTGGAACCGATCATACTTTGGGGCTGCGGACTAAAGAATTGTCTGAACGCATCGGTCAGACGGCCACCTTCCCCACCGCTCCTTCTTTGACTGGCCGAAGCCTCAGCAACTCGTTGTCCAGGACCAGGAGTTTGCAACCTCCCAGTCTCTGGGAACGCGTTGCACAGACCTTTCTGCAAGGCCTCCCGGAGTTGTCTCATCCTCTGCTCCCTCTGCGACGGTAACATAAGGTCCGCAACCTTACCCTTGTACCGTGGATCAAGGAGAGTGGCCAGCCAGTAATGGTCCCTCTCCTTGATCCGAAGAATACGAGGATCCTTCCGCAGACTTTGCAGGATCAGGGAGGCCATGCAGCGTAGTTTTGCTGAGGCATTCGCTCCGGAGTCCTCTGGGTCACTAAGGACGACATGATCCGCAGCCACCTCCTCCCAGCCACGTACAAGTCCACTGGTTTCTTGGGACTGTAAATCATCCCTAAAAGACTGCTGCTGATGATGCTGAGTGCCAGCCTCCACCTCCATGCTGACACAATCCTCCTCCTCCTCCTCCTCCTCCTCCTCCTCTTCCTGTGCGATGGGTGGGACAGAAGGAACACTGTCTGGGTAAAGGGGGCCTTGAGAGGCAAGGAAGTCCTCCTCTTCCTGCCTCTGTTCTGCCTCAAGTGCCCTGTCCATTATTCCACGCAGCGTGTGCTCCAACAGGTGGACAAGAGGTACAGTGTCACTGATGCATGCACTGTCACTGCTCACCATCCTCGTGGCCTCCTCAAATGGTGCCAGGACAGTGCATGCATCCCTGATCATGCCCCACTGGCGTGGAGAAAAAAAACCAAGCTCCCCTGACCCTGTCCTGGTGCCGTAGTCGCACAGGTACTCATTGATGGCCCTCTGCTGCGTGTGCAGCCGCTGCAGCATGGCCAACGTTGAGTTCCACCTGGTGGGCATGTCACATATAAGGCGGTTCTTGGGCAGGTTCAACTCCTTTTGCAGCTCAGCCAGGCGAGCACTGGCATTATAAGATCTGCGGAAATGCACACAGACTTTCCTGGCCTGCCTCAGGACATCCTGTAAGCCCGGGTACCTGCCCAAGAAGCGCTGCACCACCAGGTTAAGGACGTGAGCCACACAGGGCACATGGGTCAGTTGTCCCTGTCGGAGGGCGGAGAGGAGGTTGGTGCCATTGTCGCAAACCACCATTCCTGGCTTAAGCTGGCGTGGCGTCAACCACCTCTCGGCCTGGCCCTGCAGAGCAGACAGGACCTCTGCCCCAGTGTGGCTTCTGTCCCCCAAACACACCAGCGCAAGCACGGCATGGCATCTTTTTGCCTGCGTACTTGCGTAGCCCCGTGAACGGCTACGGAGCACCGCTGGTTCATAGGACAAACCACAGGAAGAGGCCATGGAGGAAGAAGAAGAGGAGGGGGTGGAGGAGAGAGGTGTGTCACAACCAGTAGTAGCATTTTGGAGGCGTGGCGGTGGGACAACCTCCAACACTACTGCACCTTGTCCTGAATCCTTCCCAGCTGCCAAAAGAGTGACCCAATGGGCCGTGAAAGAAAGGTAACGTCCCTGTCCATGCCTGCTGGACCATGAGTCAGCGGTAATATGCACCTTACCGCTGACCGCCCTGTCCAGCGAGGCCAAGACATTGCCTTCCACATGCCGGTAGAGAGCCGGAATAGCCTTCCGTGAGAAAAAGTGGCGTTTGGGAACCTGCCACTGAGGAACTGCACATTGCACAAACTCACGGAAGGGGGCCGAGTCTACCAACTGAAAAGGCAGCAGTTGAAGCGCTAGCAATTTAGCCAAGCTAGCATTCAACCGCTGGGCATGTGGATGGCTGGGAGTGAACTTCTTTCGACGGTCCAGCAGCTGGGGCAGGGAAATTTGCCTGCTAGAATCGGACGTCGGTGTACTGCTAGCAGAGTGGGCGCAAGTACTTGGCTGTGACACACCTAATTCTACACCTTCATTCCTCTCAGTGCATGTTTCAGAGAGGACTGAAGTTATAGTGGGGTTGGAGATCCCAGCTGATGCGGTGCAAGGAGAGGTCCGCTTTGTTCTTTGGTGTGGGTCTTTGAGGTAGGCTTGCCAACGAGCTGCATGGCAGGTCAACATATGTCTGGTCAGGCATGTGGTACCCAAGCGGCTGATGTTTTGGCCACGCGATATACGCTTGAGACATATGTTGCAAACAGCAGCTGTGCGATCTGATGCACTAGCCTCAAAAAAGGCCCACACCAAAGAACTTTTTGAATGACGGGCAGAGGCAGCGCCCTGCACAGGCGGAGCTCTGCGGTGTGATTCCGTCGGTGTACTGCCCTTACGCTGGCCACCAAAGGGCATCCTGCCTCGTTGGAGATGTGCCTCCTCCTCATCCTCCTCCTCCTCCTCTCTCCTATTAGGCACCCACGTGGAGTCAGTGACCTCATCATCCCCTCCCTCCTCATCACTGGAGCCAATCTGGCAGTATGCTGCAGCTGCTGGAACATGACTGCCAGATTGGTGTCCTTCTTGAGCATCCCCTCTGTCTGCTCTCACGCTACTGCCTTCCTCTAGCTGGGTTTCATCATCAGACCCTTCGAAACGCTGGGCATCCTCCTGGAGCATGTACCCAACACTGTGCTGAAACAGTTCGGGGGACTCCTCAGGAGGAGGACATGGTGGGTCTAGGGAAGGAGTGACTGATGATTTGTCTGACATTGATACCAGGGAAGACGACGCTTTGGCAGCTGCTTTTCCAGTACCCTGAGCCTGGGTGAGAGAGGATGAGGAGGAGGAGGAGGGCTTGGTCATCCACTCTACCAAGTCTTCGGCATGATGTGGCTCAACATGTCCAGCTGCCGAAAAGAAGGACAAGCGTGTCCCATGGCCATGTGCTGATGACAATGCACCGCGTCCACGACCAGCACTGTTGCCCCCAGACACAGAGCCTGCTTGCCCTCTTTTATTGCCTCCTGACTGTCTGCCTCTCCTTGTTTGCCTTCCAGACATTCTAATAGATGGCCTGCAGGGAGATGGGAAAAAAGCAATAAGGGCTACCTTCAGGTGTCCTTCTCTGTCCCTTGAAACAAGGACTTTCACAGTGAAAGAAACTGACACTCTCCCTACCTACAGTTTTCTGTCCCTAGAAAAAATGTTTTTTTTAATCACAATATAGCACAAGGAGAATTCACTCACTGTCCTTCCAGGTCCCTGGAAACAAGGACTTGCAGAGTGAAATAAACTGACACTCTCCCTACCTACAGTTTTCTGTCCCTAGAATAAATGTTTTTTTTAAGCACAATATAGCACAAGGAGAATTCACTCACTGTCCTTCCAGGTCCCTGGAAACAAGGACTTGCAGAGTGAAAGAAAAAAAACACTCTCCCTACCTACAGTTTTCTGTCCCTAGAAAAAATGTTTTTTTTAATCACAATATAGCACAAGGACAATTCACTCACTGTCCTTCCAGGTCCCTGGAAACAAGGACTTGCAGAGTGAAATAAACTGACACTCTCCCTACCTACAGTTTTCTGTCCCTAGAATAAATGTTTTTTTAAGCACAATATAGCACAAGGACAATTCACTCACTGTCCTTCCAGGTCCCTGGAAACAAGGACTTGCAGAGTGAAATAAACTGACACTCTCCCTACCTACAGTTTTCTGTCCCTAGAATAAATGTTTTTTTTAAGCACAATATAGCACAAGGACAATTCACTCACTGTCCTTACAGGTCCCTGGAAACAAGGACTTGCAGAGTGAAATAAACTGACACTCTCCCTACCTACAGTTTTCTGTCCCTAGAATAAATGTTTTTTTAAGCACAATATAGCACAAGGACAATTCACTCACTGTCCTTCCAGGTCCCTGGAAACAAGGACTTGCAGAGTGAAATAAACTGACACTCTCCCTACCTACAGTTTTCTGTCCCTAGAATAAATGTTTTTTTTAAGCACAATATAGCACAAGGACAATTCACTCACTGTCCTTACAGGTCCCTGGAAACAAGGACTTGCAGAGTGAAATAAACTGACACTCTCCCTACCTACAGTTTTCTGTCCCTAGAATAAATGTTTTTTTTAAGCACAATATAGCACAAGGACAATTCACTCACTGTCCTTACAGGTCCCTGGAAACAAGGACTTGCAGAGTGAAAGAAAAAAAACACTCTCCCTACCTACAGTTTTCTGTCCCTAGAAAAAATGTTTTTTTTAATCACAATATAGCACAAGGACAATTCACTCACTGTCCTTCCAGGTCCCTGGAAACAAGGACTTGCAGAGTGAAATAAACTGACACTCTCCCTACCTACAGTTTTCTGTCCCTAGAATAAATGTTTTTTTTAAGCACAATATAGCACAAGGACAATTCACTCACTGTCCTTACAGGTCCCTGGAAACAAGGACTTGCAGAGTGAAATAAACTGACACTCTCCCTACCTACAGTTTTCTGTCCCTAGAATAAATGTTTTTTAAGCACAATATAGCACAAGGACAATTCACTCACTGTCCTTCCAGGTCCCTGGAAACAAGGACTTGCAGAGTGAAATAAACTGACACTCTCCCTACCTACAGTTTTCTGTCCCTAGAATAAATGTTTTTTTTAAGCACAATATAGCACAAGGACAATTCACTCACTGTCCTTACAGGTCCCTGGAAACAAGGACTTGCAGAGTGAAAGAAAAAAAACACTCTCCCTACCTACAGTTTTCTGTCCCTAGAATAAATGTTTTTTTTAAGCACAATATAGCACAAGGACAATTCACTCACTGTCCTTACAGGTCCCTGGAAACAAGGACTTGCAGAGTGAAAGAAAAAAAACACTCTCCCTACCTACAGTTTTCTGTCCCTAGAAAAAATGTTTTTTTTAATCACAATATAGCACAAGGACAATTCACTCACTGTCCTTACAGGTCCCTGGAAACAAGGACTTGCAGAGTGAAAGAAAAAAACACTCTCCCTACCTACAGTTTTCTGTCCCTAGAATAAATGTTTTTTTTAAGCACAATATAGCACAAGGAGAATTCACTCACTGTCCTTCCAGGTCCCTGGAAACAAGGACTTGCAGAGTGAAATAAACTGACACTCTCCCTACCTACAGTTTTCTGTCCCTAGAATAAATGTTTTTTTTTAAGCACAATATAGCACAAGGAGAATTCACTCACTGTCCTTCCAGGTCCCTGGAAACAAGGACTTGCAGAGTGAAAGAAAAAAAACACTCTCCCTACCTACAGTTTTCTGTCCCTAGAAAAAATGTTTTTTTTAATCACAATATAGCACAAGGACAATTCACTCACTGTCCTTCCAGGTCCCTGGAAACAAGGACTTGCAGAGTGAAATAAACTGACACTCTCCCTACCTACAGTTTTCTGTCCCTAGAATAAATGTTTTTTTTAAGCACAATATAGCACAAGGACAATTCACTCACTGTCCTTACAGGTCCCTGGAAACAAGGACTTGCAGAGTGAAAGAAAAAAAACACTCTCCCTACCTACAGTTTTCTGTCCCTAGAAAAAATGTTTTTTTTAATCACAATATAGCACAAGGACAATTCACTCACTGTCCTTCCAGGTCCCTGGAAACAAGGACTTGCAGAGTGAAATAAACTGACACTCTCCCTACCTACAGTTTTCTGTCCCTAGAATAAATGTTTTTTTTAAGCACAATATAGCACAAGGACAATTCACTCACTGTCCTTACAGGTCCCTGGAAACAAGGACTTGCAGAGTGAAATAAACTGACACTCTCCCTACCTACAGTTTTCTGTCCCTAGAATAAATGTTTTTTTAAGCACAATATAGCACAAGGACAATTCACTCACTGTCCTTCCAGGTCCCTGGAAACAAGGACTTGCAGAGTGAAATAAACTGACACTCTCCCTACCTACAGTTTTCTGTCCCTAGAATAAATGTTTTTTTTAAGCACAATATAGCACAAGGACAATTCACTCACTGTCCTTACAGGTCCCTGGAAACAAGGACTTGCAGAGTGAAAGAAAAAAAACACTCTCCCTACCTACAGTTTTCTGTCCCTAGAAAAAATGTTTTTTTTAAGCACAATATAGCACAAGGACAATTCACTCACTGTCCTTACAGGTCCCTGGAAACAAGGACTTGCAGAGTGAAAGAAAAAAAACACTCTCCCTACCTACAGTTTTCTGTCCCTAGAAAAAATGTTTTTTTTAATCACAATATAGCACAAGGACAATTCACTCACTGTCCTTACAGGTCCCTGGAAACAAGGACTTGCAGAGTGAAAGAAACTGACACTGTCCCTACCTACAGTTTTCTGTCCCTAGAATAAATGTTTTTTTTAAGCACAATATAGCACAAGGAGAATTCACTCACTGTCCTTCCAGGTCCCTGGAAACAAGGACTTGCAGAGTGAAATAAACTGACACTCTCCCTACCTACAGTTTTCTGTCCCTAGAATAAATGTTTTTTTTAAGCACAATATAGCACAAGGACAATTCACTCACTGTCCTTACAGGTCCCTGGAAACAAGGACTTGCAGAGTGAAAGAAACTGACACTCTCCCTACCTACAGTTTTCTGTCCCTAGAATAAATGTTTTTTTAAGCACAATATAGCACAAGGACAATTCACTCACTGTCCTTCCAGGTCCCTGGAAACAAGGACTTGCAGAGTGAAAGAAACTGACACTGTCCCTACCTACAGTTTTCTGTCCCTAGAAAAAATGTTTTTTTTAAGCACACTATAGCACAAGCACAAAACACACTGACACTCTCCCTACCTATCCTTCTCTTTCCCTAAACTAAAGGAATCCAGGTTAAGCAAGAAAGAAATAACAGTCACTGTCCCTGCCTATGCTGCTCTATCCCTGCTCCGGAACACACTACACTAGGCCGCCGTGCTGGCGGCCTTTTATAGTGTGGGGCGTGTACTAAACACCCTCAGCAATAATTGGCCACAGGCATCCTGCCTGTGGCCAATCATTGCTCTCCTCGCTGCCGGCGCTGTGATTGGCCAAGCATGCGGGGTCACAGTGCATGCTTGGCCAATCACAGCGCCTGGATGACACTGCGATGGCGTAGTGCATTGTGGGCCGTTCGCGTCACTCGAATTTGGCGCGAACGGCCCAAATCGTTCGATCTTCGTCGAACGATCGAACAGCCGATGTTCGAGTCGAACGTATGTTCGACTCGAACACGAAGCTCATCCCTACTTTTGACACATTTTTGGAACTATTGTTATTTTTACAGCGATCAGTGCTATAAAAATGCACTGATTACTGTAAAAATGACACTGGCAGTGAAGGGGTTAACCAGTAGGTGGCGCTGTATGGGGTTAAGTGTTTCCTAGGGAGTGCTTCTTACTGTAGGGGGGATGGGCTGTGTGTGACATGACACTGATCTCCGCTCCGACTACACGGAGCGGAGATCAGTTTCATTGTCACTAGGCACTAGGCAGAGCGGGGAGATGCTTATTTACACTAGCATCTCCGTACTCTATCTCTCCGTGAGACAATCGCGGGTATCCCCTCGGCGATCGAGTCCACGGGACCCGCGGTCGGGTTCACAGAGAAAGCGGCAGGGTCGCGAGCGTGCCGCCGCCGGCGTGCGCGCGACCACACGGCGGCATCTTAAAGGGGACGTACCTGTACGTGCTTATGCCTGCCCGTGCCGCTAAATATACAGGCGGTGGTCCTTAAGTGGTTAATATGGTGGTCTTGGAACCTCTGCTTGTGGTGCAGAGAAGTTGCCAGACACCCATCGTAGCACCCCACTTGCTGTCTCTGCCTGATGTTCAAAATGTCAGAACTAAGGGGTTTCTCCCCGTCATCAGTTCATCATCTTTATGCAGATGGAGATACCGACTGCTTTTTTAGTCTTGTACTATTTTTTCAAAAGGTAATGTAGCACCCTTCTAAAGCTCCAAAGGCAGGATAGCACCTCCAGAGGACAGGGGTCAGCTAGTATTTCACCACAGGGATGAGCCCCTGGCTAAAATGTGGTGACCGAGAAAGGATGTTGGGCGCCAGTCACTTTAACATTTTATTGCAGAACGGCCAAGAAGGTGAGGGTTAGGGGTCCCAGATACCATAGCAGATCCAGTACAGTGTCAGAACCTTTAAGTCGACCCGGCAACACTGTAAGCACGTTCTAAAATTTCAGTGTGTCCTTCAAGTGGGTCTTTTGAGAGACCAGCCTTCTTCCTGGCTCTCTCCAGCCAGGGGCCTTCCTTGGGTCTCTGCTTAGAAGAGCTTCCTACAGACCAGGCAGCAGAGATTCAGGACCACTTCACCACACATTAAGCCACAAACGGCCTATTTAGTCTAACAGCAGATCTCCACCCAGCAGCACCTTTGCCTGCCCCGAATATTTATCTCCTCCCCCAGCATGCACCAGTGACATACACCTCCCACTGGATTGGCTAAAGAAAATATAAATATTCATAACTTGGTTTTGTTTATGAAATCTCATATTATGACCAGTGACATCTACTGGCGACAATGAGAAATCACAACCCAACTGAAGCTTAGGGAAAAACCAGGTGAAAAATTATACAATTATTCTGAGCTAACTACAGCCCAGATAAAAACTAAATTGAAATTTAAGCCCCTGTTTAGGACAAGGGGGCTACAAACAGTAAAGTTAAAATTTTCCAAAATTCTTAATTATATTATTTAGCATTAATTATTAAAGAAGAAATGTGGTATTACAAAAAAAACAAACAAACACACATACTCACTTCCATGCTGCGGCATCAGTCTGAAGCTGTAGCTATCCCTCGTCGCTTCTAAGCCCAAAAACGTAGTGATCACATGACTGTTGATTGCTCAGGTCATGTAAAGGAGGTTTTAATGGGAACCCAGATGTAAGAGGGGGCTCTGATGGAGACCCTGATGTTTGGGGGATCTCATATACTGTAGACAATAATGGAAGGGAGGCTTTAATGCCTAGATCTCAACTGTCCCTGATTTGGAACATTGTCCCTCTGTCCTCCTCATTTGTCCCTCATGGTCTGATCCATATAGTTGTATAGAAAATGCACTTTTTATCTATCAAAAAGTGTTTCCCAGCGCTAAACCTTTCATCCATTTTTTAAATTTCTGCATTTGTAAACTTCAAAAGCCAATTTAAAGGAATATTAGTAGTAAAAAAAAAAGCACTTGTGGGTTTAACTAATATTTTTTTTTGTATAATTCTCCTGTAGCGGGGGTCTAAATCTAGGGGGAGCACCTGGGTGGTAGTATGATCCAGGATGTACCAATCATGAGAGGGTTTAGACCATTTAAGTCGTGGAGGACTTTGGTAGTGTGCTGTTCTCCTTGACCTGTGGGTGGCGATGTTGTCCCGAGTCAAGGTAGAACCACTGCCGTAGTGCTACACCCTTTTTGTCCTGCTCTGGCAGTGGTACAGCTGGGCGGGGAGCCTGCTGTGCCGGCTGGGGGGAGGGGATAAAAGGGGGTAGACGCCCTCGCCACGAGGTCTTCTTGCCATCCCACGCCCAGGCACCCTTGGCCTGGGTGCTGGCGGTCCGGAGTTCCGGCCCAGGTGCCCATAGCCTGGTCGGAGCAGTGTTGGCGTCCATCTCAGGCACCTTAAGCCTGGGGTGAGGTACTACACCGGAGGCCTGGGGCCCAGTGACTTCGACTGGGCTCCGCAAGGGTGGATGAGCCTGAGGGACCCTGAGGTGGATGGGGCCCGTATCTGAGGCAAGGAGGCCGGAGAGGTTACCCTTCTGAAGAGCACAGAGCAGCATCAACCCGGTGACGGAGGGGCCTCTGGTAACTCCCTTGGAGGGACGCTTTCCCCCTGACAGGGGCCGCAACGCAGCGAAGGTACTCCAGTTCATGTTCTCTAGAGTCGCTGGTAGAGACTCCGAAGATTCAAGTTCTCTCTCAAGCCGATGGCTGTAGCAACCGCTGGTGAAACCACAGTGGTTTAGTTTGATTGTTAGGACTGTGCCTCGACCTGCTCACCCCACCGTATTGAACTGTTTTATGGGTCCCAACCAGTCGGCTGACAAAGGACTGTTTATTCGTGTGCTATAATAAACAAGTGTTGGACCCTTATCGGTGTGTGGTACTCTGGTTAATGGGAGCGAAGGGAAGTGTCAGCACAACAGACTTGGCTCTTAAAGAAACACACAGGCCCGAGGAGAACAACAGGTACTGGCCTTCACCTCACCCGCTGCAATGGGGAGGACATGGGCCGTGGCGCATCTCACTCTTGCATACAAGATACCCCTAGACAAGAGCTATCGGATAACCGATTCACGAGAGAAGGGAGTGAGGCCGTTACACTCCTTTAAGGGGGCGTGGCAGGGGGTGTGTCTTACGCTTACATCCTTTTTGCTAATAGGTGTCCCTCGTTACCATCTCAAAAATTCGGTATGCTAATGGTGACATTGATGTAAGGATGGACTCTGATGGGGACCCTGATGGGAGTTGTGTACCACTAATAGGAGTTGTGTACCACTAATGGGAGTTGTGTGTCACTAATGGGAGTTGTGTGTCACTAATGGGAGTTGTGTGCTACTAATGGGAGTTGTGTGTCACTAATAGGAGTTGTGTGTCACTAATGGGAGTTGTGTGTCACTAATGGGAGTTGTGTGCTACTAATGGGAGTTGTGTGTCACTAATGGGAGTTGTGTGTCACTAATGGGAGTTGTGTGTCACTAATTGGAGTTGTGTGCCACTAATGGGAGTTGTGTGTCACTAATGGGAGTTGTGTGCCACTAATGGGAGTTGTGTGTCACTAATGGGAGTTGTGTGCCACTAATGGGAGTTGTGTGTCACTAATGGGAGTTGTGTGTCACTAATGGGAGTTGTGTGCTACTAATGGGAGTTGTGTGTCACTAATAGGAGTTGTGTGTCACTAATAGGAGTTGTGTGTCACTAATGGGAGTTGTGTGCTACTAATGGGAGTTGTGTGTCACTAATGGGAGTTGTGTGTCACTAATGGGAGTTGTGTGTCACTAATTGGAGTTGTGTGCCACTAATGGGAGTTGTGTGTCACTAATGGGAGTTGTGTGCCACTAATGGGAGTTGTGTGTCACTAATGGAAGTTGTGTGTCACTAGTGGGAGTTGTGTGTCACTAGTGGGAGTTGTGTGTCACTAGTGGGAGTTGTGTACCACTAATGGGAGTTGTGTGCCACTAATGGGAGTTGTGTACCACTAGAGGAAGTTGTGTGCAGTTAGAGGGAGTTGTATATCATTAGTGGAGGTTGTGTACCACTAGAGCAGCCTTTTTCAACTCGGCTTCCTCCAGAGGTTGCTAGGGGTTCCTTGAACAGTGAGCAACGTATGCCTTCTAGCAGGGAATTCCTTAGCCTGGAAAGGTATTTTAACTTCCTGGAGCCCGGGCCATAGACAAATGACGGCCACAAGGTGGCTCTCTAAATCCGGGAGACCTTCTATTGACTGCCTCTGCTCCTCCGGCCACTGGGGGGCGCGCGTACCCGCCGCGTCACTGAGGTGCCGATGCACGTGCCTGGCGGCCGCGATGTCCGCCAGGTAACCGCGATCGGCCATTACACAGCCAAGGACGTGGATCTCTGTGTGTAAACACAGAGATCCACGTCCTGTCAGGGAAAGAGGAGACCGATGCTGTGTCCCTTGTACATAGGGACACAGATCGGTCACCTCCCTCAGTCAGTCCCCTCCCCCTACAGTAAGAATCACAATCTAGGGAACACATTTAACCCCTTCCTCGCCCCCTATTGTTAACCCCTTCCCTGCCAGTCACATTTATACAGTAATTGGTGCATATTTATAGCACTGTTCGCTGTATAAATGTGAATGGTCCCAAAAATGTGTCAAAAGTGTCCGATATGTCCGCCGTAATATCGTAGTCCTGACAAAAATCGCACATAACCGCCATTACTAGTAAAAACAAAAAAAAAAGTCATAATTCTATCCCCTATTTTGTGCAAACCAATCACTATACGTTTATTGCGATTTTTTCTTACCAAAAATATGAAGAATACGTATCGGCCTAAACTGAGAAAAAATATATATATATTTTTTTAAAAATTGGGATATTTATTATCGCAAAAAGAAAAAAATATTGTGTTTTTTTCAAAATTGTCGCTCTTTTTATGTTTATTGCGCAAAAAATAAAAACCGCAGAGGTGATAAAATACCACCAAAAGAAAGCTCAATTTGTGGGAAAAAAAGGAAGTCAATTTTGTTTGGGAGCCACGTCGCACGACCGCGCAATTTTCATTCAAAGCGTGACAGTGCCGAAAGCTGAAATTTCGCCTGGGCAGGAAGGGGGTATATGTGCCCACTAAGCAAGTGGTTAAGGGCTCCTCCATGTTAAAAAGGTTTTGAAAGGCTGCACTAGAGGGAGTTACAGTATGTTCAGCTAGAGAGCGTTGCATATCACTAGGGGGAGTTGTGTACCACTTGGAGAAGTTGTATACCCATAGCTCCCAACTCTTCCTGATTTCAAGGGACTGTCCCTGATTTGGAGCAATGTCACTCTGTCCCTCTTTCCTCCTCATGTGTCCCTCATTTTGGTCTGATGTATATAGATGTATATAAAATGTACTTTCTTTTTATGTATCAAAAAGTGTTTCCCAGTGCTAAACCTTTCACCCAATGTCTAAATTGCCCCATTTGTAAACTTCAAAAGCCAGTATAAAGGAATAGTAGTGGTAAAAAAAAAAAGTGGGTTTAACTAATATTTTTTTTTTGTTTAATTCTCCTTTAAGGGGGACGTGGCAGGGGTATGTTTTATGCTTACATCCTTTTTGCTAATAGATGTACCTCGTTACCATCTCAAAAAGTTGGGAGGTATGCTAATGGAGACATTGATGTAAGGATGGACTCTGATGGTGACCCTGAGGGGAGTTGTGTACCACTAATGGGAGTTGTGTGCCACTAATGGGAGTTGTGTGCCACTAATGGGAGGTGTGTGTCACTAATGGGAGTTGTGTGCCACTAATGGAAGTTGTGTGCCTTTAGAGGGCGTTGTATATCTTTAGTGGAGGTTGTGTGCAACTGCTGCCTTCTAGCAGGGGTTTCTTGAGCCTGAAATGGTATTTCAAGGGCTCTTCCATGTTAAAAAGGTTTAGAAAGGCTGCACTAGAGGGAGTTACAGTATGTGCAGCTAGAGAGAGTTGCATATCACTATAGGGAGTTGTGAACCTTTAGGGGGGGTTCTATACCAGGAAGTTGTGTACCACTTGGGAGAGTTGTGTACCACTAGGGGGAGTTTTGTACCAGTAGGGAGACTTGTGTACCACTAGGAGGAGTTTTTTCCACTAGGGAGACTTGTGTACCACTAGGGGGAGCTGTGTACCACTAGGGGGAGTTGTAAACCACTAGGGGGAGTTTGGTACCACTATGGAGACTTGTGTACCACTAGGGGGAGTTGTAAACCACTAGGGGGAGTTTTTGTACCACTATGGAGACTTGTGTACCACTAGGGGGAGTTGAGTACCACTATGGAGACTTGTGTACCACTAGGGGGAGTTGTAAACCACTAGGGGGAGTTTTGTACCACTATGGAGACTTGTGTACCACTAGGGGGAGTTTTGTACCACTATGGAGACTTGTGTACCACTAGGGGGAGTTGTAAACCACTAGGGGGAGTTTTGTACCACTATGGAGACTTGTGTACCACTAGGGGGAGTTTTGTAACACTAGGGAGACTTATGCAACACTATGGAGACTTGTGTACCACTAGTCTCATTAGTATTTTTCTCACTTTTGGGGTTTGCAATGCAGGAAGATTCTGCTGAAGGTGAGACTGGCGAAGTATGAATAATTCTAAATTTGTAAATCACATTTCAGATAGAATAATGTGTGTAAATGTCGTTGCTCATTATGGTCATGGACAGGTATCGGTTCCATCTTGGAATATTTCCACATCCAGATGATTGGAGATAATAAATCCCTGAACCTGTTCAGTACCGATATGATGAGCACACACAGGACTATTAAACATTCACTCCATCAGTCAACACGGCTAAAGACATTTTGAGGCCAGATATTAAGTTTAATATTCTTTACTAAGTTGCAAAAAGATTCCTTGCTCTAAAACCGTCAGGACACAAACATTCTGGCTAACAGATCTCACACTGACAGTAATGTTGTAGTTAAAGCCAAGGCACATCAGCCCCACAATTCCCCCCTCAATACCCCGATATGCTCCTCATTTTTTTCCATTACGGCTAAAACCTCACAAAGCAATTCGAAAAATGGAGGAGCCAGATTACCTAATCTCATTCATTTTTTTTTATTCATGAGCAAAATTGCCTTGGGGGGTGACCATCCCATAGTTCCTCGGGGGCGGAGTCAGTGGTGCATGCTTTTCAAAGCCGCTTAGTCCGAGGAGCCTGAGATGTGAGCTGCATTGTCCTCCCCGACATCAGCTCTTGCTACAGGCAGGAAATGAGCGAATCTCCACTAGAAGATGGGCCGAGCAATTGTGATAAAATCCTAGATCATCCCAGCCAAGAAGGGGGGCAGAAATAATCCCAATGTTCCTAACAAACAGACGATGATGAACATCCACAGGAATATTCGGTCTATGACCATCGCCACGTACTTCCAGTCTTCTTTCACCTAGGAAAAAAATAAAGAGGTAATGTAAATGAAAAGGAATCTTTTGAAAAATAGATACAATTTCAAAAATTGTATAAGCTTAAGGGGAACATGTCAAAGCATCATTTTGGGCACTTGTATAAATGTATTAATTTTGAAGGTGGAGGTTCTGAGGCTTGTCGTCATGGACCTGGTCCGACTACCTAGTACAAGTCGCTGACCTGGAACGGTCATGTAGCTAGTTAGGTTCTCATGCTTGTTCCAAGAAAGGAACCATTTAGATATGCCTAATTAAGACACCTTGGGGTGTATTTATAAAAATGGCAGCAAAATCGAATGTTTCTAGGCTATTTTTTCCTAGGTCAGCTGTTTTTCATTCATAAGAATAGCTTGAATCCGGAGACTACCACATTATGGCCACTAGATAGGGCTGTTGATATAAATACTTATTTAGTATGATTGTTAGCTCCATCTAGTGGCCATACAGTAGTATTTCTCTGATTTATGATATCCTTATGCTGTATGCACATTGAAGATAAGCCACAGACCAGGGCCGTCTTTAATATTAATTGGACCCTGGGCAAAACATTTTCTTGCCCCCCCCCGCCATGCAATTTCACTCTCCACCTGCTCTGAGACATACAATAAATAGCAGCTAGACTTAAAATCAGTTTACTGTTTTAGATCAGGCAGCAATTTCAATTGGTTGCCAGTGGTTACAGCATATCATAACTGCTTACTGACTGGTGGCTAGAGGCTACACACACATTACGGCTCACTGATTAGTTGCTAGAGGTTACAGCACATGATTTATGCTTGTTAATTGCTTTCTAGAGATTACTATACAGTAATACTGCTCACTGATTGGTTGCTAGAGGTTATAGCACATCATTTTCTCACTGCAGGGGGGCATGATATACATATGAATGCCACCTATATTTACATATGAATACCGCCAGTTGCAGCTATTTACACATGAATGCCACCACTATTTACATATGAATGCCAATTATTTACATGTAAACACAGGGTCTGCTGGTGAGTCATCTGTACACAACAATAGGGTAGAGCTGGGCAGCATTAGCACCAGCACTTCACACTTAGATATCAGGACACAGCACAGGACTAAAACTTCAAGGGACAAGGGAATTTAAACTGGGATAGTTGGCAAGTATGAGGCAGCTGCTTTGGGCCCCACAACAATGACAGGGCCCAAGGCAGCTGCCCCTTTTGCCCTGCCTTAAAGACAGCCCTGCCACAGACCCTAGCTATGGGCCAATTAAAAAATGTATAATTGGCCAGATGTGGCCCACAGGCCACAGTTTGGAGACCCCTAGTCTAGATTGTTTCTGTGGCCATCTTGAACAAAGGTGAAGTTGCGATATTGCTAATCTTTTTTGGAAAACAATGCTCCAGTGGATATCCAGCTTAATTGGTAAAGACGTAGAGCTTTTGCCATTGACATCCCTGTCCATTCACCCCCCCCCCCCATTCCCCAGGACACCAAAGCCCCAGAGGAGGGTAAACCATAAGAGGATTACACTTCAGTTAAAAGGGTTACCCCTCCCTAGTTTAACACTGTAGCAGTAATATAAGGACCCAATTTGGCTAAAGTGGCCCCAGTACATCAGTACAGGCATAAAAGTAAGAATTCTACTTACTTATCACAAGGGAATTTGCCCCAATTTGTAAACAGTGAGATAGGCCACCCCAAGCAACCAAGCTCACCCAGGAGGAAGGTGAGAGGTGGTGATGACCTCCAGTGTGCTTTATAGGATATGCTGCCGGTAAGTGTTGGCTTCATCTGCATGCCGTGTTTATCTGTTCATATGAAATCCAAAACTTTTTTTAAACTTAAACATGCACCAGGTGCTTCTAGGCAATGTGGAACACTGAACACCGAAGGTGGGAAATGCATTCACTCCAGCAGCAAGGCGAACAATTCATTTTATTGTACTGTTTTCATCAGTTTAAAAGCTGCTTTAAAGAGGATTTCATTGAAAACTTGGCCTTGAGTCAGATATTCTGTGCCGGGGGATGATTCATGTGCACTTACCCTCAATTGAATATGTGCTTATTTATTGCTTCTAAATCTCACCCAAAAGAGTGGTCTGATCCATGAGCATCTCCCAGAGCTGGTATAGAATAATGTGGACATGTATTCCTACCAGCAGAGAATATCTGAGGTTTCTTAGAATTCTCAGAATCATTAACCTAACTTGAACTTTATGTTTTTTTTTTTCAATAGGACTTGCCCCTACCACTTTAACCATATAGGCGATATAAGCATCTGTCACAGGTCAACTGATTCTGGAGATCCTCCAGACCCAGGACCATTTCTATCCCTGGGTGAGCTGTAATTGCCTAAGAGTGGCAGGTTTTGATTTAATTTATTGTAAAAGCATGTGTAAGAAACCTGAGTCACCAGACTTTGAATCTTGGCATCCCAGCTGCATGAGCATGCAAGAATTTTGGTTGGCTCATTTCACAGCAAGGAGCGACATTATATCCTCCTCACTATGTATGTCATTTATTCAGGTCATGGCATATCTAGTAGTAGTTGGCCACTTTCATCTGGACTAGTTTGGTAATGTTGAAGACATTTCGTAGCTTACCAAGCCACTTCTTCAGCCCCCAGAGCATCCAGTCTGAGCCTTTTTACCCTAGAGGAGCCGTTAAAATATTTCAAGGTCTCAGGGAACCCTTGCTTATTTTAAATCATCAGTGTTCAGTGGGAAAATTGTCCCTTACATTGGTGATCAGTGGGAAGAATGCTCCTTACATTGGTGATCAGTGGGAAGAATGTTCCTTACATTGGTGATCAGTGGGAAGAATGATCCTTACATTGGTGATCAGTGGGAAGAATGCTCCTTACATTGGTGATCAGTGGGAAGAATGCTCCTTACATTGGTAATCAGTGGGAAGAATGCTCCTTACATTGGTGATCAGTGGGAAGAATGCCCCTTACATTGGTGATCAGTGGGAAGAATGCTCCTTACATTGGTGATCAGTGAGAAGAATGTCCCTTACATTGGTGATCAGTGGGAAGAATGTTCCTTACATTGGTGATCAGTGAGAAGAATGCTCCTTACATTGGTGATCAGTGGGAAGAATGCTCCTTACATTGGTGATCAGTGGGAAGAATGTCCCTTACATTGGTGATCAGTGGGAAGAGTGTCCCTTACATTGGTGATCAGTGGGAAGAATGATCCTTACATTGGTGATCAGTGGGAAGAATGCTCCTTACATTGGTGATCAGTGGGAAGAATGTCCCTTACATTGGTGATCAGTGGGAAGAATGTCCCTTACATTGGTGATCAGTGGGAAGAATGTACCTTACATTGGTGATCAGTGGGAAGAATGTTCCTTACATTGGTCATCAGTGGGAAGAATATCCCTTACATTGGTGGTCAGTGGGAAGAATGCTCCTTACATTGGTGATCAGTGGGAAGAATGCTCCTTACATTGGTGATCAGTGGGAAGAATGTCCCTTACATTGGTGATCAGTGGGAAGAATGTACCTTACATTGGTGATCAGTGGGAAGAATGTACCTTACATTGGTGATCAGTGGGAAGAATGTACCTTACATTGGTGATCAGTGGGAAGAATGATCCTTACATTGGTGATCAGTGGGAAGAATGCTCCTTACATTGGTGATCAGTGGGAAGAATGTCCCTTACATTGGTGATCAGTGGGAAGAATGTCCCTTACATTGGTGATCAGTGGGAAGAATGTACCTTACATTGGTGATCAGTGGGAAGAATGCTCCTTACATTGGTGATCAGTGAGAAGAATGCTCCTTACATTGGTGGTCAGTGAGAAGAATGATCCTTACATTGGTGATCAGTGGGAAGAGTGTCCCTTACATTGGTGATCAGTGGGAAGAATGATCCTTACATTGGTGATCAGTGGGAAGAATGCTCCTTACATTGGTGATCAGTGGGAAGAATGTCCCTTACATTGGTGATCAGTGGGAAGAATGTCCCTTACATTGGTGATCAGTGGGAAGAATGCTCCTTACATTGGTGGTCAGTGGGAAGAATGTTCCTTACATTGGTGATCAGTGGGAAGAATGTCCCTTACATTGGTGATCAGTGGGAAGAATGCTCCTTACATTGGTGATCAGTGGGAAGAATGCCCCTTACATTGGTGGTCAGTGAGAAGAATGCCCCTTACATTGGTGATCAGTGGGAAGAATGTCCCTTACATTGGTGATCAGTGGGAAGAATGTACCTTACATTGGTGATCAGTGGGAAGAATGTACCTTACATTGGTGATCAGTGGGGAAGAATGTCCCTTACATTGGTGATCAGTGGGAAGAATGCTCCTTACATTGGTGATCAGTGGGAAGAATGTCCCTTACATTGGTGATCAGTGGGAAGAATGTTCCTTACATTGGTGGTCACTGGGAACAATGCTACTTACATTGGTGATCAGTGGGAAGAATTTCTCTTTATATATATATACACATACACATGGTATTTTAACCTCTACCTCAATGGTAAGTGAAAAAATTGTGGCGCTGGTAGCACAATATTATAGTGAATTGGCTAATAAAAATATTTGTATATGCAGCGGGGTCCTCAATTTAAGGGTAGTGTTTATGAGGTAGTATGCCCAAACACCTTGATTTGTCAGGGTTTACAACCATTTTATCCGCAGGGAGAGTATTGGTGTGCAGTTCCCTGTGGCCTACAGGTGGCGCTGCCATGGTAGGCTGGGGTTGAACCACCAGTACGGGGCTGTGCTTTTTTGTGTCCCCTCTCGGCAAACGTATGGTGGGGCGGGGTTAACCTGCTGTGCACACTGGGAGAGGAGATAAAAGGGGCAGACGCTGCCTGTTCGGGGTTAGTCGGTGGGGTCCTACCCCTGGTTCTGGTTCCAGCCCGTCCTGGGTGCCCTAGGCCCAAGGGCGGGTGTTTTCTGTTCCGGTTCCATCCTGGGCACCTTTAGTCTCAGAGTGAGGTACTACTCTGCTGTTCCTGTCCGTCCTGGATGCAGGGACTTGGAAGTTACAGCAAAGGCCTGGGCCCAGCACCTTTGGCTGGGGCCCGTCGGGGATTGATGAGTCTTAGGGTGCCGCCTTGCGAGGGGACCCGTATCTGAGTAGAAGAGGCCGGGTGAGGAACCGTTCCGAGGGACTGATGCGGTAGTCACGGTGAAGGAAAGGGTCCTGGTAACTCTCCGGAGGGATGTCTTCTCCCTAGGCCAAAGTCAAGTTCACCAGGTCTGTGGCAGAGACCAATTTCATTGGGTCTGTGGCAGAGACCAATTTCATCAGGTCTGTGGCAGAGACCAATTTCATTGGGTCTGTGGCAGAGACCAATTTCATCAGGTCTGTGGCAGAGACTTTGAGTAAAGCGTGAGTGTCATTTGGCTGCTAGTCCTGTTCTAAGTAGACTATCCATTTGAGGCTGAGTCTGTTCGAGAAGCTGAACAGTGAAGGGACTGAGATTGTGCCTGGACCTTTCCCCACATCTTGTGCTATCCTTTTCTTGCTCCAACCTTTGTTTCTATCAAGAGATTGTTTTTTGCTGAAAGAAGAAATAAACTCTCTGTTGGAGTTCTAGCAAGTGTGGACATTCTATTCACTGGGGGAAACAAGTACTCAAATCTGTTATCCACAGAGGTGAGAAAATCATTCTCTGGCTCAACTGTGAAATGACCCACCAACAACACCGCTCAACCTCTTTATACAGGAGGGTACAGGCTTGTGGCATGGTGTGCCCCTTCTTCCTGCGAGGAGCCGAAGAACAAGGAAGGTAAAAGGGGGTCTGTGTGCCACATATAATTACATTAACACCATGTGACAAGTGCAAACAATAAAAATAAAAATGAAAAATAAAAGTGAAAATAAAGTTCATAAAGATAATAATCCAGTTGGTTGACTCGGTGACAATACTTTCTATAGTTGTAATCTTATATCAAATTTTCCACCACACCGTATGTGACAGTGATTCCGCTCCCCTTTAGAAAACGCATTCACCAGCTTTAAATGCATTGCACTCTCATGCTCGGCATAAACACTTTAAACCCAACAAGGTTAACAATACCTCCGATATCCAACCGTGCAACACAGAAGAGGATCTATAAATCCAATCACAATCAGCATAAAAGCAAATCTCCTGTTAGCAGCCTATAGCGGTGTGTTGTGGTCACGGCGGACCCACGGTGTATACTTTAAGTCTCACCCTCACTCGCTCATCAGAATCAGAACGTCACTTCTGGTTAAGCATAAAACGTCACAGATGGTTGACGTACAGCCAGGACCTGACGCGTTTCGTCATCACAACTTATTCATCTTCAGATAAAAAACTGGGGATTTGTGTAACAAAAAGACAAACTTGATCCGTTAGCTGGCTTGTTGACAGTTTTTGGGCAATTTGTTTCAATTTCTAGGCATTTTGCCAAGGCACCCTTAAAGAACTCAGAAGGTACCCCAGGGTGCTACAGCACCTTGGTTGAAAAAGGCTGTCCTAGAGTATCAAGAAGATACCCAACAATGCACTGAGGCAGAAGTTTGTAAATCCTACAGACCCAACACCCAAACACAAGCAGAGTACCTTTGTATATACAGTGCAGTGGATTGAGAAATCTGAAAACCTGTAGATTGGGTAGACAAAACAACCTCTCAACAAACAAACATATATTGGCAAATTCTACAGGTCATGATTCAGCAGTCTTCCTACACCTTAAGGAAAAGGGACAATCTTTGGAGGACAATGGGGTGCACATTTAGGACAACGGGGGCAACTAGTTTGCCATAGGCATGAAAAAGGCCATCTATTTCAAAATGCATTAACTATCCCTGAACAGGTTGGGGTCTTCAACACCATTTGACAAGACTTTCATGGGTAAAGATCTGCACCTTTACCCATGAAATTCCAGGCATTAACGCCTATGCAGATTTCCTGATACTAACAGTGGAATTATGAATTCTTTCATACCTAGTAAGGGCTACAGCTCTATTTATTTATTTATTTTTTAGGAAAGACACAATCCTTTGGCTTGTGTCTCCACTGCCACCAAAATTGGCATGGTCACCAACTGTGGTGCCACTGGTCAATTTTTAATGTCCCATATATAAGAGCCACAGATTTTTAAAAACTTTGCCTTCAAATTGAGATATCACAAGTAAACTTTTACTCTCCCATAAGTAAGAAGCCTAAAGGGCTAACGCTCTAATTCATTTAGAAACACATATATATCCATGTGACAAATCTCTCTGCTTTTAGGCCTGTTGGCATTGCAAACAAACAATCTGTTGTGCCACTGGCTAGTTTTTACGCATTCATATCTCTGAGGGCTGTAGCTTTATATTTGTTTTAGAAAGACATCTGCCTGTGCCTGGGGACTCTGCATTTGCCTGTTGGGGTTGCCATCATGATGTAATGCCACTGGCCATTTTTTACCCTTTCAAAGTTAAGGGCGGAAGATCGAAGTTTCCTGTGGCTTGTGTCTCCGCTTTTAGACCTGTTGACTTTGCCATCAATTTGTGGTGTCACTGGCCAATTTTTACCTTCCCAATGCTAAGGGCTGCAGCTCTAAGTTTTTTAGAAATACACCGTACTGTGCCCTCGGATCCGTCCGAATCCAAAATAAGGTACCTAGCTAGCTATAGTGTAGAGTTTACCTTCCCTCTGTAATCAACATAACTCAATCACCAGTTTACTAAATCACCTACCCTCTTAAAAGGAGGAGGCGACTTATCCAGATCCTACACTTTAATGGTTGCCATGAGGTTCTAACCAGGCTGAGCAGAGCATTGTGGATCAGCATCAAATTTTGATGGCCGCAAATTCACCTGGAATTCAAAAGTTTGACTGAATCCAAATGTACCGTATATACTCGAGTATAAGCCGACCCGAATATAAGCCGAGGCACCCAATTTTACCACAAAAAAACTGGGAAAACGTATTGACTCGAGTATAAGCCTAGGGTGACAATCTGCATGCCTCACTGTGTCCATGCCTCGCCGTGCCCTACTGTGCCCATGCCTCACTGTGCCCATGCCTCACTGTGCCCAATCTCCCTACCTGATCTCCGGCGCTGTGTGACTAGACTGACTTTTAACATGGGAGTCTATGGAAGGGGTGCCTGGCTTTGAAAAGTCGGTGCTATCCGGCCGGTACCGGGTCCCCAAAGTCCGGGAGATCAGGCGCAAAAAGGTGACTCGAGTATAAGCCGAGGGGGGCATTTTCAGCACAAAAAAAATGTGCTGAAAAACTTAGCTTATACTCGAGTATATACGGTAATTCCTAATCCTCACTTTCAGAGGAGCCACCAAAGTTATTGCAAGTATATGTGGTGTCACATGAAAGTATATAATAGGTATGGGGCCACATACTGTAGATTACAATGGGTGATGTAATGACAAAATAGATGTTGCCATAATAAATACACCATATGACCAAAAGGGTGTACACACCTGACCATCATGCCTACTTTATGGCCAAAGGTATGTGGATACCCCTCCAAATAATTGCAGTCTGGTGTTCCACAGCGTACAAATAGACAATTTTGCTTTTCCAACCTTGTGGTAACAGTTTGGTGAAGACCCTTTTCTGTTCCAGCATCACTGTGCCCCTGTGGAGAAAATAAGCTCCATAAAGACATGGTTTGATGGCTTTGATGTGGAGGAACTCAACTGAGAGCCTTGATCTCAACCCTACTGAACACCTTTAGGATGAATTGGAACGCCAATTGTAAACCAGGTCTTCTCATCCAACATCAGTACCGGACCTCAACCTACTGAACACCATAAGGATGAATGGGAAACACCAGTTGTGAGCTAGATCTTCTCATCCAACATCAGTACCTGACTTCAACCCTACTGAACATCATTGTAATAAAAATTGGAAAAATTATTTTGTGACCCAGGTCTTTTCATTTACCATCAGTACCAGTGGCATCGCTATGGGGGTGCGGGGAGTGGGGACCGCACCCAGGTGACACCCGCCAGAGGGATGACACCATCAAGTAGGAAGTGTTATCCAAACGCGATGGTGTCACCCTCATTCGTGACAGAACATGGATCGGCGTGCCGTCACCGACCACTTCATTTACAGTCCTGGTCACTGTGTGCACCCCAAACAGGCCCAAAACTAGCCTGCCCAGGACCCTGCAGGGCACTGTGGCAGGCTAGAAATGAGAGAGCCCGATGGGGGGGTGGGTGGGGCCTGTGACACCATGTTTTACTGCACCAGGTAACACCAACCCCAGTGACACCACTTATCAGTACCTGACTTTAACCCTACTGAAAACTTTAAGGATGAAATGTAACGGCAGTTATTAACCAGGTCTTCTCATCCAACATGGGGGGGGGGGGGGGGTTTAAAAAGGAGATTGTAGCAGAGAAGGATCAGGCCCTCTACCTTGTGGCAGAGCTGTGTAGGGCTGTATGGCAGAGCTGAGTAGAGGTCAAGACTGTATAGACAGAAATCATAGGTGTGCGCAGCCTATTGCATTAGGGTGTGCACCCCAAAGCCCAAACACACACTACTGATCACTCACGATGTTCATTCAGAAATGGAAGCTGCTGGTAAATTACATATTTATTGGCCCCTCCCCCACTCCTAAAACATCCCAGCAGCAACAGCCGATAGGAGAGGAGGGAAGCTGGCATCGCTGCAGGGGGAAAGATGGGAGCCAGGGCAGTAGGGGGAATACTGTGCTGCACAGGGTGATTAGGGTGTGCCTGGGCACACCTGGCACACCCTGTGCGCACGCCTATGACAGAAATACAATGCCTTTGGCAGGTGAAACAGCAATTGTATTTGTATTTCATCTGTACATTAGGTTGTTTGCCCGGATCTTGGTTTTCGCTTGTGGACAGGGCTAGGCTGGCAGCATAAGGGTTAAGTCACCAGCACTGCAATTTAGGGTTCACGCTCTGCATTAGATGGCGGCATGATGTTTCTGGTAATTATGCAAAAATTTCTCTAGGTGCAATGATCAGGCCGGAAGCAGCAAGCACTCTGACAGATATACCTGAGACAGATGTGTGTACCCGCTGAGGACCCAGGGGGACTAATTACAGGGCGGCAAAGATGTGGGATGGGGGGGGTCTCTCCTGATTGATACCGTATAAGAAAATACCTGTTCTGGGATTGGAATTTCATAACGGACCTTTAAAGGTAACCTGCCATGAAAGAAACACGGTGGCTTCCATTGCTAACCTTTCCTTCTGGAAATGCTAGTTTCCTGGCTATCATGTTAACTGTTTCACTTTGAGTCGCTGACCTGGAGCAGGTATGCCAATAGGGACTAATGACTTTGCTTTGAATTTCCAGGTCTGCGTACTTATTCTGGGCCAGTGAGTCAGAAATAATTAAGCCAGAGGGTTAGAATAACAGCCAGGAAAACAGCATTTTCAGAAGGAAGTCCACAACAGCAGCCTCTATGTTTCTTTTTTAATTTAACCGCTTGTCAACCGCCCACCATCAAATGACGGCAGGCGGAAGACCCTGTTGTTCTGGGCGGACGTCATATGATGTGTTCGCCTTCAGAAGCCACTAGGGGGCCCGCGCGCCCACCGCGTCACAGGGGACCGATGCGCGTGCCCGGCGGCACCCGCGATTGCCCAGTAACTGAGCAGGACCGTGCATCTGTGTGTGTAAACACACAGATTTACGTCCTGTCAGGGAGAGGAGACCGATGGTGTGTCCCTTGTACATAGGGACAGGGCCGCCATCAGGGGGGTACTGGCAGTACACCTGTAAAGGGCCCATTATGAGGGGTTTCCACTATTCCTGTTCTGAGTTCCTGGGACTGCACACCTGCTGTGCCCATTATGAGGGGTTTCCACTATTCCTGTTCTGAGTTCCTGGGACTGCACACCTGCTGTGCCCATTATGAGGGTTTCCACTATTCCTGTTCTGAGTTCCTGGGACTGCACACCTGCTGTGCCCATTATGAAGGGTTCCTACTATTTCTGCACTGAGGTCTGGGTGTCCACCTTACAGGGAACTCCCAGCATCCCTGTGCTGAGTACTTGAGTCTGTATACCTGCTGAAGGGCTCCTGCAATCCCTCCTTCCAAGTTCTTGGTCTACATACCTGCTGTACCCATTGAAAGCAGTACCACCATCCCTGTGCTGAGTTCCCAGATCTACACACCTCCTGCTGTGCCCATTATGAGGGGTTCCAACCATCCTTTTGCTTAGTTCCTTGGTCTGTACACCTGCTGTGCCCACTATTAGGCACTACCATCATCCCTTTGCTGAGTTCCGAGGTATGTACACCTACTGTGTCCATTTTGAGAGCCTCTTACCATCCTTTGTGCCCATTATATGGGGCTCACCCCATCCCTTTACTGAGTTTCTGGGTCTGTACACTTGCTGTTCCCATCATAAGGGGCTCCCACCACCTCTGTGCTGAGTTCCTGGGTCTGCATACCTGCTGTGCTCATTCTGAGAGGTTCCCACCATCCCTGTGTTAAGGCCCAGGGTCTATAACTTTGCTGTGGCCATTATGAGGGGCCCTCACCACCCCTTTGATGAGTTTGCACACTTGCTGTGCCTCTTAGAAAAAGTTTTTCATCATCCCTGTTGTATTTTTATTTGAATTTGATATTATTGTGAATGCCAGGAGAAGCCAGAACACACAAAGTGAGTGTGGGAACACCTAAAACTCACTGTTTGAGTATCCAAGACATATAGGAGGCCAGGCGCCGACTCATCCCACTAGGCTCCGCATATAATTACAACATAATTGGCCATTTAAAGTACAGTGGAATCTTGGTTTACAAGTAACGCGGTTAACAAGCGTTTTGTATAACAAGAAACTTTTTTTTTTTTTATTCTGACTCGAGTGTTGTCTCACAAAACCAGCAGAATTCAAGCTAATGGGGTATGCAGTACAGCATTTGGCCAGAGGTGCGGGGGCACCGGTGACACTCGGAACAGTTCAAAGCCGTTCTGAGCCATTCAGAAATACTTGGAATCACTTGGAAATACTCGGAAATTCTCAATTCCCGAGTGTTTCTGAACCTTTCCGAGGGATTCCGAGATCAGCCGAGCTGTCCCGAGTATTTCCGAGGCTCTCTGGCGCCCCCCACCTCTGGCCACATGCAGTATTGCATGCCATAGAAGTCAATGCGGAACAAATTGTCTTTGTTTCCATTGACTTCTATGGGGAAACTAGCTTCGATATGCGAGTGCTTTGGATTACAAGCATTCTCCTGGAACGGATTATGCTCGTAATCCAAGGTTGTAAACCTCAGGCATGAAATATGAACAAAGGATATCTCTCTATAGTGTGTACTTGTCTCGATCCAAAGAACTAAGTGTCCTTTCTGTCTGCTGCCCCATTTTTCTGCTATCAGCATGATTCTCTTCTTAAAAGTTTGCCTGACACCAAGAGAAAATTGGTGACAGGGGAGGGAGCTCCAGCTGATTGACAGCCTCCGCTCTGTTCCTGTGTGCTGTGTGAAGGGTGGTGTGGTCTCTTCCCTCCAATCAGCTCTCGGAGCTCTCCTCACTGATGTAACTTCAGCTTTCCACCCCCTGCTTTTCAGGGCTGAGAGATCCTGTATAAATTGTGAACTTTGAATGGCTGTAGGGGAAAGACAGTTATAGATAAATAGGTACAACTTATGGTGGAGGATATGTTTAATCTCTGTGTATCACCTGAGGCCACTCACTTCACTGGGCATATGTAAGGGTTTACAACCACTTTAAGTGACTTCATTTTGGCCACACATTTTCCATTTTATATTCAGCCATGTCATACTTACGGAAAAGTCAGCATCTTCAGCCCTCAGGTGATCCGCTATGTAGTGAACACCCTCTAAAGCTTTTAATATACTTGGGGAGAGCAAGAAATTGGATTCGGTGTTCTCCGCTTTGTTCTGACGAGGGGTCTGGCATTGTCCCCCAGGCACTGGGTGGTTATAGTCATATCGATACTGAAGGTTATGGTTGTGGGTTGACACATGATGGACGTGACATGGTTGCAACTCCACTTCTGGCTCCCCCCACTTCTCGTCCACATCTGTCTCCATCCAATATTTAGAAGTACTGAGTTTAAGCTCTGGTGTGTCGTACTGACTGATAATTTCCCCCACTGGAGCTGGCGGTCTCTTCATGAAAAGCCATCTTGGTATGTGCTCCAGAAAAACAGAACGAACCCAAAGAGGCATCTTGTGAGTACTTGGAGATCGATGATGGACATTCAACACAAAGACAGTGATGACTATAGAAAGCGTAACAAAGATCATGGTGAACAGGAGGTACTCCCCAATCAACGGGATAACCAACGACGTGGATGGAATGATCTCTGTAATCAGTAGAAGGAACACAGTTAGAGATAACAACACTGAGATACACAACGTGATCTTCTCACCACAATCCGATGGTAAGTAGAAGACAAGGACAGTAAGGCAAGATATCAAGAGGCACGGGATGATTAGATTAATAGTGTAGAACAAGGGTAACCTCCGAATGATGAAGTAGTATGTGATATCAGGGTAAATTTCCGTGCAGCAATCATATTTCTTAGAGTTGTACGTCCCAACGGCATTGACAATCGCCCACTCGCCACTCTCCCAGTAGTCCTTCAGGTCCACGTTGCGCTCCATGCTCTCCAAGTCAATGTTGGCTTTGTCATACGTCCAAGAGCCAAACTTCATCTTGCAACTCTGTTGGTCAAAGGGGAAGAAGGTCACGTCGATACTGCAGGAGCTTTTGTAGATGGCGGGTGGGGTCCACTGAACCTTCCCTGTGTGGAACAGGTGAGCTTTGGTCATGTGGGTGATGGCGAACTCTCCATCGGCGCTGTAGAAAGAATAGATGTTTCGTAAGTTGTTCAAACAAAAATGTAGCGCAGATTATACACAATTTATTAATAGAACTAAAGGCAAAACATTTTTGGATAAGGAGAAAAAAAAAAAAAAGTTTTGCCCTTAGTTATACTATAACAACTAGACAATATAGAAATAAATAATATGGGCATGAAACCTTTAATTGGTAAATGCGTTACCCGAAAAAGTAAAAAACAAACAAAATAAAAATCTAAAACCAAGTAGCCAGCTATGATTAAGCACTATGTTTTAGTGTGAAACGCGTCGGCATGTATCCTGTGATTTGATAATTACATGTAGCGATACCCTCACTTAAGAGGGCTGCAGAATTAGTTTGGGCCCTGAAGACAGCTCCGCCAACCCCCGGCAATATACTCGACCCCCTACTGGCACAGCTAGTTCTGACAGCAAAACGTATATCTTATACTGTATGAGTAATTAAGCACCGAAACAATACTAGAATGAAATGGGTAGAGAATTTACTCAAGCTTTTGTTAAGAAAGGGGTTAACATTTATCACAGTTCACAATGTATATATATAATGCAGAGCCCTGCAACACTAACACACTATGAATATAAAACTAACAGCAACAAGTGCGCCAGGCGGGCGACCGTTAGCTAGGCGCCCTGTGGCGCAGCAACCAAACAAATTAGAAAACCCACCAGGCCTGGTTCAAATAGCTAAACTTAGTCTATAGGGGATGATGTTCTTTTCTTCACCAGCAGGTCTTTTACAGTGGTGCACATTAACAGAGTATGATTTGTAATCCAACGGGAAAGGCAAAGATGGGGTAAACACTTTACTATGCGAACTGTGAGTTCAGCTCTGATAAGGTTCTTCAGTGAGAGTATCAGGAACAACTTGTGGGCCACGGCAGTCTATAGGCCTATTAGCAGTAACAGTATATGGTTTGGGCATACTCCTTCTCACCCAACCGGACTGCGATCCCAGTCCGGGAACTTCCACCGACTGTTGCACACACACACACACAGTGTCTCCAGCGATCGGGTCCCCGATCCAACGAATGCTGTAATAAAGCGAAGTCAGATGCCACCCAGGCTCGCAGAGGGGTGTGGAAGGCTCTTTGGTGCTGCGCAAGGCCTCAGGCTTCAGGCCTTGCACTCCGACACCTCCGCACAGGAGGATCAGTCTATGAAGTCTCGTGTCCCAAAGAGGCCGAGCCCAGCCTCGCCTCCTCCTTTTATAACCCCTCCCATGAGTCTCTGTGGTGGAAACATTTCCGAATGGGGTTCTGGGTAATGTAGTCGCTCTCTCCTCTGCTTTCACTTCAGCAATGTCTTTTCTCTACTTCCTCCCGACTCACCTCTCACCTGGAACTTCTTGTCTCTCTGCATTAAAGGGGAACACCCCGCTACACACTCCCCCCACTTGAACTCTTTGGTCCCCAAAGATAAACCTTAACAAAAACTATGTACAACTCTAGACAATTCTGCAAACGATGTTGGCATAGGGGATTCCCACCAAAACTGAGGGGTAGAATTCCCTTGCCCACAGGTCACATTATCATGGGTGGCCTGCCTAACTGTGCCAGAGAGTGAGCTGGGGTTGCCCTCCACCAAATGAACAGTGGAGGGATCCGGATTCTCAGCATTCCTCCTAGCAGTAACTACAGAGTCTTCTGAGCTGTTCCCCATTTGTGGGTAGGTCAGCCTTTTAGGAGGCCGGATGACTCTTCGAGCCCTTTGCTCTCTTGGGATTTCTGGCTCTGGCGCCACAGGCTCCTCTTCCTCTGGGCAACTATCATGGGCATCTTCCTAGTAATCTGTTGAAGGACTAGATGGGATGAACTCTGTGGCTTCTGGGTTCAGTGTTCCATCTGGAGTGTTCTCAGTGGTTGGAAGATCTATATTAGAAGTTCCTGGAGTTGGGGAAGGCCACAGCCAATCAAGTTCTCCTTCTTCATTTTCACTAAGTTGAGAGACCTCTCCATCTTCAGCTCGGGAGGTCTGCGACCGGGTGTTCGGCCTAGGAGTATCCAGGATAGAGGCCCGTTCAGGGGAGTCTCTCACGGGAGGTATCCTGACTGCCTCAGCAAGTGGGAGCAGGTGGTTTCGATGCCACGTCTTCAGTGGGCCTACCTTTCCTTCTGGCTTCAACCTGTAGACAGGTAGGCCCGGCAACTTCCTACAGATGACATAAGGTTCAGATCTCCATCTGTCTGCAAGTTTGTGCTTCCCAGGGACCCCCAGATTGAGCAACAGTACTCGATCCCCGGGCTGTAGGTCTTGTACCCGGACCTTCAAGTCGAAGTTTCTTTTGTTTCGAGCTCCCCTTTGATCTGAGGCCACTTGAGCTTGTTCGTAGGCGACTTTCAGGCTGTGTCTGAGCCTGTCCACATATCCTTTGTGGGATGTGGCTGAGGAGTGGTCCAGAGAGGTGCCAAAGGCCAAGTCTACAGGTAGTCTCGCTTCTCTCCCAAACATGAGTCGATATGGGGAGTAGTCTGTAGCATCACTGATGGTGCAGTTGTAAGCATGTACTAGGGCTGCTATGTGTTTGCTCCAATGTTGCTTTTTCTCACTTTCCAGAGTCCCCAACATGTTGAGCAAGGTTCAGTTAAACCTTTCCGGCTGGGCATCTCCTTGTGGGTGGTAAGGTGTAGTTCGAGTCTTCTTGATTCCCAATGAATCCAGGAGTTTCCGGGTCAGTTTACTCTCAAAGTCCCTTCCTTGATCTGAATGAAGTCGCTGGGGCAGCCCATAATGGACAAAGTACTTCTCCATAAGTACCTTGGCTACGGTGGAGGCCTTCTGGTCTTTGGTTGGGAAAGCTTGGGCATACCGGGTGAAATGGTCGGTTATCACCAGCAGATTTCCTAGTCCACTCAGGTCGGGTTCGAGGCAGAGAAAATCAATGCATATCCATTGGGCCTTGACTTTGTAGATGGCCCATTGGGGCAGCTTGATGGGGTAAAGTCTTCCTCTGGATGCATCGTGCACATGAGTGGCAGTACTCTTCTACCTCTGCCCTCATGCAGGGCCAATAGAACCGACTTCTGACAAGTTGAAAGGTCCTTTCAGCCCCTAGGTGGCCATGATTGTCATGCAGAGCAATCAGAACAGTCTCGATGTTTCTCTGGGAGGAACAGTTGCCACTTATCTTCTGAGTCATCAGAGGGTCCCCTTCGGTAGACCACTCCCTGATGTACCTGCAACCTGTCCCACCGAACACATTCTGCAAGATGTCCAAGTAGTCCTGTGCAGTACAGTCTTTCCTGCTCATCTTCAGGTTGCGTATGGCATCCAGAGCAGGCCCCTTCAAACTTTCAGCAATTCTCTGTTTCTTGCTGCGTTCTGGAACTTCCCATTCCTCTAAGGCCTGAGTGGTGCCATCTAGCCACTCCTCAAATCCCTCTTCCCCTGAGGGTACAGGTTTCCTCCCTGAGAATATCCGGAGCTTTCTGTACCCCGACATCGTGTAATCTGTGGGATTCTTCTTGCACTGGGCCACAATCTCTCCCAGTACAGCGCATAGTTCTGTGCTAAGGGTGGCCGGGGATGATCTGTGACTCTCTGTATCCTTCTGCTTTTCCGCCTCAGGGGATGGCGGGGGAGGTATCTGTGGAGATGATGGCTTTCTTATTTGGAACCGCTCTCCCTTATGTGGCAGCGCATGTGTCAGATGGTAGGTCTGACCATCCATAGCTTGTATGCTCTGGCTTTTAAAATGCTCTGGAATTTCGTCTTTCCACTCTATTAATGCGTATGTATGCGAAGCATGTGGTCTCACATCCATCACCCATGATTTCTGGCATGGTGATAGGGACGTCATTAGCTGCTTTATCGCATCTCTTTGCCAGATCCCTGGGAGTTCAATAACTGCCGCCGCGGCCGGATCTGCACCAGCCACTGTGTACCACTGTCCTACTTCTAGTGGGTCCATGCCGGTCTTTTGGCGAATTCGCTTGCTGTATCAGGATCCCGGACGAGCCCCCACGTGTAGCGATACCCTCACTTAAGAGGGCCGCAGAATTAGTTTGGGCCCTGAAGACAGCTCCGCCAACCCCCGGCAATACAGTATACTCGACCCCCTACTGGCACAGCTAGTTCTGACAGCAAAATGTATATCTTATACTGTATGAGTAATTAAGCACCGAAACAATACTAGAATAAAATGGGTAGAGAATTTACTCAAGCTTTTGTTAAGAAAGGGGTTAACATTTATCACAGTTCACAATGTATATATATAATGCAGAGCCCTGCAACACTAACACACTATGAATATAAAACTAACAGCAACAAGTGCGCCACGCGGGCGACCGTTAGCTAGGCACCCTGTGGCGCAGCAACCAAACAAATTAGAAAACCCACCAGGCCTGGTTCAAATAGCTAAACTTAGTCTATAGGGGATGATGTTCTTTTCTTCACCGGCAGGTCTTTAACGGTGGTGCACATTAACAGAGTATGATTTGTAATCCAACGGGAAAGGCAAAGATGGGGTAAACACTTTACTATGCGAACTGTGAGTTCAGCTCTGATAAGGTTCTTCAGTGAGAGTATCAGGAACAACTTGTGGGCCACGGCAGTCTATAGGCCTATTAGCAGTAACAGTATATGGTTTGGGCATACACCCTCTCACCCAACCGGACTGCGGTCCCAGTCCGGGAACTTCCACCGACTGTGGCACACACACACACACACAGTGTCTCCAGCGATCGGGTCCCCGATCCAACGAATGCTGTTGTAGCGGGTACTTACTTTCCCGGGTGCATTTTTTAAATCTAGCGGTGACATCAGTGCTATGTTCCCTGCGGTCCACCAGGTGGCGCTGTCACCGTGGCTGGAGGGACGAATCTCACTGTGTGTTGAGCCTCCTTTTTGTCCTCTCTCGGTAGTGGTATGGTGGGGCGGGGATGATCTGTGACTCTCTGTATCCTTCTGCTTTTCCGCCTCAGGGGATGGCGGGGGAGGTATCTGTGGAGATGATGGCTTTCTTATTTGGAACCGCTCTCCCTTATGTGGCAGCGCATGTGTCAGATGGTAGGTCTGACCATCCATAGCTTGTATGCTCGGGCTTTTAAAATGCTCTGGAATTTCGTCTTTCCACTCTATTAATGCGTATGTATGCGAAGCATGTGGTCTCACATCCATCACCCATGATTTCTGGCATGGTGATAGGGACGTCATTAGCTGCTTTATCGCATCTCTTTGCCAGATCCCTGGGAGTTCAATAACTGCCGCCGCGGCCGGATCTGCACCAGCCACTGTGTACCACTGTCCTACTTCTAGCGGGTCCATGCCGGTCTTTTGGCGAATTCGCTTGCTGTATCAGGATCCCGGACGAGCCCCCACGTGTAGCGATACCCTCACTTAAGAGGGCCGCAGAATTAGTTTGGGCCCTGAAGACAGCTCCGCCAACCCCCGGCAATACAGTATACTCGACCCCCTACTGGCACAGCTAGTTCTGACAGCAAAATGTATATCTTATACTGTATGAGTAATTAAGCACCGAAACAATACTAGAATGAAATGGGTAGAGAATTTACTCAAGCTTTTGTTAAGAAAGGGGTTAACATTTATCACAGTTCACAATGTATATATATAATGCAGAGCCCTGCAACACTAACACACTATGAATATAAAACTAACAGCAACAAGTGCGCCACGCGGGCGACCGTTAGCTAGGCACCCTGTGGCGCAGCAACCAAACAAATTAGAAAACCCACCAGGCCTGGTTCAAATAGCTAAACTTAGTCTATAGGGGATGATGTTCTTTTCTTCACCGGCAGGTCTTTAACGGTGGTGCACATTAACAGAGTATGATTTGTAATCCAACGGGAAAGGCAAAGATGGGGTAAACACTTTACTATGCGAACTGTGAGTTCAGCTCTGATAAGGTTCTTCAGTGAGAGTATCAGGAACAACTTGTGGGCCACGGCAGTCTATAGGCCTATTAGCAGTAACAGTATATGGTTTGGGCATACACCCTCTCACCCAACCGGACTGCGGTCCCAGTCCGGGAACTTCCACCGACTGTGGCACACACACACACACAGTGTCTCCAGCGATCGGGTCCCCGATCCAACGAATGCTGTTGTAGCGGGTACTTACTTTCCCGGGTGCATTTTTTAAATCTAGCGGTGACATCAGTGCTATGTTCCCTGCGGTCCACCAGGTGGCGCTGTCACCGTGGCTGGAGGGACGAATCTCACTGTGTGTTGAGCCTCCTTTTTGTCCTCTCTCGGTAGTGGTATGGTGGGGCGGGGATGATCTGTGACTCTCTGTATCCTTCTGCTTTTCCGCCTCAGGGGATGGCGGGGGAGGTATCTGTGGAGATGATGGCTTTCTTATTTGGAACCGCTCTCCCTTATGTGGCAGCGCATGTGTCAGATGGTAGGTCTGACCATCCATAGCTTTTATGCTCGGGCTTTTAAAATGCTCTGGAATTTCGTCTTTCCACTCTATTAATGCGTATGTATGCGAAGCATGTGGTCTCACATCCATCACCCATGATTTCTGGCATGGTGATAGGGACGTCATTAGCTGCTTTATCGCATCTCTTTGCCAGATCCCTGGGAGTTCAATAACTGCCGCCGCGGCCGGATCTGCACCAGCCACTGTGTACCACTGTCCTACTTCTAGCGGGTCCATGCCGGTCTTTTGGCGAATTCGCTTGCTGTATCAGGATCCCGGACGAGCCCCCACGTGTAGCGATACCCTCACTTAAGAGGGCCGCAGAATTAGTTTGGGCCCTGAAGACAGCTCCGCCAACCCCCGGCAATACAGTATACTCGACCCCCTACTGGCACAGCTAGTTCTGACAGCAAAATGTATATCTTATACTGTATGAGTAATTAAGCACCGAAACAATACTAGAATGAAATGGGTAGAGAATTTACTCAAGCTTTTGTTAAGAAAGGGGTTAACATTTATCACAGTTCACAATGTATATATATAATGCAGAGCCCTGCAACACTAACACACTATGAATATAAAACTAACAGCAACAAGTGCGCCACGCGGGCGACCGTTAGCTAGGCACCCTGTGGCGCAGCAACCAAACAAATTAGAAAACCCACCAGGCCTGGTTCAAATAGCTAAACTTAGTCTATAGGGGATGATGTTCTTTTCTTCACCGGCAGGTCTTTAACGGTGGTGCACATTAACAGAGTATGATTTATAATCCAACGGGAAAGGCAAAGATGGGGTAAACACTTTACTATGCGAACTGTGAGTTCAGCTCTGATAAGGTTCTTCAGTGAGAGTATCAGGAACAACTTGTGGGCCACGGCAGTCTATAGGCCTATTAGCAGTAACAGTATATGGTTTGGGCATACACCCTCTCATCCAATCGGACTGCGGTCCCAGTCCGGGAACTTCCACCGACTGTGGCACACACACACACACACAGTGTCTCCAGCGATCGGGTCCCCGATCCAACGAATGCTGTTGTAGCGGGTACTTACTTTCCCGGGTGCATTTTTTGAATCTAGCGGTGACATCAGTGCTATGTTCCCTGCGGTCCACCAGGTGGCGCTGTCACCGTGGCTGGAGGGACGAATCTCACTGTGTGTTGAGCCTCCTTTTTGTCCTCTCTCGGTAGTGGTATGGTGGGGCGGGGAGCCCGCCATGCTTGCTGGGAGAGGGGATAAAGGGGCCGGCCATCTTGGTCACGGGGTCTTCGTCTCAAGCACCTTCAGCTTGCGGACGTGGGTTTGTGCTAGTCCCCTAGGAGGCTTCGGCCTAGGGGACCACCGGAGATTGTGTTCCACCCCAGGCACCTTCAGCCCTGGGGTGAGGTACTTGCAAGAAGGTCCGGAGCTCAGTGCCCAACACTGAGTTCCGCGAGGGAAGGGTCCTAAGGCACTTCGGGGATGGAGGCCTGAATCTGAGTAAGACGCAATGGACCGGGGAGAGCTCCTCACTCGAAGACCCGGTGCAGCAGACTGCCGGTGACGGGTGAGTCTCTTGTCGGAGACCGTCCAGAAGGATCCCCTTCACCTCGTGCGGAGACCATAGTTCACTCTTCCGGAGGAGAGTGGAGGAGCGAATTTGTGTCTGGGCCTATTCACACTCACACCTCCTTTTCTGTCCTAACTATCAAGGAAGTCCCTGTATGGTGTGTTCTAATAAAGGAGTGTTGGACTTTAATGGTGTGAGGCTCACTTCCCGGCGGACGAAGTTCACGGTGACTCTTGGAGGGAGGATCCGGGTGCGCAACACAGACCCGAAGGTAAATGAGACATTGCTGATACCACAGGTATTCCCACATGGTGGAAGTTAGGCGTAGCCCACCCGCTCTCTCTCTCTCCACCCTACCAGATACCCCTAGACGAGAGACAGTGCGAGCTGCACGGAGAGAGGAGAGGGGCAGGCGCTACACGTGGGGGCTCGGGTCCGGGATTGTGTTGTGCATCACAGTATTGAACAAGTCTGCTGGATGAGTTAACTGAATAGGCCAAAGTGCAGCCCTGCTCGAAGTCGTGGAATTGACCCTAGACCAGGGAAAGGCCCGCGCAGGAAGAGCGGTGAACGGGGGGAGGCCCAGCCGTGTGAGGTACTACACGTGGGGGCTTCTAATTGCACTGCGCCAACAGACACAACCCCCGCCGCTTAGTTCGTGGGCGTGGCTCATCCAAAGAAAGTGAAAAAGCCCGCGAACTGGAGCAAAAGGGGAGGAGTCCAATACGTGAGAGGGCTACACGTGGGACATTGGCGCGAAAACTCTGCAGTGTGCGATGGACCAGCAACAAGTCACCATGTTTGGACATACTTCATGGATTCCAGTTCACCCTGCTACTACCACGACTTCCGCTGCTGCTCCGATAACGGATACCGGGATCCGGCTGAAGCCAAGGGGTCGATTCGCCCTGTATTCGTGCATGGACGTAGAGGCCCTGGGTGTAATTTGTCCCGGGTGCTCGGGACTGGTGTGCCACCTGAAGCCCTTCGGACAATGTGAGGCCTGTGGGGAGTTCCTGTTCGAGGTGGATCCGGTAGTTGAAAGGCCGAGAACCATCTACCCAGGCCGGGCTTCAGGTAACACTACTCGCAGAGGAGGAATTACTGCTGTAAAAGCCATCCCAGCGCACACTGCAGCGACCGAGGAGGAGGTCGTTAAAACTCAACGGGAGAAATCCGAGGATGCTGACTCGGTCACCACTGTCTCACAGCGTCCGCCACTGAAGAAGAGAACCAGCATGGTGGCCCCGACCAGTGGTGGTGGCGGACCATCTCGCCAGCTTACGCCAGGCCTAGATGGATCCGTTGACGGGTGTTCCGGACGTCCCGCTTCAAGTAAAGGCCGAGGTAAGCCGGGCAAAGAGACTTGGTGTATGGGCGGAGATGCCGGGAAGGCATGGCCCAGTATGTCCGCAGGAGGTGTTAGCTCTGTCTCTACAACGGGCTACATACCCGCGGAGGAGTGTGATACTTCGGATCTGGAGTCGCTCTCTGATGTGGGGGATGACACAGCCATTGACGAACTGTTTGCAGAAAAGGGCTGGGACAAAGTGCCGCTAGCTTCGTTCCGAAGGCCTCGAGATTCACCCATGTCAATGGGGGAGAGTACACCCCGGGTGGAGGCTCCAGCGTCTGAACAAGGGTCCTGTCCTCAGCCCACCTCTACATCTCCGGTGCCGCCTGCATCAGGTACTGGGGAGCAGAAGTTGATACTACGGGCACCTATGCCCCAACCAGAAGTGGTTAAGGCCCCTCGCCATCCGGACTCTATAGTTCTACCCGGCGAAGGGGACAAAGCCACAATGCCTCCGCTGTCAAGGCTTCAGAGACTCTTCGGCCAGAAAGTTGCTGCTGACTACGGGTGGGAATACCCGTATCTTCCCAAGGAGTTACTCTACGAAGTGGAGGTGTACCGAGAGCGCTGGTATAATGACTTCGTGTGGACCCATCTTAAGGTTCCACACGCCCGCAGGTATTTGACATGCTCTCCAAAGACATCTCAGCGGTTCAAGGACTGCAAGGCAGAGTGGATGAAGGGAAGACACATCCATGCGGATAAGGTGTTGATCCGACGCAAAGAAGGTGAGGATGTGGAGTACCATTTGGAGACCATGGATCGGCATCTAAAACCTATTGTCCTGCCGCATCCCCGCTTCTACCTCTGAGGAGAAAGAGACTCCATTTATTTGCTTTGTTTCAAAAGGACCTCGCACCCCCTGAACTTTGCTGTTTGACTTTCTTGTTGGTGCTATCATCAGTGTTTGCCCGCAAGAGGGGTGCTTGTGTCATTCCAAGGAAGAACTGTTCCAGTTGTTGTTCTTTCCTCTCCGGTGAGAAGTTGCAGACTTTGGGGTAGATAGGGCCCGGAATCGAGCAGCAAGAAAAGAAAGATGGTTCAACGGGTGCAGTTACCGCGAGGCTGTCAAAAAGGTGGCAGTCTTGTGCAACGTTACACATTGTACACGCTCACACTGGAGGGAAAGATATTTCTCTTCGGAGGAGTTTCTTTTTCTCTCACACATACACATGTGTCAGGGTTTTATTGGTTTATTTTTCTCTTCCCTCCACAGGAGAGCATCCCGTCAAGATTATGGAACCTGGGGTGGTTCTTAGTTAGGATGGGAGGGAAAAGTATAATGTTTTAAATATTGTCTTTCACTCCTCTTTTGTTGCAGGGGCTCAGACACAACTTCTCCGTTAGGATAGTTTCCTAAAAATGTTTTGTTTTTTTAAATTGTTAGTTGGTTTCTGGATTGGGTTATGTCAGCCATTGAGGGCGTGATTCACTCCAGACACTGGGGTCCAGTGTCAAAAGACAGGGGGGAATGTGTAGCGGGTACTTACTTTCCCGGGTGCATTTTTTGAATCTAGCGGTGACATCAGTGCTATGTTCCCTGCGGTCCACCAGGTGGCGCTGTCACCGTGGCCGGAGGGACGAATCTCACTGTGTGTTGAGCCTCCTTTTTGTCCTCTCTCGGTAGTGGTATGGTGGGGCGGGGAGCCCGCCATGCTTGCTGGGAGAGGGGATAAAGGGGCCGGCCATCTTGGTCACAGGGTCTTCGTCTCAAGCACCTTCAGCTTGCGGACGTGGGTTCGTGCTAGTCCCCTAGGAGGCTTCGGCCTAGGGGACCACCGGAGATCGTTTTCCACCCCAGGCACCTTCAGCACTGGGGTGAGGTACTTGCAAGAAGGTCCGGAGCTCAGTGTCCAACACTGAGTTCCGCGAGGGAAGTGTCCTAAGGCACTTCGGGGATGGAGGCCTGAATCTGAGTAAGACGCAATGGACCGGGGAGAGCTCCTCACTCGAAGACCCGGTGCAGCAGACTGCCGGTGACGGGTGAGTCTCTTGTCGGAGACCGTCCAGAAGGATCCCCTTCACCTCGTGCGGAGACCATAGTTCACTCTTCCGGAGGAGAGTGGAGGAGCGAATTTGTGTCTGGGTCTATTCACACCTCCTTTTCTGTCCTAACTATCAAGGAAGTCCCTGTATGGTGTGTTCTAATAAAGGAGTGTTGGACTTTAATGGTGTGAGGCTCACTTCCTGGCGGACGAAGTTCACGGTGACTCTTGGAGGGAGGATCCGGGTGCGCAACACAGACCCGAAGGTAAATGAGACATTGCTGATACCACAGGTATTCCCACGTGGTGGAAGCTAGGCGTAGCCCACCCGCTCTCTCTCTCTCCACCCTACCAGATACCCCTAGACGAGAGACAGTGCGAGCCGCACGGAGAGAGGAGAGGGGCAGGCGCTACACTGTAATAAAGCGAAGTCAGATGCCACCCAGGCTCGCAGAGGGGTGTGGAAGGCTCTTTGGTGCTGCGCAAGGCCTCAGGCTTCAGGCCTTGCACTCCGACACCTCCGCACAGGAGGATCAGTCTATGAAGTCTCGTGTCCCAAAGAGGCCGAGCCCAGCCTCGCCTCCTCCTTTTATAACCCCTCCCATGAGTCTCTGTGGTGGAAACATTTCCGAATGGGGTTCTGGGTAATGTAGTCTCTCTCTCCTCTGCTTTCACTTCAGCAATGTCTTTTCTCTACTTCCTCCCGACTCACCTCTCACCTGGAACTCCTTGTCTCTCTGCATTAAAGGGGAACACCCCGCTACATACAATAAAAACAATATTTTGTCCAGACATCCACCTTCATGTCTGCAGCCATTTTTAACAGTGACTGCTGGCATGGCCCCATTGACTTGAACGGACAAATTTGATAGATAGTGCCACTTGTCAACTCAACATGCCATGTTAAATTTGAAGCAAAGCATCATGGCCACGGTATGCAAACAGCGCCCTCTGGCTTATAGTAGACTTTCCGCGAGTGATAAAACCACAGCTCAGCTGCCTGTTTTTACAGCCAACTCCTGTGAAAGAGGTCTTAAAGTGGACCTTCACACTCCTTTTGAAGTTTGTATATTCCGGGCCCTCCCATTAACGCATCTGGAAATCTTTTTTTTTTTTTTTTGGGTAGCAAGTACCTGTTCCTTAAGGAGCTTGGTCCCACTTCCTTATTGCTTGCCTAGATGGGGATTACGTTTGATGGGTGTTTTTGTGTCCACCAAAATTACCCTGTAGTATCCCACTGCCCAACTTATTCATGGCTCTATGCTGGGATCAGCCAGCAGCACCTAGAAAAACCCTGTGCTGGATTCATTTCTTTCCTCCTGGTTCAGCCCCTGAGCCTATTTATTCCTAGAGTCGGCTAGGGTCCTAGAACTTTTTTTTTTCACAGATGTTTTGGTTCAGCACCTTATACCTTTCAGTTTTAGTAGCCTACACTAACATGATATAATGACCAGAGGTGTTTTCACAATTTGGCACTGCGTTGCTTTAACTGACAATTGCGCAGTCGTGGCTCCCAAACAAAATTGACGTCCTTTTTTTCCCACAAATAGAGCTTTCTTTTGGTGGTATTTGATCACCTCTGCGGTTTTTATATTTTGCGCTATAAACAAAAATAGAGTGACAATTTTGAAAAAAATGCAATATTTTTTACATTTTGCTATAATAAATATCCCCAAAAAATATATAAAAAACCATTTTTTTTCCTCAGTTTAGGCCGATACGTATTCTTCTACATATTTTTGGTAAAAAAAAAACACAATCGGAGTTTATTGATTGGTTTGCGCAAAAGTTATAGCGTTTGCAAAATAGGGGGTAGTTTTATGGCGTTTTTATAATTTTTTTTTTTTTTACTAGTAATGGCGGCGATCAGCGATTTTTTTTTTTGTGACTGCGACATTATGGCGGACACATCGGACATTTTTGACACATTTTTGGGACCATTGTCATTTTCACAGCGATCAGTGCAATAAAAATGCACTGTTTACTGTGAAAATGACACTGGCAGTGAAGGGGTTAACCACTAGGGGCATTGGAGGGGTTAAGTGTGCCTAGGAGAGTGATTACTACTGTGTGGGGGCGTAGCTACGAATGACACACAGAGCGGAGATTGCTGACAGTGACAGTAGCGGAGCGGGGAGATGTTGTGTTTACACACACATCTCTCCGCTCCATGCCTCCGTGAGACGATCGCGGGGATCCCCGCGGCGATCGAGTCCGCAGGACCCGCGACCCGACTCACGGGGAAGGCAGGGGGTTCCCGAGTGCGCCTCCGGCGGCGCGCGCGACCCCGACATCAGCAGTTGAAGGGCCACGTACAGGTACGTGATTGTGCCTCCAGGTGCCATTCTGCTGATGTTTATACACAGTGGCTGGTCCTTAAGTGGCTGGTCCTTAAGTGGTTAAACACATAGGTGTGTTTAACCACTTCAATACCATGCACTTATACACCTTCCTGCCCAAGTCAATTTTGAGCTTTCAGCGCTGTCGCAATTTGAATGACAATTGCGCGGTCATGCAACACTGTACCCAAACAATTTTTTTATCATTTTGTTCTCACAAATAGAGCTTTCTTTTGGTGGTATTTGATCACCTCTGTGATTTTTATTTTTTGCATAACAAATAAAAAAGAGCGAAAATTTTGAAAAAAACTAAGTTTTTCTTTGTTTCTGTTAATTTTTTTTTGTAAATAAGTACCTTTTCTACTTCAATGACGGGCACTGATAAGGCGGCACTAACGGGCACTGATAAGGCGACACTGATGGGCACCGATGAGGTGGCACAGATGAGGTGGCACTGATGATGGGCACTGATAGGCGGCACTGATGGGCACTGATAGGCGGCACTGATGGGCTCTGATAGGCGGCACTGATGGGCACTGATATGTGGCACTGGTATGCGGCACTGATGGGCACTCAAAGGCGGCACTGATGGGCACTCATAGGCGGCACTGATGGTCACTTATAGGCGGCACTGATGGATACTTATGGGTGGCACTGATAGGTAGCACGGATGGGCACTGATAGATGGGCACGGATGGGCACTGATAGGTGGCACTGATGGACACTGGTAGGTGGCACTGATGACACTGGTGGCTGGCATTGCTGGGCATCATGCATTTTGGTTGTGCCATGATGGTGCCAGTCAGTGCCCATTTGTGGGCACTGATTGGCATATATTTTTTAAGTATTTGTGCATGTGGATGGCCATGGGGGACTTACTTGGCCATCCACACGCTTGGAGCTTCCCTGGTGGTCCTGGGGGGCTTCCCTGGTGGTCCAGTGTGGGTATCCGAGGGGGGGCTGTGCTGATAAACAATCAGCGCGAACCCCCCTGTCAGGAGAGCCGCCGATTGGCTCTCCTCTACTCGCGTCTGTCAGACGCGAGTGAGGAAGAGCCGATCAACGTCTCTTCCTGTTTACATCGTGATCAGCCGTGATTGGACACGGCTGATCACGTGGTAAAAAGCCTCCGCCGGAGGCTCTTTACCTAGATCAGTGTAGCGGTGTGTCAGACTGACCCACCGCTCCACCGATCGCCGCGATGCGCGCCCCCCCCGGCGAGCGGCGGCTGTTATCCTGCAGGACGTCATATGACGTCCAGTGTGGATAACAGAACCACTTCCTGGACGTCAATCTGCTATTGACTGGGCGGGAAGTGGTTAAAAAAAAATGCATACCATGTACATTTGTTCTGTACAAATGGGGCAAAAAAACAAAAAAAAATATTATTAGGCTTTTGCCTGTGTTATTTAAATGTTTATAATTGATTTAAATAAGAAAATACTGCATTTTGGCCACTAGATGGCACTAAGTATCCCTTGTTGCTTTCTTTGATGTAAGTTCCTTTGATGCTTAGAGCCATCTAGTGGCAAAAAGTGGTATTTTTTTTAATCAACAAAATATAGTTTTATTAAATAGAACACAAGGCAGTACAAGTCTGTAAGTACATAGGCATACAATCCATAAACAGCAGTGGTGTTAATCCTCACAACAGCGCATATATGGTGGTGACTGTATAGTAGGGTGACCAGACATCCCCTGTTTCCGGGGACAGTCCCCGGATTGAGATTGAGGACACTGTCCCCGGACCAAGTCTGTCCCCAGTTTTGTCCCCAGATTGGATTTGAACAGGGGCTGGGGCAATTTCATAGACAGTCAGTGCAAAATAAAAAATAATAATTCTGAATTACAACCCCCCCCCCCCGCTCTGCCGCTCCTACTAGCTTAGGGGGGTGTATTTTTTTCCATTATCTGTGCCCCTTTCTGATGATCATGTGCTGGTCGGAGCGGAGGGAATATTTCTTCAGTTTCGGGTGCATGCCCATTCAGCTCCGCTCGCATGTTCTTCTGCCTTGGCTCAAGTCCCGGCCAGCCGCCTGGCTGCTTATCTCCTTGCATTCCCAGGTGGAGTGATCTTCCTCCGCTCCCCACCCAGTAGTAGCCGGGACTCGGAGAGTAAGACTTGACAGGCTGTGAGGCTGGGGGGGGGGGCGGGGGCAGAGAGACGCTGATTGCCGCCATTACTAGTAAAAAAAAAAAAAAATATGTCCCCGGATTTCATTTAAAAAATCTGGTCACCTTACTGTATAGCTAACGCATCAGCACATGTCAGATAAGCATTGCACACTACCCTGAGTACCTAGCTCTCTTGTGAAGAAAATTGTAAACCATTGAACAGTACAACTAACAACAGAAAAGAGGAAAAAAAAAGGAAAAATTATAAAATTGAGTGAACAATCAATAAAACGGTCAAACCACCTGGAATTATACATTTAAGGTTTTATGTATTGTTGCAAAGACAAATCAACTCTGACAGTTCATCCAAGTTCTAATATGAGCATCTAGAGTCAAAAACGGTATTTAGCATCCCTTTAGCAGCCTGTTCAGGACTAACTGTGGGGATGCCACGTCTGGGGAGTCCAACCAACACTGCCAAATGCTGACAAACTTTTTTGGTGACCTCCTATGATGATAGGTATTTTTTTCCCTGATGAAAGTAGTGTTAACCATTTGGATCCACTGTGCCTCCTTCGGGGCTTGCGCTAAGAGAGCCAAAGTCGGGCAATCAGCTTCCTAGCCAGATATAGTAGTCTCGTGAGAGCAATGTATACCGGAGGGGGGTATAGTTCCTCAATGAGACTCCCCATCAAACATGTCAGTGTGTCTTAGGGTGACCAAGTGTCCCGGATTGCCCGGGACAGTCCCGCATTTTGCAGGTCTGTCCCGGGCACCTTCATACCAGGACAATACAGTGTCCCGGAATGAAACTGACACAGCCACCCCCCCAGAGCTGATCTGATGCCCCCCAAAAAGGCTGCCACATTGCCGCTTTACTCACTGACAGTACTTGTCCTGGCCGGGAAGAGGCACAATCCCCGCCCCCCTGCTTGTGATTGGAGAACTCATAAATCCCACCTCTTGTGTCTAATCACTGTAGAGCCAGCGTTGGAACAAGGTAAAACGGGCCTCGGCTGGCCAGGACAAGTACTGTCAGTGAGTAAAGTGGCGATGCGGTGGCCTTTTTTGGGGGGGGGGGGGCCTGATCAGTGCTTCTGGGTTAACCGCGCACCTGCCGTCCCGGCTGTGCTGTGATTCGTTACAGCACAAGCTGATTTTTAGGAAGGGGGGGGGGTGGGTGTCCCTGAATGGCAGTTTGGAAATGTGGTCACCCTAGTTGGTCTACTGTAAGTTGGATCTGGTAAACATTATTGATTTTGGCGACAACTCTACTCCAATACCTTATCAACTTGGGACATCTCCAGAGCATATGGATGAGGTCACCTGGATGAACCTGACATTTGGACATATGGGAGTCTCCCGTCTACCCCATTTATGTAGCTGTATTGGTGCACGGTAAAAAACGGGAAACGGGAAAACCCGGAAGTCGCAATTCAACCAGCTGTACTACGGTAATTACAACATGGAAAAAAAAAAATATGTGGCTATTGAACATGTCTGTACAGTACTGAATGTGATCCGATAGAGTTATTATTTTGGGTGAAACTCCACTTTAAGCAGTTAAAATAATTATATAAATGAATAAAAGGTGACCATTGTAAGCAGTGGTAAGTACCATATTTATCGGCGTATAACACGTGCCGGCGTATAACACGCACCCCAATGTTAGGAGGGAAGTTTAAGGAAAAAAACGTACATTTAAATGTAGCCTTGTCCATCATTGCAGCCTTGCCCAGTGTCCATCTGCAGCCTTGCCCAGTGCCTTTGCAGCCTTGCCCAGTATCCATCTGCAGCCTTGCCCAGTGCCTTTGCAGCCTTGCGAAGTGCATTTGCAGCCTTGCCCAGTGCATTTTCAGCCTTGCCATTCTCTTTGTATTACCGCCGGTATTTAAAATTTGTGCCGATTTCCGCTGTGGAGAGGAGTGTACTTCGGCTAGACTCGGCTCCTCTCGCAGTCCCGCCCATCTCCACTGATTGCGCCGCTGACAAACAGAAAGCCGAGTGTACTTCTGCTAGGCTCGACTCTGCTCACAGTCAGGGGCAGGACTGCGAGAGGAGCCGAGACTAGCCGAAGTACACTCGGCTTTCTGTATGTCAGCGGCGCTCGCAATCAGTGGAGATGGGCGGGACTGCGAGTAAAGCCGAGTGTACTTCAGCTTTGTGTATCTCGGCTCTGCTCGCTCATTTCAGCGGGGGATCGGCGTATAACACGCACCCACGATTTTACCCTGATTTTAAGGGGAAAAAAGTGTGTGTTATACGCCGATAAATACGGTAGTTAAACTCAACCCTCTAACTGTCACTTTTGATGGACGGCTTGATCTGTTAAAGGAAGTTCAAAAATAACAGACTTAAGCCCTGTACACACGATCGGTTTTCCTATGGATTCTAATCCGATTGATTTTTCCATCGGATATCCCATGAAGCTGACCTCCATCAGTCTTGCCTACACACCATCAGTCAAAAATCCGACCGTCCCAAATGGCATGACGTAAAACACTCCGACAAGCCGAGAAAAATGAAGTTCTATGCTTCTGAGCATGCGTCGACTTGATTCTGAGCATGCGTGGGTTTTTTGTCCGATGGAGTTCCACACAGACGATCGGAATTTGCTATCGTTTTTTTCCCATCGGATAAATTTAAAACATGTTCTATTTTTTCTCACCGATGGAAAAAAGACCGATGGGGCCCATACACGATCAGTTTGTCCGATGAGAAAAGTCCATCGGACTGTTTTCATTGGTAAAACCGATCGTGTGTACACGGCTTTACTGGCTACATAACCAGATGAAAATAAAGACAAAAAAATGCTTAAAAAAAAAGAAAATGAATGCAGTCACCATATGTGAGAATTGGTAAATTGCAATATAATAAAATTTTTGTTTTTGGGGTTAACTCTTTAGCTGCTACCGACGTAAGTCATATGTCCTTAGCAATGGGGGGTTTATACACACTCACGCTTGGTTGCATACAGTGCATAGCAGAGTTCTTCTTTAAGCCTTTGGCTTCATACAGTGCATAGCGGAGTTCTCCTTTAAGCCTTTGGCTTCATACAGTGCATAGCGGAGTTCTTCTTTAAGCCTTTGGCTTCATACAATGCATAGCTGAGTTCTTCTTTAAGCCATTGGCTTCATACAGTGCATAGCAGAGTTCTTCTTTAAGCCTTTGGCTTCATACAGTGCATAGCGGAGTTCTTCTTTAAGCCTTTGGCTTCATACTGTGCATAGCGGAGTTCTTCTTTAAGCCTTTGGCTTCATACAGTGCATAGCGGAGTTCTTCTTTAAGCCTTTGGCTTCATACAGTGCATAGCGGAGTTCTTCTTTAAGCCTTTGGCTTCATATAGTGCATAGCTGAGTTGTTCTTTAAGCCTTTGGCTTCATACAGTGCATAGCAGAGTTCTCCTTTAAGCCTTTGGCTTTATACAGTGCATACCGGAGTTCTTCTTTAAGCCGTTGGCTTCATACAGTACATAGCGGAGTTCTTCTTTAAGCCTTTGGCTTCATACAGTGCATAGCGGAGTTCTTCTTTAAGCCTTTGGCTTCATACAGTGCATAGCGGAGTTCTTCTTTAAGCCGTTGGCTTCATACAGTGCATAGCTGAGTTCTTCTTTAAGCCTTTGGCTTCATACAGTGCATAGCGGAGTTCTTCTTTAAGCCGTTGGCTTCATACAGTGCATAGCGGAGTTCTTCTTTAAGCCTTTGGCTTCATACAGTGCATAGCTGAGTTCTTCTTTAAGCCTTTGGCTTCATACAGTGCATAGCAGAGTTCTCCCTTAAGCCTTTGGCTTCATACAGTGCATAGCGGAGTTCTTCTTTAAGCCTTTGACTTCATACAATGCATAGCTGAGTTCTTCTTTAAGCCTTTGGCTTCATACAGTGCATAGCAGAGTTCTCCCTTAAGCCTTTGGCTTCATACAGTGCATATCGGAGTTCTTCTTTAAGCCTTTGACTTCATACAGTGCATAGCGGAGTTCTTCTTTAAGCCTTTGGCTTCATACAGTGCAAAGCTGAGTTCTTCTTTAAGCCTTTGACTTCATACAGTGCATAGCGGAGTTCTTCTTAAAGCCTTTGGCTTCATACAGTGCAAAGCTGAGTTCTTCTTTAAGCCTTTGACTTCATACAGTGCATAGCGGAGTTCTTCTTTAAGCCTTTGGCTTCATACAGTGCAAAGCTGAGTTCTTCTTTAAGCCTTTGACTTCATACAGTGCATAGCGGAGTTCTTCTTTAAGCCCTGTCTGCCTTTGCCGTGTGGGTGTCTGACACACTTTACATTCTGTTGAACAATAAGCGTTGGGGACGCGTTCCTGATTTAGAACAATTATCAGGCCCATGGTGGATTTTGACAAAACCGTCTACCTCGGGTCATGATGAATGCTCGTTGGCAGAGGGTCTATTCTTGGTGAAAATTTCTAGGCGACTTATTTTAAGCAGCACGGGATCTGCGGCGGAGTCGGAAGGAACGTAATGAGTTTTTTCCGAGCGTTAACTAATTTGCTTCGAGAGACAAAGATGTGAAAATGTTTCCTAGACCAAAATAAAATCAAAAAATCAATCCCGGGCCGGGCTCTGGAGGGCAGATGCTTTGTAGTATGAATTATTTTCTATTTATAAGACACCACCCCCCCCCCCCACACACCACCACCTCCGGTGAGAGAATATTACAATCCCAGACTATTAATACAGACTGTGGAAACATCAATGTGAGTTTGTGGATCAGATTGTGGGTGCTGCTGGATGGAGCGGAGGGGTGGAAAGAGAAGATTACAGGAGAGGTGGGGGGGACCAGACCGATGATGGAGGAACATCGTCATTTCAAAGGATCAGTCCACATAAAAGTGAGATTTGGGTTGAAGGTTAGAAGAGTCAGCCTCTGGATTCTTATACAGGTGATACTCGAAAAATTAGAATATCGTGCAAAAGTTCATTTATTTTACTAATGCAACTTAAAAGGTGAAACTAATATATGAGATAGGCCTCGTACACACGACCGATTTTCTCGGCAAGAACCAGCAAGAAACTTTCTGGCAGAGAGGTCTTGCCGAGTAAATCGGTCGTGTGTACGCTGCTATCGGGTTTCTCGTCGAGAAAACCGACAAGAAACTTCGACGAGAAAATAGAGAACCTGCTCTCTATTTTCTCGTCGAGATTCTCGTCTGCATGTTTCTCGACGAGAAAAGTGAGTGTGTGTACACTTACCTGTCCTCCCGGAAGCCTGCGCATGTTCGAAATGAATTCGACGCATGCGCGGTAGCTTCCTAGGCATACGTAGGGTATACCAAGATGGCGGCGACGGCATCGAATGTGACGAGCGCATGCTCGACGTAGTCGATGACGTCAAGGCGTACGCTCCTTTCAAAGAACCGCGGGTTCTTTGAAACGAGCGTGTGTACACTCGGCCGGGACAAGTTTCTTGTCCAAGAATCTCGTCGAAAAAAACGACATGTTTTTTTTCAACGAGAATCTCGGCCGTGTGTACGAGGCCATAGACTCATTACATGCAAAGCAAGATAGTTCAAGCCGTGATTTGTCATAATTGTGATGATTATGGCTTTACAGCTCATGGAAACTCCAAATCCACCATCTCAGAAAATTAGAATATTGTGAAAAGGTGCAATATTCTAAGCTCAAAGTGTCCCACTCTAATCAGCTAATTAAGCCATAACACCTGCAAAGGGTTCCTAAGTAGGGATGAGCCGAACACCCCCCCCCCCCCCCCCCCGGTCGGTTCGCACCAAAACCTGCGAACAGACCTAAAGTTCGCGCAAACTTTAGAACCCTACTAAATACAATGGACTCGAACGTTCGAAATCAAAAGTGTTAATTATCAAGGCTAATATGCAAGTTATTGTCCTAAAAAGTGTTTGGGGACCCGGGTCCTGCCCCAGGGGACATGTATCAATGCAAAAAAAAGTTTTAAAAACTGGCGTTTTTTCGGGAGCAGTGATTTTAATAATGCTTAAAGTGAAACAATAAAAGTGAAATATTCCTTTAAATTTCGTACCTGGGGGGTGTGTATGATATACCTGTAAAGCAGCGCTTGTTTCCCGTGCTTAGAACTGTCCCTGCACAAAATGTCATTTCTGAAGGAAAAAAAGTCATTTAAAAGCACTCGCGGCTATAATGAATTGTTGGCTCCCGGAAATACAGAGAAAAGTCATTGATAACCACCGGGCAAGGGTTGTGGGGATGAGGCCCTTGTCCCCATCAACATGGGGACATGGTGCTTTGAGGGGTCACAGACCCCCAAAGCATCCTCCTCATGTTGAGGGCATGTGGCCTGGTACGGTTCAGGAGGGGGGGTGCGCTCTCTCGTCCCCCCCTCTTTTCCTGCGGCCTGCCAGGTTGCGTGCTCGGATAAAGGGTCTGGTATGGATTTTTGGGGGGAACTCCACGCCATTTTTTTAAAAACATTGGCGTGGAGTTCCCCATAAAATCCATACCAGACCTGAAGGGTCTGGTATGGATATTTGGGGGGAACCCCACGTAATTGTTTTAAAAAATCTGATGTAGGGTTCCCCTTAATATCCATACCAGACCTGAAGGGCCTGGTAATTGAAATTGGGGGGACTCCCGCGCAGTTTTATTTATTTTTTAATCAATGACTTTTCTCTGTATTGTAGTACAACACTACGACGAGCCGAGAAAATTAACTTCAATGCTTCCGTGCATGCGTCGAATTGTTTCCGAGCATGCGTCAGAATTTTGCGCGTCAAAATTGCTACAGACAATCGGATTTTCCAATCGGATTTTTTTTCGTTGGAAAAATTGAGAACCAGCTCTCAAAAGTCCGATAGAGCATACACACGGTCGGAATTTCCGACCAAAAGCTCACATCGGACTTTTGCTGGCAGGATTTTCTGACCGTGTGTACGCGGCATTAGTCATGCACTCAACAAATCTGGCCTTTATGGAGTAGTTGCAAGAAGAAAACCATTGTTAAAATAAGTCCTGTTTGTAGTTTGCGAGAAGCCATGTGGGGGATACAGCAAACATGTGGAAGAAGGTGCTCTGGTCAGATGAAACCAAAATTTTACTTTTTGGCCTAAGAAAGCTGGTCAGAGTTGATGGGAAGATGGATGGAGCCAAATACAGGGCAATCTTAGAAGAAATACCTGTTAAGCCTCGTACACACGGCCGAGAATCTCGTCGTAAAAAACACGTCGTTTTTTTCGACGAGATCCTTGGACAAGAAACTTGTCCCGGCCGAGTGTACACACGCTCATTTCAAAGAACCCGCGGTTCTTTGAATGGAGCGAACGCGGTGACGTCATCGAATACGACGAGCATGCGCTTGTCACATTCGATGCCGTCGCCGCCATCTTTGTACACCCTATCCTATGCCTAGGAAGCTACCGCGCATGCGTCAACGTCATTTCGAGCATGCGCGGGCTTCCCGGAGGACAGGTAAGTGTACACACACAATTTTCTCGTCGAGAAACAGGCTGACGAGAATCTCGACGAGAAAATAGAGAGCAGGTTCTCTATTTTCTCGTCGAGATTCTAGTCGGTTTTCTTGACGAGAAACCATACACACGAACAAATTTCTCGGCAAGAACCAGCAAGAAACTTGCTGGCAGAGATTTCTTGCCGAGAAATTCGTTCGTGTGTACGAGGCTTTAGAGTCTGCAAAAGACTTGAGACTGGGGCAGAGGTTCACCTTCCAACAGGACAACGACCCTAAACATACAGCCAGAGCTACAATGGAATGGCTTAGATGAAAGAATTTTCATGTGTTAGAATGGCCCAGTCAAAGTCCAGACCTAAATCCGATTGAGAATCTGTGGCAAGACTTGAAAATTGCTGTTCACAGACGCTCTCCATCCAATCTGACAGAGCTTGAGATATTTTGCAAAGAAGAATGGGCAAAAATTTCCCTCTCTAGATGTGCAAAGCTGGTAGAGACATCCCCAAAAAGACTTGCAGCTGTATTTGCAGTGAAAGGGGGTTCTACAAAGTATTGACTCAGGGGGGCAGAATACAAATGTACCCCCCACACTTTTCACATTTATTTGTAAAAAAAAATTGAAAACCATTTATCATTTTCCTTCCATTTCACAATTATGTGCCATTTTGTGTTGGTCTATCACATAAAATCCCAATAAAATACATTTACATTTTTGGTTCTACCATGAAAAATTTGGAAAATTTCAAAGGGTATGAATACTTTTTCAAGGCACTGTAATGTGAGCAGTGCAGCGATATTCTTAGCCCGAGCTGCCTGATGACACACCACCAGGACAGGGGGAGTCGGGTCTTTTGCCGCGTACACACGATCGTGATTCACGGCGGTGAAAACACCGCCGTGAATCACGACAGGAAAAATGAGGGAACGGCTTGTTCCCCCACACACGGCCGTTTTTCCCGTCATTTTTTCTCTTAGCGAGAAAAACAACCGTATGTAGGCTCCGCAGCAGTGTTTCCCTATGGGAAAGCTGCCGCAGAAAAAAATGCCGTGAATCATGACGAGAATGACGAGAATGTTCTAATTTTTCTCGTCGTGATTAATGCCGTATTTCCCGTCGGGAAAAACGGCAAAAAGCCCACAGACGATCGTTTTTCTCGTCCAAAGGAAAAAATTTAAATTTTCCCGACGGGAAAAATGATCGTGTGTACGCGGCATTTGACAGCCTGGGCACTGGAGAAGTTAAAGTGATTGTAATCCTGTACATATACCCAGTGACTGCTAGGGTGACCACATTTCCAAATTGTCAGAACTGATTCATGCCAAATACACACTATAGAGGGAAATGCTTAGTTCATATTTCATGTCTGAGGTTTACAACCACTATAAGGCTACTTTCACACTGAGGCGTTGAAAAAAACGCAAAAAATTATGACATTTTTTACCGCGATTTTACCGCGTTTTTCGCTGTAAAAATAGCGCTTACGCCTATGTGTTTTACCGCGTTTTACCGCGTTACTCATTCATTTCAATGGAGATAGGCGTTTTTACAGCGTTATTTTTAGCGCCCTAAAAATGCTCCAAAGAAGCTTTTTGCAGGATTTTTTCCAACGCACAGCCAGCAAAACGCCTCAGTGTGAAAGTCGTCAGGGCTTTCACATTGAGAATGATGGGGCAGGATTATTTCAGGCATTTTTACAGCGCTATTTTTACAGCGAAAATGCGGTAAAAACGCCTCAGTGTGAAAGGGGCCTAAGTTAAATGATGCTGGCAATCATTCAACCTGCAACAATGGTGACATCTAATAGTGACATCTAGTGACGTAAAAGAATCAATGCAAAGGTCAGTTCTGAATTGAAGGCGACTATTGTTTTAAAAGTGGCAGTTTTTATTTGTTTTGTTTTTTTTTCTTTCTTTTTTTTGTTGCTCTAAGGCAGGGGTCTCCAAACTATGGCGAGCGGGCCACATCCAGCCCATTACAACATTTTATCCGGCCCACAGCTAGGGTCAGTGGCGTATTCTCAAAGTGCACAGGATTATAGCTTCAGAGGCTGCCTTTGGTCTCTAAAAAAATGAAAAACAAAAATAGTTGTGCGCTGCCTCCTACTAGATGCAGTGAAAAAAGTAGCTGCTGCTATCACTTATGTGTTCCCACATGAAAAACCATACATAAAAAAATGTGAAAGCGCTGCCAAATTAAATCTAATGCCGCGTACACACGACCGTTTTTAATGTCATTGAATAAAACAGCATTTTTCTCGACGGATTGGATTTTCCGTCGGAAAAACCTTGGATGGTTTTTCCGACAGAATTCCGCTCAAGCTTGGCTTGCATACACACGGTCACACAAAAGTTCTCTGAACTTTCGACCGTCAAGAACGCAGTGACGTACAACACTACGACGAGCCTGCATCGAATTGTTTCCGAGCACGCGTAGGAATTTTGCGCGTCGGAATTGCTACAGACGAACCAGCTCTCAATCATTTGCTGGCAGAAATTCCGACAGCAAAAGTCTGATGGAGCATACACACGGTCGGAATTTCTGACGAAAAGCTCACATCGGACTTTTGCCGGCGGAAATTCCGACCGTGTGTACGCGGCATTAGACCCACCAAGGGTCAAATGCGCATACATGAGAGAATAATTGCTGTTCAGGTTCCTTTACACACAGTGCAATTCCCCTTTATCTGGGGGTCCTCCAGATGAAACCACGTGGTTAGTGGCGTAACGCGTAGAGGTAGAGCCTGGCGGTGGAAACTCTTGCAAGGATTACATGAGATTTACTGGATGTTACTATATGCTATGTTTTTATTCAATAAATGTGAGTGCAAATTGTTGAAGTTGGGGTTGTGCGGTTCTTTCAGTTGTTAACCCAGGTACTGCACTATTGGAAGGGTTTTTTTCTCCTTATGTTACCCTGGAGTTACCTGCAACCTGTGTGGGTGGAGTCACCCTTAAAGGGGAATTGAACTGTGTGTAAAGGAACCTGAACAGCAATTATTCTCTCATTTATGCACATTTGACCCCTGGTGGGTCTAAGATGGAGGTGAGCATGCACTGCACCTGGTGTATGGGACACGAGTTATGAAGTGAAGATACACCACATAATTATTGGTGGAGCACGATTTACTTTAAGAGACAGTTTGTGTGCACTATTTACTAAGAAGAATTACTGCTGGATTTATCTTAGCAGACTTAGTATATTTATTTATTCATCGGATGGTCACATTGGCACCTTTTCTTGAATATCGGCACTTGCACTTTAATGCGCAACAGTTTTTTCATTATTTATGCGTTATTCCATATGTATTGTGGCACTTGCACTTTAATGTATATCAGTATACCATTTATGTGTTTATACATCTTAGATCTAATTGTTTCTGCTTCTCCCTCCATATCCCTAAGGGGGACTCTGATGGTGACACTGATATAAAGGGGCTCCAATGTGGACTCTGAAGGGGATCCTGATATAAGGGGGCACTGATGAGGACTCTAATGTAAAGGGGGCTTTTTTTGGGGACCCTGATGTAAGGGGGACTGATGAGGACTATGAGGTAAAGGGGCCTCTGTTGGGGACCCTGATGTTCAGGGGAACACTGATGCAGACTCTGCTGTAAGGGGGGCTCTGTTGGGGACCCTGATGTATAGGGGAACACTGATGCAGACTCTGATGTAAGGGGGGCTCTGTTGGGGACACTGATGTATAGGGGAACACTGATGCAGACTCTGATGTAAGGGGGGCTCTGTTGGGGACCCTGATGTATAGAGGAACACTGATACAGACTCTGATGTAAGGGGGGCTCTGTTGGGGACCCTGATGTATAGGGGAACACTGATGCAGACTCTGATGTAAGGGGGGATCTGTTAGGGACCCTGATGTATAGGGGAACACTGATGCAGACTCTGATGTAAGGGGGGCTCTGTTAGGGACCCTGATGTATAGGGGAACACTGATGCAGACTCTGATGTAAGGGGGCTCTGTTGGGGACCCTGATGTATAGAGGAACACTGATGCAGACTCTGATGTAAGGGGGGCTCTGTAGGGGACCCTGATGTATAGGGGAACACTGATGCAGACTCTGATGTAAGGGGGGCTTTGTTGGGGATCCTGATGTATAGGGGAACACTGATGCAGACTCTGATGTAAGGGGGCTCTGTTGGGGACCCTGATGTATAGGGGAACACTGATGCAGACTCTGATGTAAGGGGGGCTTTGTTGGGGACCCTGATGTATAGGGGAACACTGATGCAGACTCTGATATAAGAGGGGCTCTTTTGGGGACACTGATGCAGACTCTGATGTAAGGGGGCTCTGTTGGGGACCCTGATGTATAGGGGAACACTGATGCAGACTCTGATATAAGGGGGGCTCTTTTGGGGACACTGATGTATAGGGGAACACTGATGCAGTCTCTGATGTAAGGGGGCTCTGTTGGGGACCCTGGTGTATAGGGGAACACTGATGCAGACTCTGATATAAGGGGGGCTCTTTTGGGGACACTGATGTATAGGGGAACACTGATGCAGTCTCTGATGTAAGGGGGCTCTGTTGGGGACCCTGATGTATAGGGGAACACTGATGCAGACTCTGATATAAGGGGGGCTCTGTTGGGGACCCTGATGTATAGGGGAACACTGATGCAGACTCCGATGTAAGGGGGCTCTGTTGGGGACCCTGATGTATAGGGGAACACTGATGCAGACTCTGATGTAAGGGGGCTCTGTTGGGGACCCTGATGTATAGGGGAACACTGATGCAGACTCTGATATAAGGGGGCCGCTGTTGGGGACACTGATGTAATATTGGCTCTCTGATGTAAGGAGGATCTGATGGAGACTCTGATCTACAGGAGACTCTGGTGTAAGGAGAGAGCCTGACTGGGTCTATGGTATAATGACACTCTGAGGAGGACTCTGTTGGGGACCCTGATATAAGGGTGGACTCATTCATTTATAAAACAGATTTTTTTTTTGGCCTACGAATATATGTAAGATATACGATGTGGCCCTTGTACTGAAAGGGCTGGAGACCCCTTGCTCTAAGGTTACCATTTTTGGGGGGAAAAAATACCAGCCTTATGACCAGCCTGATAATAACATTGCCAAGAAGTCCAGGCCGGGTGGTAACCCAGGTAGGTGGCGCTGTAGTATCTATTGCGGTAGACTTTGTAAAGTTTGGCAGTCAGCTCACTCCTGACACAATAAATATGTCATTATGAATTATTAGGCTTCCTACGTGTGTCTCATGCCAGGGTTGGGGGATAATTGCTTTGTTATGCAAAACAGCGGAACCGAGCCGTACTGGCAGGCGTCACGGCAGCTCCCTCTGAATTGAGCTCATTATAGTGCTAAACTCATTTGACATTGGATAGACGAAAGCAATTCACAAATAAAGTTCCGGCACAGTCTGAGTCTGGATCAGTTGTGTCATGTTATATATTGGTATTATCATTGTGTGACTTGGGTACATTTCTAATGTTTATATGTATATTAGACAAGTTGTATTATATGTCTTTGTTTAGGTCTTCTATAGCTCTTTTCAGATCTCTTTTATTTATGTGAGTCAATTAAAAGGAAATCGTAGTCCCTTTCTTCCCTTTTATTTTCCCTTCCTTTCCTTTCTTCCTCCCTCCCTTCTCTCCTTCCTTCCCTTCTCTCCTCTCTTCCTCCTTCCTTCCTCCCTTCTCTCCTCTCTTCCTGCTTTCCTTCTCACCTTCCTTCCTCGCTCCCTTCTCTCCTTCCTCCCTCCCTCCCTTCTCTCCTTCCTCCCTCCCTCCCTTATCTCCTCTCTTCCTCCTTTCCTTCTCACCTTCCTTCCTCCCTCCCTTCTCTCCTCCCTCCATTCTCTCCTCTCTTCCTCCCTCCCTTCTCACCTTCCTTCCTCTTTTCCTTCTCACCTTTCTTCCTCTCTCCCTTCTCTCCTCCCTTCCTTCCTCCCTCCCTTCTCTCCTCTCTTCCTCCTTTCCTTCTCACCTTCCTTCCTCTCTCCCTTCTCTCCTCCCTTCCTCCCTTCCTCCCTTCTCTCCTCCCTTCCTTCCTCCCTCCCTTCTCTCCTCCCTTCCCTCCTCCCTCCCGTCTCTCCTCCTCTCCTCCCTCCCTTCTCTCCTCCTCCCTTCCTTCCTCCCTTCTTTCTGTCCCTCCTTCCTTCTCTTCTCCCTTCCCTTCTCTCCTCCCTCCCTTCTCTCCCCCCCTCCCTTCTCTCCCCCCTCCCTTCTCTCCTCACTTCTCTCCTCCCCTCCTTCCTCCCTTCTTTCTGTCCCTCCTTCTCTTCTCCCTTCCCTTCTCTCCTCCCTCCCTCCCTTCCTTCCTTCTCTCCTCCCTTTCTCCTTCCCTTCTCTCATCCCTCCCTTCCTTCCTTCCTTCCTTCCTTCCTATACAAGCCAATTGGATGGTGGGAACCCCTCATAATGGTCACAGCAGGTGTACAAACCCAGGAACTCAGCACAGGGATGGTGGGAACCCCTCATAATGGGCACTGCAGGTGTATAGACCCAGGAACTCAGCTCAGGGATGGTGGGGGGGCCCTCATAATGGGCACAGCAGGTGTACAGACTCAGGAACTCAGCACAGTGATGGTGGGAACCCTCATAATGGGCACAGCAGGTGTACAGACTCAGGAACTCAGCACAGGGATGGTGGGAACACCTCATAATGGGCACAGCAGGTGTACAGACCCAGGAACTCAGCACAGGGATGGTGGGAACCCCTCATAATGGGCACAGCAGGTGTACAGACCCAGGAACTCAGCTTAGGGATGGTGGGGGACCCCTCATAATGGGCACAGCAGGTGTACAGACCTAGTAACTCAGCTCAGGGATGGTGGGAACTCCTCATAATGGGCACAACAGGTGTACAGACCCTGGAACTCAGCACAGGGATGGTGGAAACCCCTCATAATGGGCACAGCAGGTGTACAGATGCGGGAACTCAGTTCAGGGATGGTGGTAACCCCCCATAATGGGCACAACAGGTGTACAGACCCGAGAACTCAGCACAAAGAACCCCTCATAATAGTTAGGAGGGGGATTAGATATGCAATATTGTAGTGGGCATTGACAATATCCTTCTTTCCTATCTTTCTCCTCTTCCTCCAGCCTTTTTGCTGAATGGATCTGCATTGCTGGCTGACATGATTGATGTTGGATCTACATTGTGGGACATTGAGTATTATTTATGTAGCAGGATGTCCATATGTAAGAAGGAATCCGGCTCCCTCCGGTGGTATAAGTGTTACAATGCAACTAATGCACTTTGGGACAGATATCAGCTAGGAGAAAATACTTTGTTGCTTTTAGTAAAAGACAGACTACATTACCCAGGGTGCATTGCAACACCGCAAAGCATTCTGGGCAGACTACTTAAACCAGGGGAGGGGCCAGCGTCTCTCTCTCTGGATCCAGCTCTCAATCAAGCAGGAAGTTGGCACGGAGGCCTGCTTCCTAAGGATTAGGCCAGAAGCCTGGGCCTAAATTACGGGAGTGCCTGAGTGATTTCCAGCAGAGGATCGTCCACAGCGTCCTGTGATTGCCCAGCAGAGACCGGAGTCGTCCATCACCAAATGCTGTTAGTGACGGAGTCCGGAGACTGCAGCTGAAGCAGAAGCGTGGAGATCGAGTGACCGGGACAAGCCAGAGGAGACTATCTGAAAGTCGGGCCTGTTTGGTGGGAAGGGCACCTGCCCAGAATTGACTACTACCTTAGAGGAAAGTGATTTAGTTAGTGCCAGCCACACTTCACCTATCACGCCACAGCTTGCGGCCTAGTGTATCTCACTGGAGACTATGTGATCAGAGATTGGTGCATCCGTCATTAGTGGGTGGCAGGCACACGAGTACTCAGGTATATTGCGGATAATTACAGAATCTTGTTGAAACCCTGTGGATTACAATTTAACTTGTGCACCGACGGTGGCTAGCGAAGATTTAATTGGAGAAAGGAATTTTGAGTGGGACGCAGATAGGCCTTGCTTACCTATTATAGGGAATGAACACGTGCAAGGTATTGCAACAAAGGGGGAGCTCGCGAGCAACCAGTTAGCCGTGCAGAGACACATATAGATACATGTACATATATATAGCTGATGTTATTTCCTGTTATTACCTAATCTCAGTGATACCTATCCTTATTGGTTTATTGACTCTGCAATGCGCATGCAGAGTCAACTGTGTGTATTAATGTGATTCTTTACCCTTCCCTTTTATACTGAGTAAAGGTACCTTTGATTAAGCATATAACTTGTGTGAAGTATCTCTGTCACTTAGAAGGACTAGTGACCAGCAAAGGTAATAACATTTACAGGTTATTGTGTGATGTATGCAGGATTGTGTCTCCTAATACTCAATAGGTCTCACACTCCTTATTCATATCAGTTGTGCTAAGGGAAGGCTTGAGCCACTTCCAGGGGTTGATAGGCAGGACGTAGACCCAAATCAAACAAACAGCAGCTCCTACGGGGGTAGTGCTACATGTGGGGGCTCGTCCGGGATATTCTACGGTTCTGCAATCAACTTTCCCCCTAGACAGAACCCTTAGAGCACAGAAATGGACCCTGCTGCCATAGCCCGGTGGTGCAGGGATGAAGGCATCCAACCCGGAAATGGCCTGGTGGTTGAAATCCAGAGAGAGGCCTGGGTAGAGGAGCAGCTAACTCCAGTCTTGAGAGCATTGTCCACGGACAGGAAGCCATGGGTGATTGACATAAAGACAGATACTGTAAATCCCCACACCTATGCATTATGTGAGTGGAGGAACGGAATCTCTGACTACTTCAAGGGTGCCAGCATAAAAACTACAAACCAAGTAGAACTCCTCCTGATACACCCAGAAGAGAATAAAGATGGCCCCACATCCACTACTTCAGGAGGCCCCAGCACAGGAGGGAGCGCCCAACAAAAGGGTCCCGGTTCACCACCATTGACCACCCTTAGCTCAGAATTGTGCGCTGTCCTGGGGGAGATTGTGACCAAGTGTAAAAAGGACCCTCCAGACTACCTGATGTCAGGATACAGGAAACTCAGGACCTTTTCTGGGAAGAAACCTGTACCTTCAGTGGAAGATGGATTTGAAGAGTGGCTAGATGGCGCCACTCAGGCCCTAGAAGAATGGGAGGTGCCAGAACAACAAAAAAAACAACGGATTGTGGAAAGCTTAAAAGGGCCTGCTCTGGAGGCCATACGTAACCTCAAGTTAAGCAAGAAGGACTGCAATGCACAGGATTATCTGGATATTCTGCAGAATGTGTTCGGCGGGACGGAAAACGTCACTGAACTCACTTACCAGCTGGGGCATTGCTACCAAAAAGAGGGAGAGAAGCTGTCAGAATTCATAGGACGCCTGGATAAGATCCTGCATCGGATCCTACTGAAGAAAGGGATCGATCCAAGAAAAGTGGATGAGGCCCGTGCCCAGCAGGTGTTGAGGGGAGGTCAACCCTTGGACCCCATCGCATTATTGCTACGCACCCAGCGGGACGGGAGCAGCCTGGAATACCACGACTTGATCCGGATAGTCAGGGAGGAGGAGGTCATGTTGGAAGACAAAAGGAGGAGTCAACACACCGAACCAACTGCCCGAGTCAGAATGTTAAGTGCAGAAGAAGGTGATTCAGAAGTTGAACTCCTAAAGACCCAGGTGTCACAACTAGTAGAAATGGTGTCCATGCTGACTAGCCAGGCCTCTGTGCCACACAACAAGAACACGTCAGAGGAACCAAAAAAACCTCCTAGCTCCAATATGGAACTAGTACAGAAGCCTAAGAGATTGATAACATGCTTCAATTGTGGGGGAATCGGGCATGTTAGAGCAGTGTGTCCCAGCCCAGATGAAGTTGCATCCAGATATCGCAAGCCGGCGGAAAACTTCAGAGGGCCCCGGTGAAGGAGTCAGCCGGGCGCCCACCAGTTTCCACGAACTCCTTCAAGAAGTCCAATGATCCAAAACATCAGAGTCAGGGACCTAAACCTCTGCCAATTAGGCCCCGTCCCACAACTCAGGCTGCTGTTGAACAGAAGGCCAGTGCACACCAGACCCAGAAGGGACTGAGACCCACCGGAAACTCAAGAAAAAAAGAAGTGAGGGTACAGGTAACTGAACCCAGCAAGAAGTATGTGTTGAAGGAGTTCCCTGCCAAGTTAGTGGGGCCTTCTCCAGTAGTCTCCATACAAGTAGAAGGGATCTACACCAAGGCTCTTCTTGACACTGGGGCTCAAGTGACTCTTCTGTATAGGGATTTCTATGATAAACATCTTAAACATCTGCCCCTACAGAAATTAGAGGAACTGGAAATATGGGGTATTGGAACTCAGAGCTTTCCCTATGACGGTTACCTGCCAATCAAGTTGACTTTTGATCCCTCAGTGGCTGGGGAGACAGAGACCTTCGATACTCTGGCAGTAGTGTGCCCTCGCCCACCAGGGGCCAGCAAGAGCTCACTCATCATAGGGACCAACACTGATCTAGTCAGGCGACTGCTGACACCGTTGGCCCAACAGGAAGAAGCCCCGACCACAAGAGTCCACCCCATGTTAAGGCAAGCCTACCAGCGCCTGGTACTGGAGCAGAAGTCCCCGGCTGAGGGAGTTGGCAAGATTTGGAAGCTAGACAAGATGGAGAAGGTATTACAACCGGGAGAGGTGACTTGCCTGAGGGCTTCTGTCAAGCTCACATGGAAACAGCCAGGCCCCTTCATTGTCTTCGAACCAGGCCCACAGGAAAGACAGAAAGGGATTGAAGTAATCCCCGAAGTGATCCCATTGAAGGCCCTACAGAAAAGCCATGGGAGGGTTTCAGTGAGTATAAGGAACACTGCTAATACACCAGTGAAGGTGCCGGCCAGAATGCTGTTGGGCCAGGTGAATCCAGCCACCCCCATTGCCCCGTGTGAATTGAAGAAAGAAAAAATGGGTGAAGTCACCATAGAGAAGCTCTGTTCTGAAGACACGGCCCTCCCACCAGAATGGAGAAAAAGGGCCAAAGCTCAACTTGCAAGGTGGGAAAAGATCTTCTCTAAAGATGAGTTCGATGTGGGGTGCGCAAGGAGTGCCACTCACAAGATACGCTTACAAGAAGATAAGCCCTTTAGAGAGAGAGTTCGACGGGTCCCACTGGGTGACTTAGAAGACTTGCGGGAACAGTTGGCTGAGCTGAAGAGGACGGGGATTATTCGAGAATCCAGGAGCCCTTACGCTTCTCCAATAGTGGTAGTCCGAAAGAAGAACGGGTCGCTGAGACTGTGTATCGACTACAGAACACTAAACAGAAGGACCATCCCAGATCAATACACCACTCCCCGAATTGAAGACGCCCTGCAGAGTCTGTCAGGGGCCAAGTGGTTCAGTGTAATGGATCTAAAAAGTGGATATTACCAAATCCCCATGCACCCTGAGGATCGGGAGAAGACAGCCTTCATCACCCCTGTGGGGTTCTTTGAGTTCAACCGTATGCCTCAAGGGTTATCAGGAGCCCCCGCCACTTTCCAAAGGCTAATGGAGAGAACCGTCGGGGACATGAATCTAATAGAGGTACTGGTATATTTGGACGACGTCATCGTGTTCGGGAGAACCCTAGAAGAGCATGAAGAGAGACTGGAGAAGGTCCTGAAGAGGCTCAGTGAAGAGGGCCTGAAACTCTCCCCAGAGAAGTGTCAATTTTACCAGTCCTCAGTCCATTACCTGGGCCATATCGTTTCTGCAGAAGGGGTGGCCACGGACCCAGAGAAGCTGGATGCCGTCACCTCTTGGCCGAGACCTACCAACGTGACTGAGCTTCGGTCATTCCTGGGGTTCTGTTCTTACTACAGAAGATTTGTAGAAGGATTCGCCAAGATTGCCAGACCCCTGAACGAGTTACTCAGAAACGAAGGGGAAGATGATGTTCCAGAGCTGGTCAAACCAGTGAAACTCACCATGGGACCCCGAAGGCCCAAAGAGTCGATTCAAGACCAGTGGACAGGGGAGTGCGAGGAAGCCTTCCAGATGTTAAAGAAGAGTCTTACCACTGCACCAGTCCTGGCCTATGCTGATCCAAAGAAGCCTTATGAACTGCATGTAGATGCCAGCCGAGATGGGCTGGGTGGGGTGCTGTACCAGGAATATGATGGTTACCTAAGACCCGTCGCATATGTGAGCAGGAGTCTGATACCTGCTGAGAAGAATTACCCCACCCACAAGCTTGAATTCCTGGCCTTGAAATGGGCAGTGGTAGACAAACTGAGAGACTACCTATATGGGGCGGAGTTTGTGGTGAAGACAGATAATAACCCGCTCACCTACCTTCTGACCACTGCCAAGTTGGATGCAACGGGACACCGGTGGTTGGCTGCCCTTTCAAGCTTCACCTTCAGCTTGAAGTACCGACCCGGAGTGGGAAATAGGGATGCAGATGCCCTGTCCAGGAGGTCTCATGCCCCCACCGACCCTACCGAAGAATGGGCCCAACTAGACCCAGAGGGAGTGCGAGCCCTATATCAGGGGACAGAACTTCAAGCCAGAGGTGGGTCAAGAGCCGAAGAAATTGGGGTCTCAGCTGTTGGAGTACCGAAGTGCTATTGCAGTGTGACCCAAGTCGAAGGGGAGGGCTTGCCCAAGCTGACAAAAAGGGATTTGAGAAAGGAGCAAGAAGAAGACTCTTTAGGGAAACTCCTGATAAAGGCCCTGGAAAGCCAGCGTCCCGAGATGCTTGAAACAGACTCCCCAAGAGAAGCCCGATTGTTGCGCAGGGAGTGGGATCGGCTACACATACGTCAAGGGGTGGTCTACCGAAGGGGCCCCTCTGACGACTCAGAAGAGAAGTGTCAGCTGTTTCTACCAGCCAAATATCGAGAAGCGGTCCTAGCTGCCCTCCATGACAACCATGGTCACCTAGGGTCCGAACTGACTTTTCACCTTGTACGGGATAGGTTCTATTGGCCCTGCATGCGGGCTGAAGTGGAAGGATATTGCCATTCCTGTGTCCGATGCATTCAAAGGAAGACCTTGCCACGTCAAGCAGCCCCAATGGGCCATCTGCAAAGTCAGGGACCTATGGAACTGGTGTGCATTGACTTCCTTTGCCTGGAGCCTGATCTGAGTGGTCAAGGGAATGTCTTGGTGATAACAGATCACTTTACCAGATATGCTCAAGCATTCCCAACAAAAGACCAGAAGGCCTCAACAGTAGCCAAAGTACTGGTAGAAAAATTCTTTGTGCACTATGGTCTACCCCAACGCCTTCATTCAGATCAGGGCAGAGACTTTGAAAGCAAATTAATAAAGAAGTTATTAGACCTGTTAGGCATCCAGAAGACCAGGACAACCCCTTATCACCCACAAGGAGATGCTCAGCCTGAACGGTTTAACCGGACTCTCTTGGATATGTTGGGGACTCTGAGTTCAGAGAAAAAGCAGCATTGGAGCAAGCATGTAGCTGCCATAGTGCATGCCTACAATACCACTGCCAGTGATGTCACCGGGTATTCCCCATACCGTTTGATGTTCGGGCGGGAGGCTCGGTTGCCAGTGGACTTGGCCTTTGGCATATCGCTGGATCATACCTCAGCAGCATCCCACAAGGGGTATGTAGACCGATTGAGAAAGAGTCTGAAGACAGCTTTTGAAAAGGCCCAAGCAGCATCTGACCAACGGGGGCTGAGAAATAAAAGAAACTTTGACCTAAGAGTCAGAATTCAAGATTTACAGCCAGGAGATAGAGTGCTGTTGAGGAACTTGGGAATTCCGGGAAAACATAAGTTGGCTGACCGTTGGAAATCCCAACCTTATGTTATCTGCAAGAAGCTGGAAAACCTTCCTGTGTGCCAAATTAGGCCAGAAGGAAGCGTGGGACCGTTAAAGACCTGGCACAGGAATCACTTGTTGCCCCTCTCCGAGGCAGTTCGCATGCCTCCTGCATCTGACTCACAAGAAACCCCTTCAACTTCTCAAGGTTCCAGACCCATCACCCGATCTCAAACAGTGCTTCCAGATGTGAGAGATGGAGACTCTGACAATGAAGGTCAAGAGGATGAAGAAGCAGAATCTGACTGGTTGTGGTCATCCCAATTGCCAGAACCCATGACCACCTCCCAAACCTCACCCAAAACAGTTGACAATGGAACTCTTCGGGCAGAAGCTCCTGAATTCGTGCCTTCAAACATTCTCATTAAGGAGGTAGCTGATGACTCAGACTCTTTGTCAATGGAAGACCCAGAAGAAGGGTCGTTGTCTCTATCTGAAGGAGAGTGGGACGCTCCTGAAGTTCTGGAGCCCAACATGCCTGAACTAGATGAGGAAGCCCCTGAAGAGCTTCTAGAAACAGCCAGCCCCAATGTCCTTGAGAATATGATACCTAAAGAGCAGAGGGAAAGAAGAGTAATTCCCCCCCCCCCCAAAAAGACTGACGTACGACCAATTGGGTGAATGCTCTGAGGAGGCCATCATCACTTCTAAGAGAACCATTGATCAGTCTAGCTCTTCCACTCCAGATTCAGATTCAGTGGAGGACAACCCCAGATCACTCCCTAGCACATCTGAAACAGACACCCAAGTGTCGGTGGTCCGTATACAGGACAACCTCCCTCCTTGTGATAATTGGTGGGAGGTTCCTCTGTCGGCTCTGTGTTATGATATGAGCTGTTTAAGTTTAAATCCTGCTTATGAAAAGGCAAGTTGTTTATTGTCATGCATAAACTAACAAATTTCCCTGCAGGTATTGCCAAAGTATGTGTTAGGTTACATACTGTTGTCCTCTTTGGGGACCAAAGACTTTAAGTGGGGGGAGTGTGTAGCAGGATGTCCATATGCAAGAAGGAATCCGGCTCCCTCCGGTGGTATAAGTGTTACAATGCAACTAATGCACTTTGGGACAGATATCAGCTAGGAGAAAATACTTTGTTGCTTTTAGTAAAAGACAGACTACATTACCCAGGGTGCATTGCAACACCGCAAAGCATTCTGGGCAGACTACTTAAACCAGGGGAGGGGCCAGCGTCTCTCTCTCTGGATCCAGCTCTCAATCAAGCAGGAAGTTGGCACGGAGGCCTGCTTCCTAAGGATTAGGCCAGAAGCCTGGGCCTAAATTACGGGAGTGCCTGAGTGATTTCCAGCAGAGGATCGTCCACAGCGTCCTGTGATTGCCCAGCAGAGACCGGAGTCGTCCATCACCATATGCTGTTAGTGACGGAGTCCGGAGACTGCAGCTGAAGCAGAAGCGTGGAGATCGAGTGACCGGGACAAGCCAGAGGAGACTATCTGAAAGTCGGGCCTGTTTGGTGAGAAGGGCACCTGCCCAGAATTGACTACTACCTTAGAGGAAAGTGATTTAGTTAGTGCCAGCCACACTTCACCTATCACGCCACAGCTTGCGGCCTAGTGTATCTCACTGGAGACTATGTGATCAGAGATTGGTGCATCCGTCATTAGTGGGTGGCAGGCACACGAGTACTCAGGTATATTGCGGATAATTACAGCATCTTGTTGAAACCCTGTGGATTACAATTTGACTTGTACACCGACGGTGGCTAGCGAAGATTTCATTGGAGAAAGGAACTTTGAGTGGGACGCAGATAGGCCTTGCTTACCTATTATAGGGAATGAACACGTGCAAGGTATTGCAATAAAGGGGGAGCTCGCGAGCAACCAGTTAGCCGTGCAGAGACACATATAGATACATGTACATATATATAGCTGATGTTATTTCCTGTTATTACCTAATCTCAGTGATACCTATCCTTATTGGTTTATTGACTCTGCAATGCGCATGCAGAGTCAACTGTGTGTATTAATGTGATTCTTTACCCTTCCCTTTTATACTGAGTAAAGGTACCTTTGATTAAGCATATAACTTGTGTGAAGTATCTCTGTCACTTAGAAGGACTAGTGACCAGCAAAGGTAATAACATTTACAGGTTATTGTGTGATGTATGCAGGATTGTGTCTCCTAATACTCAATAGGTCTCACACTCCTTATTCATATCAGTTGTGCTAAGGGAAGGTTTGAGCCACTTCCAGGGGTTGATAGGCAGGACGTAGACCCAAATCAAACAAACAGCAGCTCCTACGGGGGTAGTGCTACATTTAAATGAAGGCATTTTTCTGTGTTTTTATTTAAAGCGGAGGTCCAGCGACAATTCTTTTTTTTTTTTACCTTTTCAGACACTTACATATGCATAATGTTACACTCGCTTGTTTTGTGCAATTTCTCCCCCGATGTCCGGTTTCGTTTGAAAAACGTAGTTATAAAAACCGTTGATGGCAGGTTTCTTCTTGCTTGTGGGCATGTGAAGCCCACAAGCATAAACTTCCTGGATGCAGTGAATGCTGAGCTACCCAGCATTCACTGCTCGTTCCCACGCATGCTCAGTTTGTGCGGAGCGCCGTAAACTTCCACGTTGCCATCACAACGGGCGGCGTCGTCGGAAGTTCCCATCCCTGTTGTGATGGCAACGAAGAACACAAAAGAAACAGACAGAAAAAGTACCTGCTTGCCCTCATTTAAAATGGCGATTTAAAGTGGAGTTCCACCCTAAAAAAAAAAAATACACGAAAATCCTGCAAAAAAATTAAAAATAATTAATTGAAAACTATAAAAAAAAAATCACTTTTACTTTTTTACTTTTACTTTACCAGAAATGCCGGTTGCTATGCAGATGTTCCTAATCTGCCTCTTCCTAGTCCTCGGCAGGTCTTCTTCCTCTTCCTACTGTCTTCTGGTGAATGGGGCGCGCTGCCTTCTGGGAACAGTGTGTATCCCAGAGAGCAGCCGCCCATTCACAAAGCGCTGTGCGACTCGCGCATGCTCAGTAGGAAACGGGCAGTGAAGCCGCAAGGCTCCACTGCCTGTTTCCCTTAATGAGGATGGTGGCGCCTTGACATGTCAGGATCGAGGGATCGGCCTCGGAGACCGATATCGCGGGCGACTAGGACAGGAAAGTGTCCTTATTAAAAGTCAGCAGCTGGGGGGCGTGTCCGGGAGCCGACTGAGGAGGACGTGCAGACATTGAGCTCCGCAACTGCACCCTCAATCTATAGCCATCCTCGCTCCTAATCCACTGGAAATTGCTCCAACTCTACCCCCGTCGTTCCTTAGGATTCCCTACCTGCAACCCAGCCTGAATTGTGACTCCGGGCCGGCCGTACGGTAACTACCAGGCCCGCTCCACACAGCCCAGGCCCGACGCCATCTTGGGGCCCACGAAGCCTCCAACGCCTCCCGGAGGGTCCCCGGATACCCCACGGACATCCTGCATCTCCATCCAGGCTTGGATGGAGGTGTTTGACTAATAGGGAACCCCCTCGGTCTTCTTCTCGGCCTGTGGTCGGCTCCGGGGCCTGGCCGCCATCTTGCGGCCTGCGGGACCAGCAGCATCCTCCGGCCTAAAGTGCTGCGGTCGGCGGAGTGTGCGGCGGGCGGCTCGGCCGCAAGTGTGCCTACACTGGACTGGTCTGTATACCTGAGGGATCCCGGGACGTTCGGCCTGACACACCCGCGGCGGCCAGTTCTAGGAAAGTCCGCGGCTTCGGCCTACTCCTGGAAGTCGGCGGCCATCTTGCTGCTCCCAATACACCCAGAGCAACATCCAGCACAAAGCACCATCTCGCACGGGGTAAGCAGGGCGGGGGCAGAGTAAAAGGCACCAGAAGTAGGCTGATCCCTCCCCGGCTGGCAGTCAGAAAGGAGCACTCGGTGGGAGCCCTGACCCCATAGGTTCAAGGGGCGGCCATCTTGCTACACCCGACCATAGGACTGCTGGGTCCCCCCTTGCCCGTTTGAAACCGCTTCGTCCTACACATCAAGGTCTGATTACTCTGGTGTACGGGGCGGCTGGGCCTCCACCTCATTCATCTTGCCCTCCCCGTAACCCTCCAGTCACAGACTAGCAAGAAGTGTAGCGGCCATCTTGCTCCACCCGGACTCCGTGCTCCCCCTTGCCACTAGCCTTGCTCTGCCCCCTCCTCAGCCGCCAGTGCTGCCCAGGCTGCCGTACCACTGTCCTGTAACACAAACACCGGCACTCCCCTGCGCCTGCTCCAATACGACAGTAGCAACAAAGCAAGCGTCTATTCCCATGTACGACACGGGTCGCACTTTCTGTTCTTCCACTCCACCTATGGGGATGCGTGGCTGAGGATGGACGGCTGAAGACATGTACTGCTGAGCATTGTGCTCTCCCGACGACCGCAGGCTGCGTTCCCAACCAATCACGCCCAATCTGCTGATGGCGGCTTCCAGCTCTACCTCTACTGATTCCGCTGCACTGCAACCAGGTAGTATTCAACGGTACCTGCTACGCACAGCCTCACAGGACTCCCGTACAGGGAAAGACAGGGCTTCATCAGCCCGAACCCCAGGCAAACCAACACCTCCTCCCCCGACTGCAGCAGCTTTCTCTGTCGGTGGGACCGGCCCGGGTGTACTCCCGGCCCCTCCGATGGATCCTGCTACTCTTAGCGTGAACACGGCCTCAGCAGAGATGCTCTCCCAGGGCTCCACATCCGCTGCCGTACTTTCTGCTTTCCGAGCTGACTTTGATTCCTGGGCTTCCAAAATGGAAACTTCTCTCCATGTTGAACTAAATGCCCTCAAACAATGGGTTTCCGTGTCGGAGGTCACGGTTTCTGCTATGGCCACCACCCAGGAGGACCATTCAGCCCGCATAACGGCGCTTGAAAATGCATCTACGGCTCACCTTTCCCGTCTACGGCAACACCAGCTCCGGATAGAAGATAGTGAGAACCGGAGCAGCAGGAACAACATCCGGCTGCAGGGGGTCCCGGAGGCTACATCAGGTGCCGATCTCAAACCCACTGTCATCGCTATCCTCAATCAGGTCCTGGGCAGGGAAGTTACATCTCCCATTGAATTGGACAGAGTGCATAGAGTGGGAGGCATGGGGGGTGACCGCAGGGACCGCCCTCGTGACGTACTTTGCCGGCTGCACTACTATACCCTGAAGGAAGAAATCTTGCGCAAGGCCTGGCGCCTGGGGCCACTGGACTTTCACGGATCACCTATACACCTCTACCCGGACCTCTCCCGCAACACGCTGTACATGCGGCGAACGGTCCGTCCTCTGCTGGACTTGATTCGCCAAGTAGGCGCCACGTACACTTGGGGCCACCCCTTCAGCATCAAAGTGACCCGAGAAGATAACCACAAATTTGTGCTGTCAGACCCGGACCAGCTTCCTGCCTTCTTCCTGTTCCTGGACCGGGACCCTATTGTCATCCCGAACTGGTTGGACCCCCCAGATGACCGCCAGCGGCTACCGGGCCCTCCTCTACAGCGTCGAGGACGCCCACAGTCTAGATCGGTACCTTCCGGTCCTAGAATACGGCGAGCCACGTCACCAGAAGACTGATCCGGACTCTGTCGTCTGAGACCTGAAATGGTTCTTTTTGCTATGTCCTTTTGTCCACCAGGTGACTACAGTGCCTCTATGAGACTCCGGCCAGGTTTGCCTACTGTTTTCTCTATTTTGTTTTGTACTTACGGTTTTACTTGCGTATCCACCCCACTGACTCTTGCTCACTTTGTTATCTAAGTGCTGCTAACGGTTTAGTTGTCTCGCTTGGCACGGAGAATGTTTCCTTGCCCTCAGCTGGTGCGGTTGTGCTCGCTGGGGCTTTGGAAAGGCGGTCGGTGGTGTTGATATGTTCTTTCACGGCATTGGCTCTACTGGCTGGCTTGGTGTTTCCCGGGCATAGCCCTTTGGCTTGTCCGGGGACCTCCGGGTCTTCCCTCGGGCTCTGGACATCTATGTCCCTGGAGCTTGGGACTGGCTGGCCTTATCACTGACACCTTCTGTGCGTTTACACAGATATCTGAGCTAAGCCGTGACAACTATCATAGTTAATGCTGCTATAAATGTAGTAATTGGTGCTTCCAACCCTCGCATGCTTACGCGGGAATACCTGTGCCTTTATTCTGTCACCAGTTTGTGTACACCTTGTTCTACGTTGATGTTATTTTTCTATGTAATTTTAGATTGTTTATTACACTCAAGCGTACCAATGGTATTAGTCTGACACTCTGCCCTTTAGTGACTAGGCAGTTGAGCATTAGATGCCACGGTCATTGGGTGTGTTACATTTACAGTTATGTTATTGTTATATATGCCTGTTAGGTTGTCGGGATCACAACTCAGCTGTTCTAACCCCGTTCTCTCCCCCTAAATAGGATTGGCACAGTTCGTGCCTACTACGTGATATTTCACGAAGTGTTACGTTTTTGCGCACACTTTAGTATTTTTGAGCCACCTTCCCCAGGTGCTCTCTATGTTCAATCTCTTCCCCGCCTCGCTCTACCTTCTCTCTTCCTCCCCTGTTGTGTTTCCCCTTTTTTTTCCCCGCTTTTCTTTTTTTTCTTCTTCTCTCTCTCCTTCCCCCCCTCCCCCCCATCACTCCATCATGGCCCACACAGTGACCTCTCACCCTAGGTTACAATTCTGTTCCTACAATGTCAATGGGCTCAATATTGCCTCCAAAAGAGGACAAATCCTGTATCAAATGCACAAACGCCAAGTCAATGTGCTTCTTCTCCAAGAGACACATTTTCACTCTGCCTCCACCCCTTCCTGTTCCAACAGATACTTCAACAGGTGGTTCCACAGCACTAGCCCAACCCAGAAAGCCAAGGGAGTGTCTGTGGCCTTCCATAAGACGCTCCCTATAGAGGTGCTTGACCATCTCTCGGACCCCCAGGGGAGGTATGTTTTTGTGAAATTCGTGTTATGGGATACCAAATTTACAGTAGCTAACATTTACCTTCCTAATGTTAATCAAGTATCGGCCGCGTTACAATACTTGAGGATTCTGTCAGGATTCAGGGAGGGTAAGCTCGTATTGGGGGGAGATTTTAACACCCCTCTTGAACCACTTTTAGATTCCTCCACCTCGCGATCGTGTATCTCCTTCCCCAAACTGAGGGCTCTGAAACGGGCATTCTACGATCTGCGTCTGGTGGACGTTTGGAGAGTGCTGCACCCCACGGCCCGTAACTATACCCACTTCTCCCATGTTCATCACACCTATAGTCGCATAGACTACCTAATGAGTGACCATAGCTGCCTGGACTGGTCCCCGGAATGCACCATAGACCCAATGGTCTGGTCTGACCATTCTCCTATACACATGACATTCTCGCTCCCTTCCACTCCGATTAGGGAATGGTCATGGCGCTTGAACGATTCGCTGCTTACGAACCCGGAATGTGTGACAAGGGTTTCAGATACAATCTCTAACTTTTTTGCGGACCACGCTTTGGATACGACATCGTTGCCCTTTCAATGGGAGGCACTTAAGGCTGTCCTACGTGGTACCTTTATCCAAATGGGTACGCGTCTTAAAAAGGAGCGCTCAGCCGCCATAGAGGCAGCAAATAAAACGCTTAGAAACTTAGAAACTGAGCACAAACGATCCCCGACAGTGACAATGCTGGCGGACGTTTCTAGGGCGCGATCACAACTTAGAGAACTTTATGAAGCCTCTGCACGCACATATGCAGATAAGCTCACTTTCCATCAATATAAGTTTCGAGATAAATGTGGTAGGCCACTGGCTCGCTCCCTGCTCCCAAAAACAACCTCCGCCTTTGTGCCCCATATTCGGGGGGCACAGGGAGAAATGGTATCCTCACCCACTAAGATGGCGGGGGAATTCAGGGACTTCTATCAGTCCCTGTACAATATCCCTAAGACTCAAGGGACAAGTTCCCCTTCTTCCGGGGTGGAGGACCAGATGTCATATGTATTGGAAACCGCGCTCCCTACATTAGACGATGACGTCATCGCTGATCTGGAAACCTCAATCACAGAAGACGAAGTTGCCAAAGCCATAGCGGGTACACCGAGTGGAAAGAGCCCGGGCCCAGACGGCTTCACTCCTAAGTTCTACAAACTTTTTGCCGCCATCCTCACGCCCTTTCTAACTAAGGTGTTCAACTCTTTGTCGGAGGGTTCAATGTTCCCTCCACAAACACTTGAGGCTCACATATCCCTCATCCCAAAGCCAGGCAAAGATTGGGGTCGATTTGAAAGTCTTTGCTAAAATCCTAGCCAATAGATTACAACCATTGTTGCCTGGGATAATACACCTAGACCAGGTCGGCTTTGTGAGTGGCCGTGAGGCTAGGGACAATACCCTGAAGACCCTTCTTTTAACCAACTATGCCCGGTCCCACGATATCCCACTATGCCTCTTAACAGTCGATGCCGAGAAGGCATTCGACCGAGTAGACTGGCAGTTCCTTCGACTATCCCTGCAACAAATAGGCGTGGGTACCAATATGATGGCGAGAATAATGTCCCTTTACTCCTCTCCATATGCTAGGATTAGACTAAATGGCTCGCTATCTCCAGCCTTCTCTGTATCTAACGGGACGCGACAGGGATGCCCACTGTCCCCCCTCCTCTATGTTCTCACTATGGAACATCTAGCTATTGCTCTACGTAACAATCCTTCTATCCAAGGCATAACAGTCGGGCCCACACATACTAAACTTGCCCTCTTTGCAGATGATCTGCTCCTGTTCGTGACACACCCTCACACATCCTTGCCCTTGGTATTGCAGGAGTTTCGGAAATTTGGAGAAGTTAGCAACTTCAAGGTCAACTACAATAAATCGGAAATCCTCAACATATCTCTGCCTACGTCGGCCCTACGAAGACTATCGTCTTCTTTCCCCTTCAAAACTGGTTCCCCCTCCATAAGGTATCTCGGAATTCAAATACCGGCGGATGCTTCCCAACTTTTTTCCTTGAACTTTGCCCCCCTACTTCTTAGGACCCAGGCAGATTTAATCAATTATGCGTCCAAACAGCTCTCATGGCTAGGTAGAGTGAATGCCCTGAAAATGGATGTTCTCCCTAGGTTCCTGTATTTGTTTCAGACCATCCCTATTCACATACCTAATTCGTACTTTAAGAAAATACGCCAACTGTTTTCCAAATTTATTTGGAATGCGGCCCGTCCCAGGATACGGTATGAAACACTTTCTCTTCCAAAGGCTCGGGGGGGGGCTGGAGCCCCAGATGCCTCCCTATACCATAAAGCAGCGGTGCTCACCCGCATACTAGATTGGTTCCATCATTCTTCAACCAAGCTTTGGGTTCAATTGGAAAGCCACATGAACCCAATTGAACTCTCCGCTCTCCCCTGGACCTTGCCTATGGTACGGGGGGGTTCGGGCCCTCTTAATGACCTTACCCATCAAACGATCCAGATTTGGGATCGCATGCTGTCCAGAAGGGGCTTATCAAACCGCATGGGGCCTATGACTCCCTTCTTTGGGACCCCGGCCTTTCCGCCAGCTATGTCGGTAGCAAGATTCGGACCATGGCGAAGAGAGGATCATAGGCGACTTGCCCAGGTCCTTCGTGCAGACCCCACTTTGAGGTCAGATACCTCTACCGGTCTGACCTCCCGTCACCCCATGCAGTGGCTTCGGAGGCAACAGACTGCCTCCTACATCCGGACTTTCCCATCTATTACAGACATTCTTGCTGAACCGACGGGATTCGAGGAACTGCTCCTGCAGGTGGAACCTCCAACGCATGTTGTATCTCAACTATACTCCCTTCTGCTCGATGTTTACTCCCCTGGCCTCCCACCGTATACGGTGGCCTGGGAGACAGACCTCCGTCACACTATCTCCCCTATTGACTGGCAAAAATGTTTTACCCTGACGCACAAATTGTCCATAGCCACCAAGACCCAGGAGAAGGGGTTTAAACTGTTAACAAGATGGTACAGATGTCCATCATCTCTTCACCACTTCAATCCGGAGGTGTCGGATGCCTGCTGGCGGTGCCTCAGCTCCCGAGGAACCATGCTCCACATCTGGTGGGAGTGCCCTCCTGTGCGGAGGTACTGGCAGCAGATTTTCACACTCTACTGCAAATTGATGGCGACCTCTATCCACCCTTCACCTGAGGTGGCTCTCTTGTCTATTCTCCCTGGATCATTTAAATCCATCAGAAATGATGTCTTGCGACACTTTCTGGCGGCGGTCAGGGTAGTGATTCCCCGTCATTGGAGAACGGCAACCATGCCTTCCCTGGGGGATTGGGCTGTTGAGGTGGACCGCATTAGGGACCTGGAACGCTTGGTGGCGGAGGAAAATGACAAAAGTGAACAGTTCTCTCTCACATGGACTTCGTGGTCCGTGTTTCGGTACTCCTCGGAGTTTATCTCTTGGGCGGAGTGTGCCCTGGACGAGACCACTCTCGGACCTTGATGAAGTGATTTTGATCCCTGTCCCCTATCTGTGTACCCCTACTATTTGCCCCTGACTCTGACTCTTTCTCTTTCCTCTACACATAAATACACCTCTAAGAACCCAGTAGGATAACGTACCAGGGCTTCAATTTACCTACTACCTACAACCCATTGAGTGACCCTACTTCATACTCTCCAAATAGGTTTGTGTATACTTTCATCTGATGGTACTTAGCCCTGCTCTGTTCTGACACACATGATGCCTGTTGAGGATGCATCCTATCAATGTTTGTAATGTTTAAGACATTGTATGTCTTTTTCTGTCGTTTCCTTGCATAAACAAATAAAATAAGATTGAATTAAAAGTCAGCAGCTACAGTGTTTGTAGCTGCTGACTTTAAAAAAAAAAAATCGCGGGTGGAATCCCGCTTTAAGAAACGTCCTTATCACGTGACTGGCGTCATCACGTCACTTCCGGTTTTGGGATCTCGCTATCATTAGTGGCGGGCATCCGCACTGACTCCTGGGAATACTGACACTTAGCTCCCAGGAGACAGTGCGCCGCCGAGGATGACGACGATACACGCCCACACCCGCGGGGGGTCAGAACCAGGAAGTAAGACAAAAAAGAAGGCTAGACAGGTACCCACTGAGAATTTTTTTATTTTTATTTCATTTGACAATCTATGACGTGCGAGGATGGGATTAAGGTGAACTTAATTATTTGTGTGGACCTCCGCTTTAATATTTTTTGAATGAATAACCAAGGGTACTATGTAGACCTGGCACAGAGCATATCTTTATACCTTTCCTCAAGTCAATTATGGCCCCTTATTTTGATCTTCTTTACTGAATAGTGTAAAAAAAAACGTTGTCCATATATAGGACTGCTCTGACTCTTACTTGTTGTAAAGGACGATGTCCGGAATCCATATCATCTCTGAAGGAACGCGGATGGACGTGACGTTATCATAATCCGCTGGGTTCCATCGGAGCTTGTAGTCATTCCATTCCTAAAAAATAATACAAGTACGGTCAATGGCGTTTGAAACCTGCCTTTACTTTTTTTTTTTATAAAAACATACACCAATCAGCCATAACATTAAGATCACTGACCCATTATCCCGTTACAATGACATCTGAAAGTGGGCGGGATACATTAGGCAGCAGATGAACATGTTGTCCCTGAAGCTGAAAAAGGGCATCACAGTTTGTTGTGTACAGGGCTCAGGGCGCCGCTGAGAGCCTGAGCCGGTCGTTTCTGCGCCCTCCACAGCCCAGCACTCCAGTGAGCGCTGGAGGGGAAGAGCAGACAGCAGTAACTGACAGTGACCAGCTCTCCGCTCAGGGAGCTCTGAGAACCCAGTGAACGGCTGTGTTTGATCGCTCGGTTCTCAGCCTTACAGCCGGCGGGGGGATAAATGCAGCATCAATAAGTAAGTATGATTCTAAAATAAATAAAAAATCCCATACTTCACTTTTAAGCCCTGTGGGTGGGGGTAAATGAGTAGCACTCCAAAGGAACAGTCCAGGTGTGGAGAAGCGTAAAAGCGGCTTCAGCCCGACTCCTCCCAGGTTACGCAGCCCGACATGTCACCCCCCCCCCACAGGGCTTAGTCTTATTACTGTGGGTGGGGTGAAATGCATTGCACTCCAAAGTAACAGCCTGGGTGTAGAGAAGAGTAAAAGCGGCTTCAGCCTGATTCTTCCCAGGCTACGCCCCCTCAACGTGTTTCACCCCCTCACAGGATTTAGTCTTATGACTTATGACTAAGCCCTGTGGGTGGGCTGAAATGAGTAGCACTCCAAAGGAACTGCAAAGGTGTAGAGAAGCGTAAAAGGGACTTCAGCCCGACTCCTCCCAGGTTACGCCCCCCCCCCGACGTGTCCCCCCCACAGGGCTTAGTCTTATGACTGTGAGCGGGGTGAAATGCATTGCACTCCAAAGGAACATCCTGGGTGTAGACTGAGAAGGGTAAAAGCGGCTTCAGCCCGATTCTTCCCAGGCTTCGTCCCCCCACCAACGTGTTTCACCCTCTCACAGTGGTTAGTCTTATGATTAACCATGTGGATGGGATGAAAGGTAAAAGAACAACCAACCCCGTTGCACAGAAGCATAAAAGCAACTTTAGCTCGACTCCTCCAAGGCTATGCCCCCCAACCTGTTTGGTTCCCCCCAAAGGTCTTATGACTAAGCCCTGTGGGTGGGGTGTAATGCATTACACTTAAAAAAAAACAGACCAGGTGTAGAGAAGGGTAAAAGTAGCTTCAGCCCGACTCCTCCCAGGCTACGCCTCCCAACTTGTTTCCCCCCCCACCCCGTGGGTGGGGTGAAATATGTTGTACTCTAAAGGAACAGCCCAGGAGTAGAGAAGCTTAAAAGCGGCTTCAGCCCGACTTCCCCCAGGCTATGCCTCCCAACGTGTTTCATCCCACCTACAGGGCTTAGTCTTATGACTAAGCCCTGTGGGTGGGGTGAAATGCATTCCACTACAAAGGAACAGCCCAGGTGTAGAGAAGCGTAAAAGCGACTTCAGTCCGACTCCTCCCAGGTTACGCCGCCCGACATGTACCCCCCCCACAGGGCTTAGTCTTATGACTGTGGGTGGGGAGAAATGCATTGCACTCCAAAGGAACAGCCTTGGTGTAGAGAAGAGAAAAAGCGGCTTCAGCCTGATTCTTCCCAGGCTACGCCCCCTCAATGTGTTTCACCCTCTCACAGGATTTAGTCTTATGACTAAGCCCTGTGGGTGGGATGAAATGAGTAGTACTCCAAAGGAACAGCCAAGGTGTAGAGAAGCGTAAAAGTGACTTCAGCCCGACTCCTCCCAGGTTACGCCCCTCCCCCGACGCGTTCCCCCGCACAGGGCTTAGTCTTATGACTGTGAGTGGGGTGAAATGCATTGCACTCCAAAGGAACATCCTGGGTGTAGAGAAGGGTAAAAGCGGCTTCAGCCCGATTCTTCCCGGGCTTCGTCCCCCCCAACGTGTTTCACCCTCTCACAGGGGTTAGTCTTATGATTAGCCATGTGGGTGGGATGAAAGGTATTGCACTCCAAAAGAACAACCAGGTTGTACATAAGCATAAAAGCAGCTTCAGATTGACTCCTCCAAGGCTATGCCCCCAACCTGTTTGGTCCCCCCCCAAAGGTCTTATGACTAAGCCCTGTGGGTGGGGTGAAATGCATTACACTTCAAAGAAACAGACCAGGTGTAGAGAAGGGTAAAAGTAGCTTCAGCCCAACTCCTCCCAGGCTACGCCTCCCAACGTGTTTCTCCCCCCTCCCCATGCGTGGGGTGAAATATGTTGTACTCCAAAGGAACAGCTCAGGTGTAGAGAAGCGTAAAAGCGGCTTCAGCCCGACTTCCCCCAGGCTACGCCACCCAATGTGTTTCATCCCACCTACAGGGCTTAGTCTTATGACTAAGCCCTGTGGGTGGGGTGAAATGCATTCCACTACAAAGGAACAGCCCAGGTTTAGAGAAGCGTAAAAGCGGCTTCAGCCCGACTTCCTCTAGGCTACGCCTCCCAACGTGTTTCGTCCCCCTAAAGGGCTTAGTCTTATAAAGGGGATGTGGGTGGGGCTAAAACAGTTGTAGCATTCCATCCTCTCTTTCTATGTGTGTGCACAGAGCCAGCAGAGGCTTTCCTAGCACCGGAGTCACTGGAGTATTATAGGATCACTGCTCGGAGCGGCACCCAAAGTTCATTTATTACACAAATTCTTACCTTTTCCAGCACAGACTGCTGGAGCATGCCCAACCACATGAGCAGTTACAAGCCATGCTCAGGTGCATTCACAAAGTAGGAAACATTTATCCTGAAGAGCTCACAGAAATGTTTAATTACCGCAACCCTAGAAGTATACCCGGGCCTCTTGGCTCCTTTTTTACCCCTCTCTCCATAAGCTGACTGATTATCCTGTCTCATTAAAACAAATACATATGTATCAAATTCAACCCTGTGCTCAAAGCTACAGAACGATTGCAGAAGATGGAACTGTAAATGTAATTTCAGGAGACACTAATTAAAAGTTGTCGTTGCAAAATTTCCCGCTTGCGATCAACCACCCGCAGATGTGCGAAGAAGCCCATTTCACAGGCTCGTGTGACTCATAGACAACACAAGAACCATCTGCAGCAAATTGAATTTGCCGTCTAAAGAAAAAATAAATAAAAAATAGGACACTTCAAATGCAACACAATAACACAATTTCTATTTTCATTCTGACTTTACTCTTTTTATCCAGCAAACAAGCTGACCTGGAGATCAAAGAGAACCTCGGTCAGAATAGAAAGAAAAAAAAAACAATAAATGTATACAACATCAGGGTATGCGGACTATTGTTCCATTGTGAGTTGCAGAGGGACCTGACACCACAAAAAAAAAAAAAATAATCCCGTTACATGTTTATTAAATTATCATTAAATATATATTAAACCAGTTAGCTCTCTCCTGTACTCTGCCTACATGCACCAGAACAATTTTTACATTTGGTATGGGCAATACTTAAGATAACAAAGCAATTACATATATATTCTGTAGCACTGTATGAATAAGGCTTTTCTTTTAGTAGTGTTATTTTAATTAATAAAAATAAAAAAAACACGTTGTTAATTTTTTATTTTTTTACTGTAGATAAAAAGTAAACATTTTGTTCTCTAATTTGGCCTGTTAAAAATTACAATAAAATTATGATTATGGTACAAAGCATTGCAAAGTTATTTACAAAATAAATAAAAGGCTTTTTATAATATATTTTCACAGATACATAGAACAGTGACAGCAGAAAAAGACAGAGTAGTCCATCGAGTCTAAAAATTTTTTATTTTTTTTTATTTAACTTTATTGTCTGAGTATAGATTTAAAGAAACATAGAAAAGTGATGGCAGAATATATCATTTATAATTGATATCATTTATAGTTTCAGAAATAAAAGGCAATTTTTTTATGTGACGCTAAAAAAATTACTGAACAAAATGAATAAAAATAAAAGAAAGTTTAAATATTAATGGTTATTAAAGAAAAATCTCCCCCCAAAAAATCATCAGGAAAATGATAGTTAAGGGGGGAAGGTGAAGTAGGAGTTAATTAGGACCGATTAGGGTGATCTAAGGGTTAAGAGGGAATTAAATAGGAACACGCTTACTTAAAGCAGCTTAAGGCCGGGTTCACACTGGGGCGACAAACGCTCCGACATTGGGAGCTCATGTCGCATGACGTGTGAAAATCAATGTTTCCTTATGGGAGCCGTCTTAACTGGTCCGACACATGTCGGTCCGACTTTGAAAATGCTCCCTGTACTACTTTGGTCCGACTTTGATCCGACTTCAGCCCATTGACTATCATTGAAGTCGGATCAAAGTCGGGCCGCGGTCTTGCATGATCCGACTTTGGCATGCGACTTGTGCTCTGCTGCTCTTGAGGGGGAACTCCACGCCAAATTTTAAATAAAAAACTGGCATGGGTTCCCCTCCAGGAGCATACCAGGTCCTTCGGTCTGGAATGGATTTTAAGGGGAACCCCTACGCCGAAAAAACGGCGTGGGGGTCCCCCCAAAATCCAAACCAGACCCTTATCCGAGCACGCAACCTGGCAGGCCGCAGGGGAAGAGGGGGGGATGAGAGAGCGCCCCCCCTCCCTCCTGAACCGTACCAGGCCGTATGCCCTCAACATGGGGGGTTTGGTGCTTTGGGGCAGGGGGGCGACCTGCGGCCCCCCCACCCCAAAGCACCCTGCCCCCATGTTGATGAGGACAGGGCCTCTTCCCGACAACCCTGGCCGTTGGTTGTCGGGGTCTGCGGGCGGGGGGCTTATCGGAATCCGGGAGCCCCCCTTTAATAAGGGGGCCCCCAGATCCCGGCCCCCACCCTATGTGAATGAGTATGGGGTCTCCGCGCTCTCCGGTTCTTTCTTCCTTCTGCCGGGCCTCTGCTATCTTCTTCCAGCTCTTTTGCTAGCGGGGCCCGGTCTTCTCCGTCGCCTTCTTTCCTCTTCTCCTCTTCGATGTTGACACGTCGCTTCCTGGCTGCTGGCTGTGCGGTGCGCTCCGATTTATATAGGTCTCTTATGATGTCACAGTCACATGCTCCGGGTGGCCACATGCTCCCAGGACATCACAGTCACATGCTCCGGGGCCACCCGTGACGTCATGAGAGGCCTATATAAATTGGAGCGCACCGCACAGCCAGCATTACAGCGGGAAGAAGCGACGTGTCAACATCGAAGAGGAGAAGAGGGAAGAAGGCGACGGAGAAGACCGGCCCCCGCTAGCAAAAGAGCTGGAAGAAGATAGCGGAGGCCCGGCAGAAGGAAGAAAGAACCGAAGAGCACGGAGACCCCCGGAGTCAGAAGAAGACCCCCGGAGCTGTGCAATAAATTACTTTAAAAAGCTGTGTGTGTGTGTTTTTATTGACATTTTTTTCCACCAGGTGAATGGGTAGGGGTACGATGTACCCCATACTCATTCACATAGGGTGGGGGGCTGGGATCTGGGGGCCCCCTTATTAAAGGGGGCTCCCGGATTCCGATAAGCCTCCCGCCCGCAGACCCGACAACCAACGGCCAGGGTTGTCGGGAAGAGGCCCTAACCTCATCAACATGGGGACAGGGTGCTTTGGGGTGGGGGGGTCGCATGTCGCCCCCCTGCCCCAAAGCACCAAACCCTCCATGTTGAGGGCATGCGGCCTGGTACAGTTCAGGAGGGAGGGGGCGCTTTCTCACCCCCCCTCTTCCCCTGCGGCCTGCCAGGTTGCGTGCTCGGATAAGGGTCTAGTTTGGATTCTGGGGGAACCCCCACGCCGTTTTTTCGGCGTAGGGGGCCCCATAAAATCCATACCAGACAGAAGGGCCTGGTATGCTCCTGGAGGGGGAACCCATGCCATTTTTTTTATTTAAAATTTGGCCTGGAGTTCCCCCTCAAGATTCATACCAAACACAGTGCCTGCTATTGGCAGGGATCCAAGTCGGATCCCCGTTCATTGAAAGTCGGACATATGTCAGCTTCATGTCGCAGGGCAAAGTCGGATCCAAAGTAGGACGGCTGTCGTGTCGCACAAGTGTGAACCCAGCCTAACAAGTAAAATAATTTTTTTTTTTTATATTTTACTGAGGTCCAATTTACACCCGGATCACACAGGAACGCATGCCATGTTCTCATGCGATTCCCATGCAGTGTGATTTTTCAGCCCATTGCTGCAAATTGCACTGAGCCATGGAAAAAGTAGTGTATGCACCATGAGTAGGGATGAGCTCGGTGTTCGAGTCGAACATACGTTCGACTCGAACATCGGCTGTTCGATCGTTCGACGAAGATCGAACGATTTGGGCCGTTCGCGCCTAATTCGAGTGACGCGAACGGCCCACAATGCACTACGCCATCGCAGTGTCATCCAGGCGCTGTGATTGGCCAAGCATGCACTGTGACCCCGCATGCTTGGCCAATCACAGCGCTGGCAGCGAGGAGAGCAATGATTGGCCACAGGCAGGATGCCTGTGGCCAATTATTGCTGAGGGTGTTTAGTACACGCCCCACACTATAAAAGGCCGCCAGCACGGCGGCCTAGTGTAGTGTGTTCCGGAGCAGGGAAAGAGAAGCATAGGCAGGGACAGTGACATTTATTTTTTCTTGCTTAACCTGGATTCCTTTAGTTTAGGGAAAGAGAAGGATAGGTAGGGAGAGTGTCAGTGTGTTTTACTGTACGAATCCTTGTTTCTAGGGACAAGGAAGGACAGTGAGGGAAATTCTCCTTGTGCTATAGTGTGCTTTAAAAAAACATTTTTTCTAGGGACAGAAAACTATAGGTAGGGAGAGTGTCAGTGTGTTTTACTGTACGAATCCTTGTTTCTAGGGACAGGGAAGGACAGTGAGGGAAATTCTCCTTGTGCTATAGTGTGCTTTAAAAAAACATTTTTTCTAGGGACAGAAAACTATAGGTAGGGAGAGTGTCAGTGTGTTTTACTGTACGAATCCTTGTTTCTAGGGACAGGGAAGGACAGTGAGGGAAATTCTCCTTGTGCTATAGTGTGCTTTAAAAAAACATTTTTTCTAGGGACAGAAAACTATAGGTAGGGAGAGTGTCAGTGTGTTTTACTGTGCGAATCCTTGTTTCTAGGGACAGGGAAGGACAGTGAGGGAAATTCTCCTTGTGCTATAGTGTGCTTTAAAAAAACATTTTTTCTAGGGACAGAAAACTATAGGTAGGGAGAGTGTCAGTGTGTTTTACTGTACGAATCCTTGTTTCTAGGGACAGGGAAGGACAGTGAGGGAAATTCTCCTTGTGCTATAGTGTGCTTTAAAAAAACATTTTTTCTAGGGACAGAAAACTATAGGTAGGGAGAGTGTCAGTGTGTTTTACTGTACGAATCCTTGTTTCTAGGGACAGGGAAGGACAGTGAGGGAAATTCAACTTGTGCTATAGTGTGCTTTAAAAAAACATTTTTTCTAGGGACAGAAAACTATAGGTAGGGAGAGTGTCAGTGTGTTTTACTGTACGAATCCTTGTTTCTAGGGACAGGGAAGGACAGTGAGGGAAATTCTCCTTGTGCTATAGTGTGCTTTAAAAAAACATTTTTTCTAGGGACAGAAAACTATAGGTAGGGAGAGTGTCAGTGTGTTTTACTGTGCGAATCCTTGTTTCTAGGGACAGGGAAGGACAGTGAGGGAAATTCTCCTTGTGCTATAGTGTGCTTTAAAAAAACATTTTTTCTAGGGACAGAAAACTATAGGTAGGGAGAGTGTCAGTGTGTTTTACTGTACGAATCCTTGTTTCTAGGGACAGGGAAGGACAGTGAGGGAAATTCTCCTTGTGCTATAAAAAAACATTTTTTCTAGGGACAGAAAACTATAGGTAGGGAGAGTGTCAGTGTGTTTTACTGTGCGAATCCTTGTTTCTAGGGACAGGGAAGGACAGTGAGGGAAATTCTCCTTGTGCTATAGTGTGCTTTAAAAAAACATTTTTTCTAGGGACAGAAAACTATAGGTAGGGAGAGTGTCAGTGTGTTTTACTGTACGAATCCTTGTTTCTAGGGACAGGGAAGGACAGTGAGGGAAATTCTCCTTGTGCTATAGTGTGCTTTAAAAAAACATTTTTTCTAGGGACAGAAAACTATAGGTAGGGAGAGTGTCAGTGTGTTTTACTGTACGAATCCTTGTTTCTAGGGACAGGGAAGGACAGTGAGGGAAATTCTCCTTGTGCTATAGTGTGCTTTAAAAAAACATTTTTTCTAGGGACAGAAAACTATAGGTAGGGAGAGTGTCAGTGTGTTTTACTGTACGAATCCTTGTTTCTAGGGACAGGGAAGGACAGTGAGGGAAATTCTCCTTGTGCTATAGTGTGCTTTAAAAAAACATTTTTTCTAGGGACAGAAAACTATAGGTAGGGAGAGTGTCAGTGTGTTTTACTGTGCGAATCCTTGTTTCTAGGGACAGGGAAGGACAGTGAGGGAAATTCTCCTTGTGCTATAGTGTGCTTTAAAAAAACATTTTTTCTAGGGACAGAAAACTATAGGTAGGGAGAGTGTCAGTGTGTTTTACTGTACGAATCCTTGTTTCTAGGGACAGGGAAGGACAGTGAGGGAAATTCTCCTTGTGCTATAGTGTGCTAAAGCATTCCTCATCAACCATCTTTGAAATCCTTGTTTTTTGGACAGTCAGGGAAATTGTCGTTGTGCTATTCTGTGCAAAAGCAATCATCCTCAACCATATTTAGAAATCCTTAAGTAAAGGGACAGAGAAGGACACCTGAAGGTAGCCCTTATTGCTTTTTTCCCATCTCCCTGCAGGCCATCTATTAGAATGTCTGGAAGGCAAACAAGGAGAGGCAGACAGTCAGGAGGCAATAAAAGAGGGCAAGCAGGCTCTGTGTCTGGGGACAACAGTGCTGGTCGTGGACGCGGTGCATTGTCATCAGCACATGGCCATGGGACACGCTTGTCCTTCTTTTCGGCAGCTGGACATGTTGAGCCACATCATGCCGAAGACTTGGTAGAGTGGATGACCAAGCCCTCCTCCTCCTCCTCATTCTCTCTCACCCAGGCTCAGGGTACTGGCAAAGCAGCTGCCAAAGCGTCCTCTTCCCTGGTATCAATGTCAGACTCATCATCAGTCACTCCTTCCCTAGACCCACCATGTCCTCCTCCTGAGGAGTCCCCCGAACTGTTTGAGCACAGTGTTGGGTACATGCTCCAGGAGGATGCCCAGCGTTTCGAAGGGTCTGATGATGAAACCCAGCTACAGGAAGGCAGTAGCGTGAGAGCAGACAGAGGGGATGCTCAAGAAGGACACCAATCTGGCAGTCATGTTCCAGCAGCTGCAGCATACTGCCAGATTGGCTCCAGTGATGAGGAGGGAGGGGATGATGAGGTCACTGACTCCACGTGGGTGCCTAATAGGAGAGAGGAGGAGGAGGAGGATGAGGAGGAGGCACATCTCCAACGAGGCAGGATGCCCTTTGGTGGCCAGCGTAAGGGCGGTACACCGACGGAATCACACCGCAGCGCTCCGCCTGTGCAGGGCGCTGCCTCTGCCCGTCATTCAAAAAGTTCCTTGGTGTGGGCCTTTTTTGAGGCTAGTGCATCAGATCGCACAGCTGCTGTTTGCAACATATGTCTCAAGCGTATATCGCGTGGCCAAAACATCAGCCGCTTGGGTACCACATGCCTGACCAGACATATGTTGACCTGCCATGCAGCTCGTTGGCAAGCCTACCTCAAAGACCCACACCAAAGAACAAAGCGGACCTCTCCTTGCACCGCATCAGCTGGGATCTCCAACCCCACTATAACTTCAGTCCTCTCTGAAACATGCACTGAGAGGAATGAAGGTGTAGAATTAGGTGTGTCACAGCCAAGTACTTGCGGCCACTCTGCTAGCAGTACACCGACGTCCGATTCTAGCAGGCAAATTTCCCTGCCCCAGCTGCTGGACCGTCGAAAGAAGTTCACTCCCAGCCATCCACATGCCCAGCGGTTGAATGCTAGCTTGGCTAAATTGCTAGCGCTTCAACTGCTGCCTTTTCAGTTGGTAGACTCGGCCCCCTTCCGTGAGTTTGTGCAATGTGCGGTTCCTCAGTGGCAGGTTCCCAAACGCCACTTTTTCTCACGGAAGGCTATTCCGGCTCTCTACCGGCATGTGGAAGGCAATGTCTTGGCCTCGCTGGACAGGGCGGTCAGCGGTAAGGTGCATATTACCGCTGACTCATGGTCCAGCAGGCATGGACAGGGACGTTACCTTTCTTTCACGGCCCATTGGGTCACTCTTTTGGCAGCTGGGAAGGATGCAGGACAAGGTGCAGTAGTGTTGGAGGTTGTTCCACCGCCACGCCTCCAAAATGCTACTACTGGTTGTGACACACCTCTCTCCTCCACCCCCTCCTCTTCTTCTTCCTCCATGGCCTCTTCCTGTGGTTTGTCCTCTGAACCAGCGGTGCTCCGTAGCCGTTCAAGGGGCTACGCAAGTACGCAGGCAAAAAGATGCCATGCCGTGCTTGCACTGGTGTGTTTGGGGGACAGAAGCCACACTGGGGCAGAGGTCCTGTCTGCTCTGCAGGGCCAGGCCGAGAGGTGGTTGACGCCACGCCAGCTTAAGCCAGGAATGGTGGTTTGCGACAATGGCACCAACCTCCTCTCCGCCCTCCGACAGGGACAATTGACCCATGTGCCCTGTGTGGCTCACGTCCTTAACCTGGTGGTGCATAGTGATGAGCCGAACACCCCCGGGTTCGGTTCGCACCAGAACCCGCGAACGGACCGAAAGTTCGTACGAACATTAGAACCCTATTAAATACAATGGATGCGAACGTTCGAATTCTAAAGTGCTAATTATAACAACTATTATGCATGTTATTGTCCTAAAAAGGGTTTGGGAACCCGGGTTCTGCACCAGGGGACATGTATCAATGCAAAAAGAAGTTTTAAAAACGGTCGTTTTTCGGGAGCAGTCATTTTAATGATGCATAAAGTGAAAAAAAAAAGTCAAATATTCCTTTAAATATCGTACCTGGGGGGTGTCTAAAGTATGCCTGTGAAGTGCCACGTGTTTCCCGTGTTTAGAACTGTCCCTGCACAAAATGACACTTCTAAAGGAAAAAAAAGCCATTTAAAACTTCTTGCGGCTTTAATGTAATGTCTGGTCCCGGTAATATGGATGAAAATCTTTAAGAAAAATGGCATAGCTACCCCATGACCCCCCCCCCCCCTACCCCAGCCCATTACCAGCCCCTTTGGGTCTTGTATGGATATTAAGGGGAACCCCGCACATAAAATAAAAAAGGCCCTATATACTCTGAACAGCCGTATACAGGCGGTGCATACAAGACAGGGACTGTAGGTTTGTTCTTATGTAGAATGTGTTTGTAATTTTGAACAGGTACATTGTTGAACTGTAGCTCCAGCCCAAAAATCTATTTTTAAACTTTTTGGGAAACATAGGTAAGGGTTATCACCCCTGTAACATTTGTTTTGCTGTCTGTGCCCCTGTTCAGAACATTTCACCTCACTTTCCGTCCCAATGACAACTGTTTTTGAAATGTGGTGTTTTTCTTGAAACAAGGATTGCTGATAAAGCATCAGTACAGAGGAGACACCTTTCTCCCATATTTATTCTTACAGGAGAGAATTTTCCTTCCTAGGGGTAGATTTCCTCTCACTTCCTGTTGTCTTCTTTCGTTTGCAAGTAGGAGTCGTTTGTAAGTTGGATGTTTGAAAGTAGGGACCTGCCGTATATACTCTGCAGAAATAGGCCCCTTAGTTGTTGGTGTTGGCACAACACTGTAAGCACTCACAGTTACTCTTGGTTGGTGCTGGAACGCCCTGCTGTCAACTATTATATCAGGAATTTTAATTACATATAATTGTTGAACAGTGGTAGTAAAAATTGGGGCTTTGATGGTGGTGCTGGTGCCACAACACTGTAAGCCCTGACAGTTACTCTTGGTGGGTGCAGCAATGGGCCCTGCTGTGAATTATTAGATCAAGAATTGTAATTGCATGCCCCTGTTGAACAGGGGCTGAAAAATTGGGCTTTTCGTGGTGGTGGTGGTGGTGGTGGTGTTGCCACAACACTGTAAGCCCTCAGAGTTACTCTTGGTGGGTGCAGGAATGGGCCCTGCTGTGAATTATTAGATCAAGAATTGTAATTACATGCCCCTTTTGAACAGTGGCTGAAAAATTGGGCCTTTCGTGGTGGTGGTGGTGGTGGCGTTGCCACAACACTGTAAGCCCTCAGACTTACTCTTGGTGGGTGCAGGAATGGGCCCTGCTGTGAATTATTACATCAAGAATTGTAATTGCATGCCCCTGTTGAACAGGGGCTGAAAAATTGGGCCTTAGGCACTGGTGGCACAACACTACAACCCCTCACAGATACTGTACTTGGAGCACAGCAATGAGCCCTGTTGCAAAGTATTGCTTCAAAAATTGTAATGACACGCCCCTGTTAAACAGGGGCTGAAAAATTGGGCCTTAGGCACTGGTGGCACAACACTACAACCCCTCACAGATACTGTACTTGGAGCACAGCAATGAGCCCTATGGCAAATTATTGCTAAAAAAATTGTAAGTACACGCCCCTGTAAAACAGGGGCTGAAAAATTGGGCCTTAGCCACTGGTGGCGGCACCCATAAACAAAAATGATCTTCCAAGCTATCATCATCAATCGTATCATTGAGGACTCGGAGGAGGAGGATAGCCAGTCAACATAACAGCACAGGCACTCAGCATCAGCATCAGTCTTGAAGGGACGTGACATGTTAAAATCAATTAGTCTGTTATATCAGCATCAGGTGTGTGGTAGCTGGTGGTGATCCAAGACTGGTTCATCTTGATGAAAGTCAGTCGATCAACCGAGTCGGTGGACAGGCGCACCCTGTGATCCGTGACAAATCCTCCAGCAGCACTGAATGTGCGTTCCGAAAGAACGCTGGATGCAGGACAGGCCAGTAGCTCAATTGCATACTGTGCAAGCTCTGGCCAGTGATCCATCCTCAAGACCCAGTAAGCCAGAGGATTTTCGGTGGGGAAGGTGTCCAAGTCTGACCTTGCCCCTAGATATTCCTGCACCATGTTTATCAGACGCTGGCGATGGTTGCTGGAACCAATCATACTTTGGGGCTGCGGACTAAAGAATTGTCTGAACGCATCGGTCAGACGGCCACCTTCCCCACCGCTCCTTCTTTGACTGGCCGAAGCCTCAGCAACTCGTTGTCCTGGACCAGGAGTTTGTAACCTCCCAGTCTCTGGGAACGCGTTGCACAGACCTTTCTGCAAGGCCTCCCGGAGTTGTCTCATCCTCTGCTCCATCTGCGACGGTAACATAAGGTCCGCAACCTTACCCTTGTACCGTGGATCAAGGAGAGTGGCCAGCCAGTAATGGTCCCTCTCCTTGATCCGAAGAATACGAGGATCCTTCCGCAGACTTTGCAGGATCAGGGAGGCCATGCAGCGTAGGTTTGCTGAGGCATTCGCTCCGGAGTCCTCTGGGTCACTAAGGACGACATGATCCGCAGTCACCTCCTCCCAGCCACGTACAAGTCCACTGGTTTCTTGGGACTGTAAATCATCCCTAAAAGACTGCTGCTGATGATGCTGAGTGCCAGCCTCCACCTCCATGCTGACACAATCCTCCTCCCCCTCCTCCTCCTCCTCCTCTTCCTCTTCCTGTGCGATGGGTGGGACAGAAGGAACACTGTCTGGGTAAAGGGGGCCTTGAGAGGCAAGGAAGTCCTCCTCTTCCTGCCTCTGTTCTGCCTCAAGTGCCCTGTCCATTATTCCACGCAGCGTGTGCTCCAACAGGTGGACAAGAGGTACAGTGTCACTGATGCATGCACTGTCACTGCTCACCATCCTCGTGGCCTCCTCAAATGGTGCCAGGACAGTGCATGCATCCCTGATCATGCCCCACTGGCGTGGAGAAAAAAAACCAAGCTCCCCTGACCCTGTCCTGGTGCCGTAGTCGCACAGGTACTCATTGATGGCCCTCTGCTGCGTGTGCAGCCGCTGCAGCATGGCCAACGTTGAGTTCCACCTGGTGGGCATGTCACATATAAGGCGGTTCTTGGGCAGGTTCAACTCCTTTTGCAGCTCAGCCAGGCGAGCACTGGCATTATAAGATCTGCGGAAATGCACACAGACTTTCCTGGCCTGCCTCAGGACATCCTGTAAGCCCGGGTACCTGCCCAAGAACCGCTGCACCACCAGGTTAAGGACGTGAGCCACACAGGGCACATGGGTCAGTTGTCCCTGTCGGAGGGCGGAGAGGAGGTTGGTGCCATTGTCGCAAACCACCATTCCTGGCTTAAGCTGGCGTGGCGTCAACCACCTCTCGGCCTGGCCCTGCAGAGCAGACAGGACCTCTGCCCCAGTGTGGCTTCTGTCCCCCAAACACACCAGCGCAAGCACGGCATGGCATCTTTTTGCCTGCGTACTTGCGTAGCCCCGTGAACGGCTACGGAGCACCGCTGGTTCATAGGACAAACCACAGGAAGAGGCCATGGAGGAAGAAGAAGAGGAGGGGGTGGAGGAGAGAGGTGTGTCACAACCAGTAGTAGCATTTTGGAGGCGTGGCGGTGGGACAACCTCCAACACTACTGCACCTTGTCCTGCATCCTTCCCAGCTGCCAAAAGAGTGACCCAATGGGCCGTGAAAAAAAGGTAACGTCCCTGTCCATGCCTGCTGGACCATGAGTCAGCGGTAATATGCACCTTACCGCTGACCGCCCTGTCCAGCGAGGCCAAGACATTGCCTTCCACATGCCGGTAGAGAGCCGGAATAGCCTTCCGTGAGAAAAAGTGGCGTTTGGGAACCTGCCACTGAGGAACCGCACATTGTACAAACTCACGGAAGGGGGCCGAGTCTACCAACTGAAAAGGCAGCAGTTGAAGCGCTAGCAATTTAGCCAAGCTAGCATTCAACCGCTGGGCATGTGGATGGCTGGGAGTGAACTTCTTTCGACGGTCCAGCAGCTGGGGCAGGGAAATTTGCCTGCTAGAATCGGACGTCGGTGTACTGCTAGCAGAGTGGCCGCAAGTACTTGGCTGTGACACACCTAATTCTACACCTTCATTCCTCTCAGTGCATGTTTCAGAGAGGACTGAAGTTATAGTGGGGTTGGAGATCCCAGCTGATGCGGTGCAAGGAGAGGTCCGCTTTGTTCTTTGGTGTGGGTCTTTGAGGTAGGCTTGCCAACGAGCTGCATGGCAGGTCAACATATGTCTGGTCAGGCATGTGGTACCCAAGCGGCTGATGTTTTGGCCACGCGATATACGCTTGAGACATATGTTGCAAACAGCAGCTGTGCGATCTGATGCACTAGCCTCAAAAAAGGCCCACACCAAGGAACTTTTTGAATGACGGGCAGAGGCAGCGCCCTGCACAGGCGGAGCTCTGCGGTGTGATTCCGTCGGTGTACTGCCCTTACGCTGGCCACCAAAGGGCATCCTGTCTCGTTGGAGATGTGCCTCCTCCTCATCCTCCTCCTCCTCTCTCCTATTAGGCACCCACGTGGAGTCAGTGACCTCATCATCCCCTCCCTCCTCATCACTGGAGCCAATCTGGCAGTATGCTGCAGCTGCTGGAACATGACTGCCAGATTGGTGTCCTTCTTGAGCATCCCCTCTGTCTGCTCTCACCCTACTGCCTTCCTGTAGCTGGGTTTCATCATCAGACCCTTCGAAACGCTGGGCATCCTCCTGGAGCATGTACCCAACACTGTGCTCAAACAGTTCGGGGGACTCCTCAGGAGGAGGACATGGTGGGTCTAGGGAAGGAGTGACTGATGATGAGTCTGACATTGATACCAGGGAAGAGGACGCTTTGGCAGCTGCTTTGCCAGTACCCTGAGCCTGGGTGAGAGAGGATGAGGAGGAGGAGGAGGGCTTGGTCATCCACTCTACCAAGTCTTCGGCATGATGTGGCTCAACATGTCCAGCTGCGGAAAAGAAGGACAAGCGTGTCCCATGGCCATGTGCTGATGACAATGCACCGCGTCCACGACCAGCACTGTTGCCCCCAGACACAGAGCCTGCTTGCCCTCTTTTATTGCCTCCTGACTGTCTGCCTCTCCTTGTTTGCCTTCCAGACATTCTAATAGATGGCCTGCAGGGAGATGGGAAAAAAGCAATAAGGGCTACCTTCAGGTGTCCTTCTCTGTCCCTTGAAACAAGGACTTGCACAGTGAAAGAAACTGACACTCTCCCTACCTACAGTTTTCTGTCCCTAGAAAAAATGTTTTTTTAAGCACACTATAGCACAAGGAGAATTCACTCACTGTCCTTCCAGGTCCCTAGAAACAAGGACTTGCACAGTGAAAGGAACTGACACTCTCCCTACCTACAGTTTTCTGTCCCTAGAAAAAATGTTTTTTTTAAGCACAATATAGCACAAGGAGAATTCACTCACTGTCCTTCCAGGTCCCTGGAAACAAGGACTTGCACAGTGAAAGAAACTGACACTCTCCCTACCTAGAGTTTTCTGTCCCTAGAAAAAATGTTTTTTCTTTCTCGTACATCACGGGACACAGAGCGACATAGTCATTACTAATGGGTTATATAGATACCGTCAGGTGCTGGCACTGGCAACTTCCAAAACCGGAAGTACCCTCCCCTATATAAGCCCCTCCCATCCGGGAGCACCTCAGTTTTTTGCCAGTGTCTAAGGTGTTGGCCAAGAAGAAACATGTGTTTTTCACTGAGCTTGCGTACAGGTTCTTTTGGGCCTCAGTAAGCTATTCCGGATCCGACCAAAAAAGCTTCATAGCTAAACGGTCGGTACCCGGGCCTTGCAGAGAAGAGCAAGGTTTTGCCTGTAATGCTTCTCTTAGGAGAGCTGGACCCTGGGATCCAGAGCTCTGGTCATACCCACGACCAAGATGTTTTCTGTGCAGGGTGCTATACAGGTCCAGGGGAGTGGAATCCTTGGGAACCCGGTCCCTGAAGGTTTGATTACAATGCCTGCCGTGATAGGTGAAGTTTGGGCTTTTGTGGACCAAACAAAGTCCTGCGGCGGGGAACAGGTAAGTGGGGGCCCCCAGGAACTTGGTTCTATTGGGGGACCCCCAAGCCTAATTTGTCTTTCTGTCTGTTACCTAATGGTATTCCCGCAAAATTCTGTGCATGCCTGTAACTACTAAAAAAATGTAATAATTTTTAATGGTGGTCAAGAAAAAAAAAAATTTTTTTTATATATATATATTTAATATATTAGACTGCGGTACCTGTGTTTGTCCACTAGAGGCCGCTGTGGAATGTTTTCTTGTCATGTGGACTAGCTTCTTCTCAGCAGAGCAAAGTCCAGGCAGATGGTGAGTTCTCTTATAGGAAACTGCTTCCTCTGCCATGTTGCAGTGCTCGTCCATCCCCCGGCCTGCGGCAAAGAGGGGCCCTGGCTCCTGTCCCTTGCTACCATATTTGAAATTAGCGCCGAAGGCACACGTGCCCGCGCGCGTGCGCGTGCACACGCCTCTATATATAGAGGTGAGCCGGGAAAGGGGGCGGAGCCTGGGGGATGACGCTCTGTGCGCGCCGCAGCGCTTCTGCGCATGTGCGGGCGTCCCAGCAGTTTAAAAAAACCACAATATTGTAGTGAGCTGGCTATGAAGTACAGAGACAGAGCTGGCAACATTTAAAGGCATACAGCAAGCGGTTGATACAGGCATCCCCTAGAAAGGCACATTAGTAGACACCAACTGTGATATAGCAGCAATTGTGCTAGACTATTCTCAGTAAAAGTGGTGTATTACGGCTGGAATACCTCAGCTTTAGGCTTAGGAATATGCCGTCCAGAAGCTCCGGAACTGAATCTTCCAGGAAGCGAAGGGGGTCTCATCGGGCTCGGAGGATCTTGGGCATACTCCTGCTGCACCAGTCTCCCCTGAAGTTCAGAGGTAAGTGTCCGTAGAGACCCCGCAGGGGTACTTGGTACTGTGGCTGTCCTCAGTCACCTGCTCCTGTGTATGTAACAGAGGAGGTTTTTTCCTCAGCTCTGGGAGGATTAGAGAGAGATTGTCAACATTTATCGCTGCCTCCCTGTCAGGGAAAGCACGCCCGATCTCCGTCTCCTCCTTCAGAATGCCTGTTAGCAGAGCAACAGTCCCATACAGGGATCGACCTGCCTGAAGGGGATCAGGATAAGGTTGATTCTGTTATAGAGGAATCAACAGTGGGGGAACCTTTTCTCAGCATCTCAAGCTGAAAGATTATGGGTTCAGTCTCTGACTAACATGGTCCGATCAGCATTTAAAAATGCACCTTGCGGAACCATCAACCACTACTGTATCCTCGTTGGGGTCGCTAGAAGCCCCCAGACTGTTTGTTCTTTTCCACTTCACCCTTTACTGAAAGGGCTCATTTACCAGGATTGGGAACGTCCTGAGAAAATATTTATTCCCCCAAGAGATTTCCGGTGGTCTATCCCATGGAGGATAAGTTCATCAAAAAAAAAAAAAAAAAAAAATGGAAGGTCCCTACAATGGACGCAGCCATCTCTTGTATGTATAAATCACTGACATGTCCAGTGGATAATGTCCAAATGTTCAAGAACCCAATAGATAAAAGATTGGAGTCCTTATGAAAATCTGCTTGGTGATACAACCAGCAGTAGCAGCTATTGGGGTCTGCTAAGCAGTGAAGGATCAGTTGAAACAGGTCTTGAGGGACTTGACAGATCAGCAGGCTTTGCCCTAGCTGATCTACCTAGAGCCTTAGGCTTTGCGGTTGACGCCATAGAGGATTCAGTCCATCAGGCCTCCCGCCTTACGCTGTCTATAGTACATATGCGTAGGCTCCTATGGCTCAAAAACTGGTCTGCTGAAGCTCCCTGTAAAGAATGGCTGGTTAGCGTCCCATTTCATGGTGAACGCTTATTCAGGGAAAACCTGGACAAATATCCAGAAAATTTCCAGCGGTAAAAATACGCTCTTGCCGGTTAAAAGCAGAGTTAGAGGTCCCTCTTTAAGAGGCCTGCTTCTCCAGTCCCTGGGGCATCGGCTGTGTAACAGTTCCGACGGCCTCCTCGGTCAAATCCCGGGGGTAAAAAACAGGGACAGTAGCAGAGTAATGAGAAACCCTGGGTCAGGGGAGGTACAAAACCTCCCCCAAAGTTAAATTCATGAAGCCCCCACTCAGTCGGGTGGGGGGAGGACTCCAGTTGTTCGCAAGAGACCTGGCGGGACACGATCAAGACAGATAGGTGCTCTCCGCAGTAGGTTTGGGATACAGTTTGGAGTTAAAAGACTCTCCTCCTTCCCATTTCTGAGGTCAAACGTGCCAAGGGATCCCCGGAAGAGAGAGTCCCTCCTGTTGGCACTAGAACAACTATTGCTCCAAGGAGTAATTATGGAGGTTCCCCTGGAAGAATGAGGGTTCGAGTTTTACTCAAACCTCTTTACAGTCCCGAAGCAAACGCGGTCGGGAGGCCCATATTAATTCTAAAAGGGCTATACAAATTCCTGTATATCAGGACTTTCCGATGGAGTCGATCCGATCGGTGGCCACTGCCCTACAAGGGGAGGATTGGTTAGCCACGATCGACATCAAAGATGCTTATTTGCACATTCCCATCTTTCCAGTCCACCAAAAATTTCTACGCTTTGCAGTAGAAGGGCGCCATTTTCAGTTCAGAGCCTTACCCTTCGGTTTGGCCACAGCACCACGAGTGTTTACAAAAATTCTGGCCCTTTATTGGCCAATCTAAGAACACAAGGTGTAATGATAATGGCATATCTGGATGACTTGTTGCTGATAGACCACTCAGTGAAAAAACTAGACGTGGTCGTTCACAAGACGATCAAGTATCTGGAATCTCACGGTTGGATTATCAACCGAGACAAGTCAGCCCTAAAAACCAGTCAAAAGTCTGGAATACTTGGGGCTAAGGTTGGATTCAGGCCAGAGAAAAATATTCTTGCCTCAAGGAAAGGTGTTGTCTTTGAAAGATTTGATCCACTTAGTGGGTACAAAAAAGACAGCCGTCCATACGCCTGTATATGAGGCTGCTGGGAAAAATGGTGGCATCATTCGAAGCAGTACCCTACGGTCAATTCCATTCAAGGAATTTGCAAGGGGCCATACTGTCAGCCTGGAACAAAAAAGTTCAGGCCCTAGACTTACAATGTCCTTGTCCCCTTCCGTTCGCAAGAGCCTCCGTTGGTGGTGGGTTCCCCAGAATCTGGAAAAAAGGAAATCCTTCAGTCCGATTTCTTGGAAGGTGGTCACTACAGATGCCAGCCTTATAGGCTGGGGAGCAGTACTGGAGCAATAGTCTCTCCAGGGCAGATGGTCGGATGCAGAAAAGGCCCTGCCCATCAATCTCTTAGAGATACGAGCAGCCCGGTATGCCCTAGTAGCATGGACATCCAAACTCCAAGGGTCCCCTGTCAGAATTCAATCAGACAATGCCACAGCAGTGGCATATATCAATCATCAGGGGGGCACCAGGAGTCGTGCAGCCCAGAGGGAAGTAAATTACATCCTGAAATGGGCAGGAAAAATATGTCCCAGCCATATCTGCGGTATTCATTCCAGGAGTGGAGAATTGGAAGGCGGACTTTCTAAGTCGCCAGCAATTAGGCCCAGAGGAAGGGTCCCTTCACCCCGAGGTTTTCTGGACAATATGTCAGCGGTGGGGAACATCGGATGTAGATCTTCTAGCATCCAGATTCAACGCAAAGGGGGATAGGTTTGTCTCTCGGACAAGGGATCCCCTAGCTTGCGGCTCGGATGCCCTAGTGTTCCCTGGGGATCAGTTCAAGCTGATATATGCATTCACACCGCCACAATGGTTACCTTGATTACTCCGCAGAATCAGGGTAGAAAAGAAACCAGTGATTCTGGTGGCTCCAGCGTGGCCCCGAAGAGCATGGTACGCGGAGATTGTAAAAATGTCTGTGGGGAGTCCTTGGACCCTCCCACATCGTCCGGACCTGCTTTCGCAAGGACCGATATACCACCCTTCCTTACCAGCCCTAGGTTTGACGGCCTGGTTATGGAAGCCCACATTCTAAAAAAGAGAGGGCTCTCTAAAGCTGTGGTATCTACCATGATCAATGCCAGGAAGCCGGTATCCAGGCAGATCTACTATAGAATCTGGAAGGCGTACATCGCGTGGTGTGAGGCCAAGAAATGGCATCCACATAAGTACGTAATAGGTAGGATTCTGGACTTCCTACAGTGGGCTGTAGATAGGAAGCTTGCCTTGAGTACTATCAAGGGTCAGATTTCGGCCTTGTCAATATTTTTTCAAAGGCCCTTGGCTTCGCATTCACTAGTCAAAGCCTTTATACAAGGAGTGATGCGTATTAGGCCTCCGGTTAATATTCCCATATGTCCATGGGATCTAAACTTGGTTCTGTCGGTTCTACAGAAACAACCATTTGAACCATTACAGCATATTTCCTTGGTGCTTCTCACCAGGAAATTGATTTTTCTAGTAGCCATTTGTTCGGCTAAAAGAGTATCGGAATTAGCAGCTATGTCCTGTAAGGAGCCATATCTGGTTATCCATAAGGACAGAGTAGTGTTACGTCCTCATCCAGCCTTTCTTCCTAAGGTGGTATCGAGGTTTCATTTGAACCAAGATGTGGTTCTTCCTTCTTTTTTCCCCAAGCCTACTTCGGTAGAGGAAAAGTTATTGCATTCTTTGGATGTAGTAAGAGCAGTTAAAGCTTATCTAAAAGCCACTGCTCAGATTCGCAGAACGGATACTTTGTTTATTCTGCCGGAAGGCCCCAGAAAGGGTCAGGCAGCGTCAAAATCTACTTTAGCCAAGTGGATTCGACAGGTCATTATGCAAGCTTATGGCTTGAGAAGGAGACCGCCTCCGTTCAAAGTTAGAGCGCACTCCACGAGAGCAGTTGGAACTTCATGGGCAGTGCATCACCAGGCCTCCCTGGCTCAAATCTGTAAGGCCGCAACGTGGTCTTCAGTTCACACGTTTACTAGGTTCTACCAGGTGGACGTTAGAAGTCAGGAGGATGTCGCCTTTGGGCGCAGTGTGTTGCAGGCCGCAAAAGATCCTCATGTCTGATAGCGCTCAGCTTATATATGGTGTATCCCCCCCCTCATTGGGCATTGCTTTAGGACATCCCATTAGTAATGACTATGTCGCTCTGTGTCCCGTGATGTACGAGAAAGAAAATAGGATTTTTATAACAGCTTACCTGTAAAATCCTTTTCTTAGGAGTACATCACGGGACACAGAGCTCCCGCCCCTCTTTGGGGACACTTATTGCTTTGCTACAAAACTGAGGTGCTCCCGGATGGGAGGGGCTTATATAGGGGAGGGTACTTCCGGTTTTGGAAGTTGCCAGTGCCAGCACCTGACGGTATCTATATAACCCATTAGTAATGACTATGTCGCTCTGTGTCCCGTGATGTACTCCTAAGAAAAGGATTTTACAGGTAAGCGGTTATAAAAATCCTATTTTTTAAGCACACTATAGCACAAGGAGCATTCACTCACTGTCCTTCCAGGTCCCTGGAAACAAGGACTTGCACAGTGAAAGAAACTGACACTCTCCCTACCTACAGTTTTCTGTCCCTAGAAAAAATGTTTTTTTTAAGCACAATATAGCACAAGGAGAATTCACTCACTGTCCTTCCAGGTCCCTAGAAACAAGGACTTGCACAGTGAAAGAAACTGACACTCTCCCTACCTACAGTTTTCTGTCCCTAGAAATTTTTTTTTTTAAGCACAATATAGCACAAGGAGAATTCACTCACTGTCCTTCCAGGTCCCTGGAAACAAGGACTTGCACAGTGAAAGAAACTGACACTCTCCCTACCTACAGTTTTCTGTCCCTAGAAAAAATGTTTTTTTTAAGCACAATATAGCACAAGGAGAATTCACTCACTGTCCTTCCAGGTCCCTAGAAACAAGGACTTGCACAGTGAAAGAAACTGACACTCTCCCTACCTACAGTTTTCTGTCCCTAGAAAAAATGTTTTTTTTAAGCACACTATAGCACAAGGAGAATTCACTCACTGTCCTTCCCAGTCCCTAGAAACAAGGACTTGCACAGTGAAAGAAACTGACACTCTCCCTACCTACAGTTTTCTGTCCCTAGAAAAAATGTTTTTTTTAAGCACACTATAGCACAAGGAGAATTCACTCACTGTCCTTCCCAGTCCCTAGAAACAAGGACTTGCACAGTGAAAGAAACTGACACTCTCCCTACCTACAGTTTTCTGTCCCTAGAAAAAATGTTTTTTTTAAGCACAATATAGCACAAGGACAATTCACTCACTGTCCTTCCAGGTCCCTGGAAACAAGGACTTGCACAGTGAAAGAAACTGACACTCTCCCTACCTACAGTTTTCTGTCCCTAGAAAAAATTATTTTTTTAAGCACAATATAGCACAAGGAGAATTCACTCACTGTCCTTCCAGGTCCCTGGAAACAAGGACTTGCACAGTGAAAGAAACTGACACTCTCCCTACCTACAGTTTTCTGTCCCTAGAAAAAATGTTTTTTTTAAGCACAATATAGCACAAGGAGAATTCACTCACTGTCCTTCCAGGTCCCTAGAAACAAGGACTTGCACAGTGAAAGAAACTGACACTCTCCCTACCTACAGTTTTCTGTCCCTAGAAAAAATGTTATTTTTAAGCACAATATAGCACAAGGAGAATTCACTCACTGTCCTTCCAGGTCCCTAGAAACAAGGACTTGCACAGTGAAAGAAACTGACACTCTCCCTACCTACAGTTTTCTGTCCCTAGAAAAAATGTTTTTTTTAAGCACACTATAGCACAAGGAGAATTCACTCACTGTCCTTCCCAGTCCCTAGAAACAAGGACTTGCACAGTGAAAGAAACTGACACTCTCCCTACCTAGAGTTTTCTGTCCCTAGAAAAAATGTTTTTTTTAAGCACACTATAGCACAAGGAGCATTCACTCACTGTCCTTCCAGGTCCCTGGAAACAAGGACTTGCACAGTGAAAGAAACTGACACTCTCCCTACCTACAGTTTTCTGTCCCTAGAAAAAATGTTTTTTTTAAGCACAATATAGCACAAGGAGAATTCACTCACTGTCCTTCCAGGTCCCTGGAAACAAGGACTTGCACAGTGAAAGAAACTGACACTCTCCCTACCTACAGTTTTCTGTCCCTAGAAAAAATGTTTTTTTTAAGCACAATATAGCACAAGGAGAATTCACTCACTGTCCTTCCAGGTCCCTAGAAACAAGGACTTGCACAGTGAAAGAAACTGACACTCTCCCTACCTACAGTTTTCTGTCCCTAGAAAAAATGTTATTTTTAAGCACAATATAGCACAAGGAGAATTCACTCACTGTCCTTCCAGGTCCCTAGAAACAAGGACTTGCACAGTGAAAGAAACTGACACTCTCCCTACCTACAGTTTTCTGTCCCTAGAAAAAATGTTTTTTTTAAGCACAATATAGCACAAGGAGAATTCACTCGCTGTCCTTCCAGGTCCCTGGAAACAAGGACTTGCACAGTGAAAGAAACTGACACTCTCCCTACCTACAGTTTTCTGTCCCTAGAAAAAATGTTTTTTTTAAGCACAATATAGCACAAGGAGAATTCACTCACTGTCCTTCCAGGTCCCTAGAAACAAGGACTTGCACAGTGAAAGAAACTGACACTCTCCCTACCTACAGTTTTCTGTCCCTAGAAAAAATGTTTTTTTTAAGCACAATATAGCACAAGGAGAATTCACTCACTGTCCTTCCAGGTCCCTGGAAACAAGGACTTGCACAGTGAAAGAAACTGACACTCTCCCTACCTACAGTTTTCTGTCCCTAGAAAAAATGTTTTTTTTAAGCACAATATAGCACAAGGAGAATTCACTCACTGTCCTTCCAGGTCCCTAGAAACAAGGACTTGCACAGTGAAAGAAACTGACACTCTCCCTACCTACAGTTTTCTGTCCCTAGAAAAAATGTTTTTTTTAAGCACAATATAGCACAAGGAGAATTCACTCACTGTCCTTCCAGGTCCCTGGAAACAAGGACTTGCACAGTGAAAGAAACTGACACTCTCCCTACCTACAGTTTTCTGTCCCTAGAAAAAATGTTTTTTTTAAGCACAATATAGCACAAGGAGAATTCACTCACTGTCCTTCCAGGTCCCTAGAAACAAGGACTTGCACAGTGAAAGAAACTGACACTCTCCCTACCTACAGTTTTCTGTCCCTAGAAAAAATGTTTTTTTTAAGCACACTATAGCACAAGGAGAATTCACTCACTGTCCTTCCCAGTCCCTAGAAACAAGGACTTGCACAGTGAAAGAAACTGACACTCTCCCTACCTACAGTTTTCTGTCCCTAGAAAAAATTATTTTTTTAAGCACAATATAGCACAAGGAGAATTCACTCACTGTCCTTCCAGGTCCCTGGAAACAAGGACTTGCACAGTGAAAGAAACTGACACTCTCCCTACCTACAGTTTTCTGTCCCTAGAAAAAATGTTTTTTTTAAGCACAATATAGCACAAGGAGAATTCACTCACTGTCCTTCCAGGTCCCTAGAAACAAGGACTTGCACAGTGAAAGAAACTGACACTCTCCCTACCTACAGTTTTCTGTCCCTAGAAAAAATGTTATTTTTAAGCACAATATAGCACAAGGAGAATTCACTCACTGTCCTTCCAGGTCCCTAGAAACAAGGACTTGCACAGTGAAAGAAACTGACACTCTCCCTACCTACAGTTTTCTGTCCCTAGAAAAAATGTTTTTTTTAAGCACACTATAGCACAAGGAGAATTCACTCACTGTCCTTCCCAGTCCCTAGAAACAAGGACTTGCACAGTGAAAGAAACTGACACTCTCCCTACCTAGAGTTTTCTGTCCCTAGAAAAAATGTTTTTTTTAAGCACACTATAGCACAAGGAGCATTCACTCACTGTCCTTCCAGGTCCCTGGAAACAAGGACTTGCACAGTGAAAGAAACTGACACTCTCCCTACCTACAGTTTTCTGTCCCTAGAAAAAATGTTTTTTTTAAGCACAATATAGCACAAGGAGAATTCACTCACTGTCCTTCCAGGTCCCTGGAAACAAGGACTTGCACAGTGAAAGAAACTGACACTCTCCCTACCTACAGTTTTCTGTCCCTAGAAAAAATGTTTTTTTTAAGCACAATATAGCACAAGGAGAATTCACTCACTGTCCTTCCAGGTCCCTAGAAACAAGGACTTGCACAGTGAAAGAAACTGACACTCTCCCTACCTACAGTTTTCTGTCCCTAGAAAAAATGTTATTTTTAAGCACAATATAGCACAAGGAGAATTCACTCACTGTCCTTCCAGGTCCCTAGAAACAAGGACTTGCACAGTGAAAGAAACTGACACTCTCCCTACCTACAGTTTTCTGTCCCTAGAAAAAATGTTTTTTTTAAGCACAATATAGCACAAGGAGAATTCACTCGCTGTCCTTCCAGGTCCCTGGAAACAAGGACTTGCACAGTGAAAGAAACTGACACTCTCCCTACCTACAGTTTTCTGTCCCTAGAAAAAATGTTTTTTTTAAGCACAATATAGCACAAGGAGAATTCACTCACTGTCCTTCCAGGTCCCTAGAAACAAGGACTTGCACAGTGAAAGAAACTGACACTCTCCCTACCTACAGTTTTCTGTCCCTAGAAAAAATGTTTTTTTTAAGCACAATATAGCACAAGGAGAATTCACTCACTGTCCTTCCAGGTCCCTGGAAACAAGGACTTGCACAGTGAAAGAAACTGACACTCTCCCTACCTACAGTTTTCTGTCCCTAGAAAAAATGTTTTTTTTAAGCACAATATAGCACAAGGAGAATTCACTCACTGTCCTTCCAGGTCCCTAGAAACAAGGACTTGCACAGTGAAAGAAACTGACACTCTCCCTACCTACAGTTTTCTGTCCCTAGAAAAAATGTTTTTTTTAAGCACAATATAGCACAAGGAGAATTCACTCACTGTCCTTCCAGGTCCCTGGAAACAAGGACTTGCACAGTGAAAGAAACTGACACTCTCCCTACCTACAGTTTTCTGTCCCTAGAAAAAATGTTTTTTTTAAGCACAATATAGCACAAGGAGAATTCACTCACTGTCCTTCCAGGTCCCTAGAAACAAGGACTTGCACAGTGAAAGAAACTGACACTCTCCCTACCTACAGTTTTCTGTCCCTAGAAAAAATGTTTTTTTTAAGCACACTATAGCACAAGGAGAATTCACTCACTGTCCTTCCCAGTCCCTAGAAACAAGGACTTGCACAGTGAAAGAAACTGACACTCTCCCTACCTACAGTTTTCTGTCCCTAGAAAAAATGTTTTTTTTAAGCACACTATAGCACAAGGAGAATTCACTCACTGTCCTTCCAGGTCCCTGGAAACAAGGACTTGCACAGTGAAAGAAACTGACACTCTCCCTACCTACAGTTTTCTGTCCCTAGAAAAAATGTTTTTTTTAAGCACAATATAGCACAAGGAGAATTCACTCACTGTCCTTCCAGGTCCCTGGAAACAAGGACTTGCACAGTGAAAGAAACTGACACTCTCCCTACCTAGAGTTTTCTGTCCCTAGAAAAAATGTTTTTTTTAAGCACACTATAGCACAAGGAGCATTCACTCACTGTCCTTCCAGGTCCCTGGAAACAAGGACTTGCACAGTGAAAGAAACTGACACTCTCCCTACCTACAGTTTTCTGTCCCTAGAAAAAATGTTTTTTTTAAGCACAATATAGCACAAGGAGAATTCACTCACTGTCCTTCCAGGTCCCTAGAAACAAGGACTTGCACAGTGAAAGAAACTGACACTCTCCCTACCTACAGTTTTCTGTCCCTAGAAAAAATGTTTTTTTTAAGCACAATATAGCACAAGGAGAATTCACTCACTGTCCTTCCAGGTCCCTAGAAACAAGGACTTGCACAGTGAAAGAAACTGACACTCTCCCTACTGTGACAGCAGGAAGGTAAAGTCACCTGGTTGCATCCAGGGGGGTAGATATATTTCGCCCAGATTCAGGCTTTACGCCGACTTATACAACTAGGTGGAGAGTTGTATAAGGCTAGTGGGCTCATGGATGACTCATACCTCTAGGGAGAGTGTGGGGCGTCGTACAGACAGGGAGTTGATGAGGCCAGCTGAAGCTTGTCAGCTCATTTAGGCCTCTATAAGAACTCCCAGATTCATTAGGTGTTAGCTCATGCCTGGAACCAGACCTGTGTGGACTGTCTAGGGAGAGTGAACCCCTGTGCGGTGAGACAAAGCCTGTGTGGCTATTTGCTTGGACATTTAAAACCAGGGACTTAGGGACTAGGACAGCACTAGGCTGATCCCAGTTGTTAGTTAGGAAACCTGTATGTTTAGTCAGAGGTCAAGTTGACCAGGATTTATTTTATTTATGTTTCTTTTGCTTTGCTGTGTTTTGTCACTGTAAATAGAAAATAAACCGCACCTTTTTGATTTTGAAAACCACAACCTCCATTTGCTGGGCCTGTTTTTGTCTGGGGAGCCCATCCCGGGGGTCACACACACCCGCTGCCGAGCTAACCCCCTCACAGTTGGTGGAGAACCAGTGGCAGTTTTTTTTTAAGCCAGCATGGAGGAGATACTGAAACAGCTGGCTCTAGCAAATGCCAATCAACAGCAGACAAATGCAGGTTTGCAAAGGAGCCTTGCAGCCCAGCAGCAAGCTCATCAACAGAGCCTTGCAGCCCAGCAGCAAGCTCACCAACAGAGTCTGGAAGCTCAGCAACAAGCCCAGCAGCAATCTGAGGCCCGCTTCATAGACCTGTTACAGAAGCAAGAGCAGAGACTACAACAAATGGAAGCAGTAATGCAGCAACGTCCGCAGACCAGTGAGGAAAGCCGTCCCACTAATACCGCGTCCTTTGGGGTGAGTCGTTTATTGACAAAAATGACTGGAGAGGATGATCCAGAGGTATTTTTGACCACATTTGAAAGGACCGCTGAAAGAGAAAAGTGGCCTGAGGAGCAGTGGGCTGGACTGGTGGCTCCTCTGTTAACTGGTGAATCGCAGAAAGCTTACTATGACCTAGAGCCTAACCAAGCAAAAGACTATGTGATGCTAAAAGCTGAAATTTTGGCAAGGCTGGGTGTCACCCAGGCTGTCCGGGCTCAGCGTGTGCATAACTGGACTTTCCAGCTTGGAAAACCCCCCAGGTCTCAAATGTATGATCTCATTCACCTGAGCAGAAAGTGGCTACAGCCAGAGACTTTGTCCGCACCAAAGATTGTGGAACGTGTTGTAATGGATCGGTTTTTGAGAGCTCTTCCTACTGCCATCCAAAAGTGGGTAAGCCATGGAGACCCAGAGACGGCCGATGGTCTTGTGGATCGTGTGGAGAAATACTTGGCTACAGAGAACCTGACGGCCTCTTCCAGAGACACTCGGACTTTCCACCCTAAGACCAGACCATCCCCAGGGGCGGATAAGAGGATTCCAAGGGGTGAGGGTGGAGAGAGTGAGAGGGTGGGAGCTCTACCCCAAGTTTGGCGAGAGCAGCCTGGGAAATCAGCGGCTCAAGAGGCCGCAAGAAGGATCGTTTGCTACCGCTGCCGGCAAGCGGGACATATTGCAGCCAATTGCCCGGTTGTGGAGGAACCCATGCAGTGTGACTTTCTGACGGGCAGACGTCAGTCGCTGTGTGCGACAGTCGCATGCACTGCCATTCGAGGAACTGAGAAACATTTATGCAAAATGTGTGTTAATGGTAGAAATGTTGTGGTATTGTTGGATTCAGGTAGCCTTGTGACCCTGATAAAGGCTGAGTTAGTTAAAACAGAGGTCTCTGGGAATAGCAAGGTAGCTGTTATTTGTGTGCATGGGGACACCCGAGAGTATCCAGTGACTACAGTGTGTTTCGAGACCCCCAAAGGTACCCTCTCTCATCCAGTGGGCTTAGTATCTCAGTTACCGCATGACGCCATTGTGGGAAGGGATTTTCCGAAGTTCTGGGAACTGTGGGATGATCCTGAGCCCCCCACTGGTGCCCCTATGTACCAGGAATGTGATAGCCAGAACTCCCCTGAGAGTGGTGAGGACTCTCCGGAATTTCCCTTATCAGTATTGGCAGGGGAGACTCAAGAAACTGGAGAGGAGCCCACCTCCTCAGACGAAAACCTACCGTCTGTGGAGTTTTCTGATCTTGAGGTTCACAGGGAAAACTTTGCCACAGAACAGTTGAAAGACCCCGCCCTAATAAAGGCACGGGAAAACGTAGTGAAAATAGATGGCGAGTTAGTGAACCCAGATAATACCTGCACTTACCCATACTTCAGCGTAGAGAAGGACCTACTGTATCGGGTGGCAAAAAGGGCAGAAGAAACCGTTGAGCAGCTTGTGGTGCCCAAACCTTACAGGAAGTTGGTGTTGGAGTTGGCCCATGGGCACATTCTTGGAGGTCATCTGGGGACAGAGAAAACCCGAGAGAGGGTATTACAGAGATTCTATTGGCCGGGGGTGATGAAGGACATAGAAAATTATTGTTCCTCCTGCCCTGTGTGTCAGAGGTCGGCCCCGATGCCACATTTCCGTAGCCCGCTGGTCCCTCTACCCATCATTGAGGTCCCGTTTGAGAGGATCGCCATGGATTTGGTAGGGCCTATAATCAAGTCCGCTAGGGGGCACCAGTACATATTAGTTATAATGGACTATGCCACCCGTTATCCAGAAGCGATCCCTCTCCGAAATACCTCGGCCAAAACCATAGCCAAAGAGCTATCTCTTGTGTTTAGCCGGGTGGGTATTTGTAAAGAACTGCTTACGGACCAAGGTACACCCTTTATGTCCCGGGTTATGAAGGAGCTGTGTAAATTGTTCAAAGTGACGCAATTACGTACATCTGTGTATCACCCCCAAACCGATGGGCTGGTTGAAAGATTCAACAAAACCCTAAAACAAATGTTGAAGAAAGTGGTGGATAGAGATGGAAAGGATTGGGACTGTCTACTTCCTTATCTGATGTTTGCTATTAGGGAGGTGCCCCAATCCTCTACGGGATTCTCCCCCTTTGAGTTACTGTATGGGAGACACCCAAGAGGGCTGTTGGATATTGCCAAGGAAACTTGGGAAAGTGAGAGTTCTCCCCACAGGAGTGTGATTGAGCATGTCGCCCTGATGCAAGACCGAATTGCACAGGTAATGCCCATCGTGAAGGAACATTTGGCCCAAGCGCAGTTAGCACAGCAGAGAGTGTACAACCGTGGAGCCAAGACCCGTACCTTTTCCCCGGGGGATAGGATACTGGTACTTGTCCCTACGGTTGAAAGTAAATTCCTTGCCAAATGGCAAGGCCCCTATGAGATAATGGAAAAAGTGAGCGAAGTGAATTACAAGGTCAGACAACCAGGAAGGCGAAAGCCCGAACAGATCTATCACGTTAATCTGTTGAAAGCCTGGAGGGATAGAGAGTCCCTAGTCGCAGACACTTGGTCACCAGCTCAAACTGGTTGCGTGATTCCTGAGGTTGGAATAGCAGCCACCTTGTCACAACCCCAACAACAGGAGGTTAAGGAGTTTGTGCTTCGCAACAAGGAGGTATTCTCTGAGCTGCCGGGACAAACATCTGGGGTAGAGCATGACATCATTACCCCGCCCGGTGAAAGGGTGAAGTTAAAACCCTATCGGATCCCAGAGGCCCGACGGGAGGCAATACGGGAGGAAGTACAGAAAATGCTGAACTTAGGGGTGATAGAGGAGTCCCAAAGTGATTGGTCTAGTCCCATTGTGTTGGTGCCTAAACCGGATGGGAGCTGGCGATTTTGTAACGATTTTCGTCAGTTGAACAAAGTTACAAAATTTGACACCTACCCCATGCCACGTATAGATGAGTTGATCGACCGGCTGGGAACAGCCCGATACATGACGACTCTTGACCTCACAAAAGGGTATTGGCAAATCCCCCTGGCCAAGTCGGCCAAAGAGAAAACCGCATTTGTAACCCCAGACGGGGCGTTCCAATATAAAAGAATGCCGTTCGGGTTACAGAATGCGCCGGCCACATTCCAGCGGAAAATGGACCAGATGCTGAGGCCCCATCGGAAGTATGCTGCGGCTTACCTGGATGACGTAATTGTCCATAGCACAGATTGGGCCTCACATCTGCCAAAAGTGCAAGCAGTCCTGGACTCTGTTCGGGAAGCGGGGTTTACGGCTAACCCCAAGAAGTGTACCATTGGGCAGGAGGAGGCCAAATATCTTGGGTACACCATTGGGAGGGGAGTAATAAAACCCCAACTCAACAAAGTCGAGGCCATCCAGAGTTGGCCACGTCCCAACAGCAAGAAGCAGGTACGAGCCTTTCTGGGAATCGCTGGGTATTATCGGCGATTCATTCCCCACTTTGCTTCTAAGGCTGTGCCCCTAACCAACCTGACGAAGGGGAAAGGGTCGGTCATGATTAAATGGACCCCCGAGGCTGAGGCAGCATTCCAATTCTTGAAACAAGCCTTATGTAGCCAGCCAGTGTTGTACTCACCCGACTTCTCTAAAGACTTTGTCGTACAAAGTGATGCGTCAGATGTGGGGTTAGGAGCAGTATTGTCCCAGGTCTGGAACGGGGAAGAGCACCCAGTCATTTACCTCAGCAGGAAGTTGAAGTCCCATGAGGTAAATTACGCCACCGTTGAAAAGGAGTGTTTAGCGGTGAAGTGGGCTCTAGATTCCCTTCGGTACTACCTGCTAGGTAGGCACTTTGACATGGTTACGGATCACGCTCCGTTAAAGTGGATGGCTCAAAACAAGGAAACAAATAGAAGAGTGAATAGGTGGTTCCTGGCCCTCCAGGAATTCAACTTCACAGTAAAGCATCGCCCTGGCGTTCAAATGGGGAATGTGGATGCTTTGTCTCGAGTACATGAATGCCTGATTGCTGGTGTTCCAACCCCGAGGTTAAAACAAGAGGGGGGGGTATGTGACAGCAGGAAGGTAAAGTCACCTGGTTGCATCCAGGGGGGTAGATATATTTCGCCCAGATTCAGGCATTACGCCGACTTATACAACTAGGTGGAGAGTTGTATAAGGCTAGTGGGCTCATGGATGACTCATACCTCTAGGGAGAGTGTGGGGCGTCGTACAGACAGGGAGTTGATGAGGCCAGCTGAAGCTTGTCAGCTCATTTAGGCCTCTATAAGAACTCCCAGATTCATTAGGTGTTAGCTCATGCCTGGAACCAGACCTGTGTGGACTGTCTAGGGAGAGTGAACCCCTGTGCGGTGAGACAAAGCCTGTGTGGCTATTTGCTTGGACATTTAAAACCAGGGACTTAGGGACTAGGACAGCACTAGGCTGATCCCAGTTGTTAGTTAGGAAACCTGTATGTTTAGTCAGAGGTCAAGTTGACCAGGATTTATTTTATTTATGTTTCTTTTGCTTTGCTGTGTTTTGTCACTGTAAATAGAAAATAAACCGCACCTTTTTGATTTTGAAAACCACAACCTCCGTTTCCTGGGCCTGTTTTTCCTGGGGAGCCCATCCCGGGGGTCACACACACCCGCTGCCGAGCTAACCCCCTCACACTACCTACAGTTTTCTGTCCCTAGAAAAAATGTTTTTTTTAAGCACAATATAGCACAAGGAGAATTCACTCACTGTCCTTCCCAGTCCCTAGAAACAAGGACTTGCACAGTGAAAGAAACTGACACTCTCCCTACCTACAGTTTTCTGTCCCTAGAAAAAATGTTTTTTTTAAGCACAATATAGCACAAGGAGAATTCACTCACTGTCCTTCCAGGTCCCTGGAAACAAGGACTTGCACAGTGAAAGAAACTGACACTCTCCCTACCTACAGTTTTCTGTCCCTAGAAAAAATGTTTTTTTTAAGCACAATATAGCACAAGGAGAATTCACTCACTGTCCTTCCAGGTCCCTAGAAACAAGGACTTGCACAGTGAAAGAAACTGACACTCTCCCTACCTACAGTTTTCTGTCCCTAGAAAAAATTTTTTTTTTAAGCACAATATAGCACAAGGAGAATTCACTCACTGTCCTTCCAGGTCCCTAGAAACAAGGACTTGCACAGTGAAAGAAACTGACACTCTCCCTACCTACAGTTTTCTGTCCCTAGAAAAAATGTTTTTTTTAAGCACAATATAGCACAAGGAGAATTCACTCACTGTCCTTCCAGGTCCCTAGAAACAAGGACTTGCACAGTGAAAGAAACTGACACTCTCCCTACCTACAGTTTTCTGTCCCTAGAAAAAATGTTTTTTTTAAGCACAATATAGCACAAGGAGAATTCACTCACTGTCCTTCCAGGTCCCTAGAAACAAGGACTTGCACAGTGAAAGAAACTGACACTCTCCCTACCTACAGTTTTCTGTCCCTAGAAAAAATGTTTTTTTTAAGCACAATATAGCACAAGGAGAATTCACTCACTGTCCTTCCAGGTCCCTAGAAACAAGGACTTGCACAGTGAAAGAAACTGACACTCTCCCTACCTACAGTTTTCTGTCCCTAGAAAAAATGTTTTTTTTAAGCACAATATAGCACAAGGAGAATTCACTCACTGTCCTTCCAGGTCCCTAGAAACAAGGACTTGCACAGTGAAAGAAACTGACACTCTCCCTACCTACAGTTTTCTGTCCCTAGAAAATTTTTTTTTTTAAGCACAAGCACAAAACACACTGACACTCTCCCTACCTATCCTTCTCTTTCCCTAAACTAAAGGAATCCAGGTTAAGCAAGAAAGAAATAAAAGTCACTGTCCCTGCCTATGCTGCTCTATCCCTGCTCTGGAACACACTACACTAGGCCGCCGTGCTGGCGGCCTTTTATAGTGTGGGGCGTGTACTAAACACCCTCAGCAATAATTTGCCACAGGCATCCTGCCTGTGGCCAATCATTGCTCTCCTCGCTGCCGGCGCTGTGATTGGCCAAGCATGCGGGGTCACAGTGCATGCTTGGCCAATCACAGCGCCTGGATGACAATGCGATGGCGAAGTGCATTGTGGGCCGTTCGCGTCACTCGAATTTGGCGCGAACGGCCCAAATCGTTCGATCTTAGTCGAACGATCGAACAGCCGATGTTCGAGTCGAACGTATGTTCGACTCGAACACGAAGCTCATCCCTAGTGGTGCAGCGGTTCTTGGGCAGGTACCCGGGCTTACAGGATGTCCTGAGGCAGGCCAGGAAAGTCTGTGTGCATTTCCGCAGATCTTATAATGCCAGTGCTCGCCTGGCTGAGCTGCAAAAGGAGTTGAACCTGCCCAAGAACCGCCTTATATGTGACATGCCCACCAGGTGGAACTCAACGTTGGCCATGCTGCAGCGGCTGCACACGCAGCAGAGGGCCATCAATGAGTACCTGTGCGACTACGGCACCAGGACAGGGTCAGGGGAGCTTGTTTTTTTTTCTCCACGCCAGTGGGGCATGATCAGGGATGCATGCACTGTCCTGGCACCATTTGAGGAGGCCACGAGGATGGTGAGCAGTGACAGTGCATGCATCAGTGACACTGTACCTCTTGTCCACCTGTTGGAGCACACGCTGCGTGGAATAATGGACAGGGCACTTGAGGCAGAACAGAGGCAGGAAGAGGAGGACTTCCTTGCCTCTCAAGGCCCCCTTTACCCAGACAGTGTTGCTTCTGTCCCACCCATCGCACAGGAAGAGGAGGAGGAGGAGGAGGAGGAGGAGGAGGAGGAGGATTGTGTCAGCATGGAGGTAGAGGCTGGCACTCAGCATCATCAGCAGCAGTCTTTTAGGGATGATTTACAGTCCCAAGAAACCAGTGGACTTGTACGTGGCTGGGAGGAGGTGGCTGCGGATCATGTCGTCCTTAGTGACTCAGAGGACTCCGGACCGAATGCCTCAGCAAACCTACGCTGCATGGCCTCCCTGATCCTGCAAAGTCTGCAGAAGGATCCTCGTATTCTTCGGATCAAGGAGAGGGACCATTACTGGCTGGCCACTCTCCTTGATCCACGGTACAAGGGTAAGGTTGCGGACCTTATGTTACCGTCGCAGAGGGAGCAGAGGATGAGACAACTCCGGGAGGCCTTGCAGAAAGGTCTGTGCAACGCGTTCCCAGAGACTGGGAGGTTACAAACTCCTGGTCCTGGACAACGAGTTGCTGAGGCTTCGGCCAGTCAAAGAAGGAGCGGTGGGGAAGGTGGCCGTCTGACCGATGCGTTCAGACAATTCTTTAGTCCGCAGCCCCAAAGTATGATCGGTTCCAGCAACCATCGCCAGCGTCTGATAAACATGGTGCAGGAATATCTAGGGGCAAGGTCAGACTTGGACACCTTCCCCACCGAAAATCCTCTGGCTTACTGGGTCTTGAGGATGGATCACTGGGCAGAGCTTGCACAGTATGCAATTGAGCTACTGGCCTGTCCTGCATCCAGCGTTCTTTCGGAACGCACATTCAGTGCTGCTGGAGGATTTGTCATGGATCACAGGGTGCGCCTGTCCACCGACTCGGTTGATCGACTGACTTTCATCATGATGAACCAGTCTTGGATCACCACCAGCTACCACACACCTGATGCTGATATAACAGACTAATTGATTTTAACATGTCACATCCCTTCAAGACTGATGCTGATGCTGAGTGTCTGTGCTGTTATGTTGACTGGCTATCCTCCTCCTCCGAGTCCTCAATGATACGATTGATGATGATAGCTTGGAAAATCATTTTTGTTTATGGGTGCCGCCACCAGTGGCTAAGGCCCAATTTTTCAGCCCCTGTTTTACAGGGGCGTGTAATTACAATTTTTTTAGCAATAATTTGCCATAGGGCTCATTGCTGTGCTCCAAGTACAGTATCTGTGAGGGGTTGGAGTGTTGTGGCACCAGTGCCTAAGGCCCAATTTTTCAGCCCCTGTTTAACAGGGGCGTGTCATTACAATTTTTGAAGCAATACTTTGCAACAGGGCTCATTGCTGTGCTCCAAGTACAGTATCTGTGAGGGGTTGTAGTGTTGTGCCACCAGTGCCTAAGGCCCAATTTTTCAGCCCCTGTTCAACAGGGGCATGTAATTACAATTCTTGATCTAATAATTCACAGCAGGGCCCATTGCTGCACCCACCAAGAGTAACTCTGAGGGCTTACAGTGTTGTGGCAACACCACCACCACCACCACGAAAGGCCCAATTTTTCAGCCCCTGTTCAACAGGGGCATGCAATTACAATTCTTGATCTAATAATTCACAGCAGGGCCCATTGCTGCACCCACCAAGAGTAACTGTCAGGGCTTACAGTGTTGTGGCACCAGCACCACCACCACCACCACCACCAAAGGCCCAATTTTTCAGCCCCTGTTCAACAGGGGCATGCAATTATAATTATTGATCTAATAATTCACAGCAGGGCCCATTGCTGCACCCACCAAGAGTAACTGTCAGGCCTTACAGTGTTGTGGCACCAGCACCACCATCAAAGCCCCAATTTTTACTACCACTGTTCAACAATTATATGTAATTACAATTCCTGATATTATAGTTGACAGCAGGGCGTTCCAGCACCAACCAAGAGTAACTGTGAGAGCTTACAGTGTTGTGCCAACACCAACAACTAAGGGGCCTATTTCTGCAGAGTATATACGGCAGGTCCCTACTTTCAAACATCCAACTTACAAACGACTCCTACTTGCAAACGCAAGAAGACAACAGGAAGTGAGAGGAAATCTACCCCTTGGAAGGAAAATTCTCTCCTGTAAGAATTAATATGGGAGAAAGGTGTCTCCTCTGTACTGATGCTTTATCACCAATCCTTGTTTCAAGAAAAACACCACATTTCAAAAACAGTTGTCATTGGGACGGAAAGTGAGGTGAAATGTTCTGAACAGGGGCACAGACAGCAAAACAAATGTTACAGGGGTGATAACCCTTCCCTATGTTTTCCAAAAAGTTTAAAAATAGATTTTTGGGCTGGAGCTACACTTAAACAATGTACCTGTTCAAAATTACAAACAGACTCTACATAAGAACAAACCTACAGTCCCTGTCTTGTATGCACCGCCTGTATACGGCTGTTCAGAGTATATAGGGCCTTTTTTATTTTATGTGCGGGGTTCCCCTTAATATCCATACAAGACCCAAAGGGGCTGGTAATGGGCTGGGGTAGGGGGGGGGGGTGATGGGGTAGCTATGCCATTTTTCTTAAAGAATTTCATCCATATTACCGGGACCAGACATTACATTAAAGCCGCAAGCAGTTTTAAATGGCTTTTTTTTCCTTTAGAAGTGTCATTTTGTGCAGGGACAGTTCTAAACACGGGAAACACGTGGCACTTCACAGGCATACTTTAGACACCCCCCAGGTACGATATTTAAAGGAATATTTGACTTTTTTTTTTCACTTTATGCATCATTAAAATGACTGCTCCCGAAAAACGACCGTTTTTAAAACTTCTTTTTGCATTGATACATGTCCCCTGGTGCAGAACCCGGGTTCCCAAACCCTTTTTAGGACAATAACATGCATAATAGTTGTTATAATTAGCACTTTAGAATTCGAACGTTCGCATCCATTGTATTTAATAGGGTTCTAATGTTCGTACGAACTTTCGGTCCGTTCGCGGGTTCTGGTGCGAACCGAACCCGGGGGTGTTCGGCTCATCACTAACCATGAGTAAAAATACGCCACACCAAACCCCCATGGAACTGTGGTGCCATGTGATTTGGTACCCGCAAGCGCACTGCGTTTGTCATCTGCCTTTCGGATGCCATTAGCAATATAATACATGTTGTATAAATATATTATAATAATATAAATACCATTTTATCATAAATAATATAGTAATAAATTAATAATAATATTTATTAAATGTGTTTTTTAAATGTAAGCACCTGAATTTGACTTGGGTTTAGATAAACTGCAGGCATATATAAAACACACAATTTAATGCAGCTGTGTATTCATTGAAAAAAATAATTAATATAATAAATATTTTAATAATATAACTATAATATAATGAATGTATTACAAATAATATGGTAATAAATAATTTTTATAAATATATTATCAATATAATACATATTACAATAATATACATATATTATAAACAATATAGTAATAAATAATTAAGAAGTGTGTTTTTAAAATGCAAGCACCTCAATTTGACTTGGGTTTAGATCAATTGCAGGCAGTAATAAAAGACACAATTTAATGCAGCTATGTAATAATTAAAAATAATAATTAATATAATACATAGCAGTTATTATAACTATAATATAATAAATGTATTATAAATTATATAGTAAAAATTTATTTCATGAATATATTATCAATATAATATAATACAATAATATAAATATTAATTATGTATTACTATATATTTATATTATATTTATATTGTTCTATTATATTATATCGATAATATACCGGTATTCATTAAATTAATTATTACTATATAATTTAAAAACACACTTCTTAATTATTTATTACTATATTGTTTATAATATATGTATATTATTGTAATATGTATTATATTGATAATATATTTATAAAAATTAATTATTACCATATTATTTATAATACATTCATTATATTATAGTTATATTATTAAAATATTTATTGAATTCATTATTTTTTTTCAATGAATACACAGCTGCATTCAATTTATCTAAACCCAAGTCAAATTTAGGTGTTTGTATTTTAAAAATACACTTATTAATTATGTATTACTATATATTTATAATAGAAGTGTATTTTTAAAATACAAGCACCTAAATTTGACTTGGGTTTAGATAAATTGCAGGCAGATATAAATGACACAATTTAATGCAGCTATGTATTAATTAAAAATAATAATTAATATACTAAATATCAGTTTAATATAACTATAATATAATAAATGTATTATAAATAATATAGTATTAATTAATCTCATACTATATATATATATATATATATATATATATATATATATATATAGTATCAATATAATACATATTACAATAATATACATATATTATAAACAATATAGTAACAAATAATTATTAAGTGTGTTTTTAAAATGCAAGCACCTGAATTTGACTTGGGTTTAGATAAATTGCAGGCAGATATAAAAGACACAATTCAATGGAGCTGTGTATTAATTAAAAACAATAATTAATATAATAAATATCAAATATTAATTTTAATGAATATATTATCAATATAATATACTACATAATACAATAATATAAATATATTATAAAGCTTTACATAAATTGCAAGCATATATAAAAAGACACAATTTAATGCAGCTGTGTATTAATTAAAAATAATAATTCCTATAATAAATATTATAATAATATAACTAAAATATATTTGTTAAACTAAGTATTACTATAATATTTATAATATATTTATATTATTGTAATATGTATTATATTATTCTGATAATATATTTATTAAATTATTTATTACTATATTATTTATAATATATTTATTATATTATCAATATAATATAATACATATTACAATAATATAAATATATTATAAATAATATAGTAACAAATAATCACCAATAACAACTAATAAATGTGTGTGTGTTTTTTTTTTTTTTTATGTAAGCAGCTGAATTTGACCTGGTATCAGATTTTTGCAGCCCCCTGTACAGCAGAGCTCATAGACGGGAGGGAGAAGCAGCAAAGGTGGGTGTGTTGCGGTGCAAGGGGCATGCTGATAAAGGGGAGACTGCAGCTGGGTTGTTTCCCCTGTCCAGTCACAAGGTAGGATGGGTGTGGGAATACCTGTAAGTGAAAGTGAAACTGCAGCAGAGAAAGAACAGGGCCCCTTTCCTGCCAGACAAAGCTGTGCTGTGGGGCAGTGCTGTGCAAATCTCAGAACTGTATGGAGAGAGATAAAAGAGCAATTACACGTATTTCATCTCTGTGTGTAGCGATTTCCCCGGAGTTCAGCTGCAGCGTAATTCCTTTAGCCTGAATCCATCCTTATTTACTGCTTCAGTGAAACCTTATTTGCTTTGTCTCTTCATATAGGAATGGCTCCCCTGTCTGCTCTAATCCTCTGTGTGTGCTCTCAGGTAGCAACAAGTAAAACGCAGCCATCATGCAGCAGATTGTGGCTGCCTCTCATGTGGCGGACTATCCAATTAAAGTGTCTGCAGCGATTATAGCTGAAGTTTAATCTGATTATATTTTGTCATTCCCTAGTTCCTCTCCCCCCCCCCCCCCCCTCATTAACATGCTAATCACAATAATAAATAAAATCTTTCCGTTTTTGTTACTCACCTTATCCACTTGAAGACCAGGCCTTAAGCCCCCGTTCACATCGGCACGGTTTGCCATGTCAAATCGCATGCCAAATCGCAGCCTATTGCCGGCAATGGCACTGTCCCAATCAGTGCGACGCCGACTTTGCAGCGCCACACCGATTTCCAAAACTAGTTCCTGCACTACTTTTTGGCGACTTCGGGGGGCCATTTCAATAGACATTTGTGTATGAACCCACACAGATGTCTTTCAAATCGCCCCTGAAGTCGCACTGAAATGCGGGTTTGAATATTTGCGATTTCAGCCCCAACTCGTACAATTTAAAACCCGTGTTCAGTGTGAACGTACCCTTACTGCCACTTTTTGTTTACAAGTTTAAATCGTAACTAGCACAATTACTTATAACCTCCCCAAACATTATGTACATCTTTTTTATCAGAGACCCCAGGGAATAAAATGGCGATCGTTGCAATTTTTTATGTCACGCTTTATTTGCGCAGTGGTTTTTCAAATGCATTTTTTTTTTTTTAAATACACTTTAATGGAAAAAAAAAAAAAACACAATATAGATACCCTGATTTCTTTGTACAATATGAAAGATGATGTTACGCCGAGTAAATAGATACCGAACATGTCAGGCTTTAACCACTTTAAGGACCTTGCCTGTTTTTCAAATTTGGTGTTTACAAGTTTAAAACATTTTGTTTTGCTATAAAATTACTTAGAACCCCCAAACATTATATATTGTTTTTTTTCTAACATACTAGAGAATATATTAGTGGTCATTGCAATACTTTTTGTCACATCGTATTTGCGCAGCGGTCTTACAAGCACACTTTGTTTGGAAAAAAATCACTTTTTTAAATTAAAAAATAAGACAACAGTAAAGTTAGCCCAATTTTTTTTTATATTGTGAAAGATAATGTTACGCCAAGTAAATTGATACCCAACATGTCACACTTCAAAACTGCGCCCGCTCGTGGAATGGCGTCAAACTTTTACCCTTAAAAATCTCCATAGGCGACATTTAAAAAATTCTACAGGTTGCATCTTTTGAGTTACAGAGGAGGTCTAGGGCTAGAATTATTGCTCTCACTCTAACGATTGCGGGGATACCTCACATGTGTGGTTTGAACACCGTTTTCATATGCGGGCGCTACTCACGTATGCGTTCGCTTCTGCGCGCGAGCTCGTTGGGATGGGGCGCTTTAAAAAAAAAATTGTTTGTTTTCTTATTTATTTTACTGGATTCTATTTATTTTTACACTGTTTTGAAAAAAATTATAAAATGGATCACTTTTATTCCTATTACAAGGAATATAAACATCCCTTGTAATAGAAAAAAGCATGACAGGTCCTCTTAAATATGAGATCTGGGGTCAAAAAGACCTCAGATCTCATATTTACACTAAAATGCAATAAAAAAAAAAAAAAAAGTCATTTGAAAAAATGACAAAAAAAAAATGTCCCTTTAAGACGTATGGGCGGAGCTGACATTTTGACGTCAGCTCCGCCCTGCTATGGTATGGAGACGGGTGGGGGCCATCTTGCCCTCACTCTTATCCATACCACAGAGGGAGAAGGACCCGATCGCCTCCGCCGCTACCGACGGCTCCGGTAAGCGGCGGAGGGCGCGGGAGAGCGGCGGGAGGGGGGCCCTCTCCCGCCGCCGATAACGGTGATCTCGCGGCGAATCCACCACGGAGACCACCATTATCGTAAACACGACCGCTCACTGAAGAGATGGATATCTCGGTTGTGGCAGCAGCTGCTGCCGTTACCGAGATATCCCTCTTAAAAAAAAAGACGTATATATACAGTGTGCGGTCGTCAAGTGGTTAAAATTGCGCACACTCATGGAATGGCGACAAATGACGGTACTTAAAAATTTCCATAGGTGACGTTTTAAAAATGTTTACAGGTTACCAGTTTAGAGTTACAGAGGAGGTATAGCCATAGAATTATTGCTCTCGCTCTAACGTTCGCGGTGATACCTCACATGTGTGGTGCGAACACCGTTTACATGTGTGCCCGCAACTTACGTATGTATTCACTTCTGCGTGCGAACACGGAAGGATGTAACCCAATTCATTTACCATCAAACTACGGTCCTTAAAAATACACTCTATTTAATAAAAAATAAAAAAATAAAAACACTACATATACCACAGATTTTTGGTTAAATATGAAAGATGATGTTCCGCCGAGTAAATAGATACCCAACATGTCACTCTTTAAAATTGCGCACGCTCGTGGAATGGCGACAAAATTTGGTACTTAAAAATCTCCATAGGCGACAATTTAAACATTTTTACAGGTTACCAGTTTAGAGTTACAGAGGAGGTCTAGCGCTAGAATTATTGCTCTCGCTCTAACATTCGTGGCGATGCCTCACATGTGTGGTGTGAACACCGTTTACATGTGCGCGTGCAACTTACGTATGCGTTCACCTCTGCGCGTGAGCACGGAGGGATGTAACCCAATCAATTTACCATTAAACTACGGTACTTAAAAATACACTTCAATGCATTATGGTACTTAAAAATACACTTTAATTAATTTAAAAAATGAAACAACACAAAATATATACCCTGTCTTTTTTGTATAATGTGAAAGATGGTGTTACGCCGAGTAAATAGACACCTAACATGTCAAACTTTAAAATTGCGCACGCTCGTGGAATGGCGACAAACTTTGGTACTTAAAAATCTCCATAGGCTTCAAAAATTTGTACAGGTTACCAGTTTAGTGTTACAGAGAAGGTATAGCACTAGAATTATTGCTCTCGCTCTAACATTCGCGGCGATGCCTCACATGTAGGGATGGGCTATCTGTTCGAGTCGAACATGAGATCGACTCGAACATCGACTGTTCGATCATTCGCCGAAGATCGAACATTATAGGGCGTTCACGCCGAATTCGAGCAGCGCGTCACGCCCCATAATGCACTGTGTCATCGCAGTGCATTGCTGGCTGATGATTGGCCAAGCATGCACTATGACCCGCATGCTTTGGCCAATCACAGCGCCATCAGCAAAGAGAGCCATAATTGGCCAAAGGCAGGGTGCCTTTGGCCAATTATGGCTCAGGGGGGTTAAGTCCACGCCCCACACTATATAAGCCAGCCTGCACGTTGGCTTTGTGTAGTTTGTTCCGGCGGAGAGAGAGAGTGAGAGAGAGAGAGAGAGAATGTAATTTCATTTACTTTGAGCAGGCAGGTGATTCAGTTAGCTGCAGTGTATTTAGTATGCATAAAATATATACTGTCTCCTATATATATATCCACTGCATTGTACTGTAGCCAAAGCCTATACCTGACTGCAGGCCATTCCTGGAGTCCGTATTAAAATACACTTTCAGACAGGCAGGCCAGGCAGGTGATTCAGTGATCTGCAGTGCATAAAATATATACTGTCTCCTACATATATATCCACTGCATTCTAGTCTAGCCAAGCCTATACCCGACTTCAGGCCATTCCTGGTGTCCGTATTAAAATACACTTTCAGGCAGGTGATTCAGTGATCCGCAGTGCATAAAATATATATACTGTCTCCTACATATATACAGTATATCCACTGCATCCAGTCTAACCAAGCCTATATCTGACTGCAGGCCATTCCTGGTGTACTTTTTCTAGTAAACTTCATGCAGTGTTTTGCTAATCTAATTGTACAGTATGTCTAGAAGGCCAACAAGGAGAGGCAGACACTCACAGGCCACTAAAAGAGGGCAAGCAGGCTCTGTGTCTAGAGCCAACAGTGCTGGTGGTGGACATGGTGCATCCTCAGCACGTGGCCGTGGGGCACGCTTGTTGAGCCACAACATGCAGAAGAGTTGGTAGAGTGGATTACAAAGCCGTCCTCATCCTCCTCATCCTCTGTCACCCAGGCTCAGAGTACTTTGGCTGCCAATGCAGCTGCCAAAGCGGCCTATTCCATCGGCTCAATATCATCAGTTACTCCTTCCCTAGCCCCACCATCATGCACGGAGGAGTCCCCCGAACTGTTCGACCACAGTGTTAGGTACATGCTGCAGGAGGATGCTCAGCGTTTTGAAGGCTCTGATGATGGTACCCAGGTTGAGGATGAAAGCAGTAACGTGAGCCCAGAGAGAATGGGTGCCGAAGAATGACATTAAACTGGCAGTCATGTTCCCCCAGCTGCAGCATACTGCCAGATTTGCCAGATTTGCTCCAGTGACGATTTGCTCCAGTGACGAGGAGGGAGGGGATGATGAGGTCACTGACTCTACGCGGGTGCCTAATAGTAGAGAGGAGGAGAAGGAGGAGGAGGAGGAGGCACATCTCCAATGAGGCAGGATGCCCTCCAGGGGCCAGTTTAAGGGCAGCCAACTGACTGCATCACACCGCAGAGCTCCGCATGTGGAGGGCGCTGCTGACTCTGCGCGTTTTTCCAAAAGTTATTTGGTGTGGGCCTTTTTTGAGACATGAGCAGCAGATCGCACCGTTGCTGTTTTGCAACATATGTCTGAAGCGTATCAAGCGTGACCAAAACAGCAGCCGCTTGGGCACCACATGCTTGATCAGACATATGTCGACCTCCCATGCAGTCCGTTGGCAACACTACTTAAAAGACCCACACCAAAGAACAAGGCGGACCTCTCCTTGCTCCTCATCAGCTGGGATCTCCAACCCCACTATACCTTCAGTCCTCTCAGAAACCTGCACTGAGAGGAATGAAGGTGTAGAATTAGGTGTGCCAAGTACTTGCGGGCAATCTGCTATTGCTACACCAACGTCCGATTGTAGCAGGCAAATTTCCCTACCCCAGTTGCTAAACTGGCAAAAGAAATTCGGTCCCAGCCATCCACATGCCCAGCGGGTGAATGCTAGCTTGGCTAAATTGCTAGAACTCCAACTGCTGCATTTTCAGCTGGTAAACTCTGCCCCCTTTCATTAATTTGTGGAATGTGCGGTACCTCAGTGGCAGGTTCCCAAACACCAATTTTTTTCACGGAAGGCGATTCCGGCTCTCTACCGGCATGTGGAAGGCAATGTCTTGGCCTCCTTGGACAGGGCCGTCAGCGGTAAGGTGCATATTACCGCTGACTCATGGTCCAGCAGGCATGGACAGGGACGTTACCTTTCTTTCACGGCGCACTGGATAACTCTCATGGCAGCTGGGAAGGATGCAGGACAGGGTGCAGTATTGTTGGAGCTTGTTCCACCACCACGCCTCCAAAATGCTGGTAGTGGTGATCCTGACACACCTCTCTCCTCCACCCCCTTGTCTTCTTCTTCCTCTATGGCCTCTTCCTGTGCAGATTTGTCCTCGGAACCAGCGGTGCTCCGTAGGCGTTCAAGGGGCTACGCAAGCACTCAGGCAAAAAGATGCCATGCGGTGCTTGAGTTGGTCTGTTTAGGAGACAGGAGCCACACTGGGGCAGAGATTCTGTCAGCTCTGCAGGGGCAGGCTCAGAGGTGGTTGATGCCATAAGAAAAAAGAAAAGAGGGCGCACCGACCTAGTGCATTACCAGATAAAAACTTTTTCGTTCTCGTACATCACGGGACACAGAGCGACATAGTCATTACTAATGGGTTATATAGATACCTTCAGGTGCTGGCACTGGCAACTTCCAAAACCGGAAGTACCCTCCCCTATATAAGCCCCTCCCATCCGGGAGCACCTCAGTTTTTTGCCAGTGTCTAAGGTGTTGGCCAAGAAGTAACATGTGTTTTTCACTAAGCTTGCGTACAGGTTCTTTTGGGCCTCAGTAAGCTATTCCGGATCCGACCAAAAAAGCTTCATAGCTAAACGGTCGGTACCCGGGCCTTGCAGAGAAGAGCAAGGTTTTGCCTGTAATGCTTCTCTTAGGAGAGCTGGACCCTGGGATCCAGAGCTCTGGTCATACCCACGACCAAGATGTTTTCTGTGCAGGGTGCTATACAGGTCCAGGGGAGTGGAATCCTTGGGAACCCGGTCCCTGAAGGTTTAGTTACAATGCCTGCCGTGATAGGTGAAGTTTGGGCTTCTGTGGACCAAACAGAGTCCTGCGGCGAGGAAAAGGTAAGTGGGGGCCCTCAGGAACTTGGTTCTATTGAGGGACCCCCAAGCCTAATATGTCTTTCTGCCTGTTACCTAACGGTATTCCCGCTAAACATTATGCATGCCTGTAACTACTAAAAAATGTAATAATTTTAATAGTGGTCAAGAAAAAAAAAAAATATATATATAGACTGCGGTACCTGTGTTAATCCACTAGAGGCCGCTGTGGAACGTTTCTTGTCATGTGGACTAGTTTCTTTTCATCAGAGCAAGTCCAGGCAGATGGTGAGTTCTCTTGTGGGAAACTGCTTCCTCTGCCATGTTGCAATGCTCGTCCATCCCCCGGCCTGCGGCAAAAGGGGCCCTGGCTCTTGTCCCTAGTTTCCCTTTTCAAAATTAGCGCCGAAGGCGCACGTGGCCGCGCGCGTGCGCGTGCACGCGCCTCTATATATAGAGGTGAGCTGGGAAAGGGGGCGGAGCTTGGGGGATGACGCTCTGTGCGCGCCGCAGCGCTTCTGCGCATGTGCCGGCGTCCCAGCATGTTAAAAACCACAATTATGTGTTGTGAGCTGGCTATGAAGTGCAGAGACAGAGCTGGCAACATTTAAAAAAGGCATACAGCAAGCGGTTGATGCAGGCATCCCCATAGAAAGGCACATTAGTAGACACCAACTGTTTTTATAGCAGCATTTGTGCTAGACTATTGTCAGTAAGTGGTGTATTTCGGCTGGAATACCTCAGCTTTGGGCTTAGGAATATGTTGTCTAAAAACTCCGGGACTAAAAATCCCAGGAAGCATAGGGGGTCTCCATCGGGCTCTGAGGATCTTGGGCATGCTTTGGATGCACCAATCTCCCCTGAAGAATCAGAGGTTAGTGACCGTAGAGCACCCTCAGGAGTACCTGGTACTGTGGCTGTCCTCAGTTCACCTGCTCCTGTGTATGTAACAGAGGAGATTTTTTCCTCAGCTCTGGGAGGCCTGGAAGAGAGATTGTCAGCATTGATCGCTGCTTCCCTGTCACAGGAAAAAAGCGCTCGATCTCCGTCTCCTCCCTCAGAGTGCCTGTTAGCGGAGCAACAGTCCCATACAGGGATCGACCTACCTGAAGGGGATCAGGATGAGGTCGATTCTGTTGTAGAGGAATCAACAGTGGAAGAGCCATTCTCAGCATCACATGCTGAAAGATTATGGGTTCAGTCCCTGACTAACATGGTCCGATCAGCATTTAAAATGCCCCTTGCGGAGCCATCATCCACTTCTGTCTCCTCGTTGGGGTCGCTAAAAGCTCCCCAGACTGTTTGTTCCTTTCCGATCCATCCTTTACTGGAAGGGCTCATTTACCAGGATTGGGAGCATCCTGATAAAATATTTACTCCTCCCAAGAGATTTCAGGTGGTCTATCCCATGGAGGATAAGTTCATCAGAAAATGGAGGGTCCCTACAGTGGACGCAGCCATCTCTTGTGTGAATAAATCACTGACATGTCCGGTGGATAATGTCCAAATGTTCAAGGACCCAATAGATAAAAAATTAGAGTCCTTATTAAAATCTGCTTTTGCTACAGCAGGCTTGGTGACACAACCAGCAGTGGCAGCTATTGGGGTCTGCCAAGCAGTGAAGGATCAGTTGAAACAGGTCTTAAGGGACTTGCCAGATCAGCAGGCTCTTGCCCTAGCTGATCTACCTAGAGCCTTATGTTTTGCGGTGGACGCTATAAAGGATTCAATCCATCAGGCCTCCCGCCTTACGCTGTCTGTAGTACATATGCGCAGGCTTTTATGGCTCAAAAACTGGTCTGCTGAAGCTCCCTGTAAAAAATTGCTGGTCAGCTTCCCATTTCATTGTGAACGCTTATTCGGGGAAGACCTGGACAAATATATCCAGAGAATTTCCAGCGGTAAAAGTACACTTTTGCCGGTTAAAAACAGAGTTAGAGGTCCCTCTTTTAAGAGGCCTGCTTCTCCAGTCCCTAGGACATCGGCTGTGAAACAGTTCCGACGGCCTCCTCGGTCAAATCCCGGAGGTAAAATTCAGGGACAATTGCAGGGTAACAAGAAGCCCTGGAGCAGGAGAGGTACAAAACCTCCCCCAAAGTCAAATGCATGAAGGGTTGCCCCCACTCAATCGGGTGGGGGGAAGACTTCAGTTGTTCACAGAGACCTGGCGGGACACGATCCGAGACAGATGGGTGCTCTCTGCAGTAAATCTGGGATACAAATTGGAGTTAAAAAACTCCCCTCCTTCCCGCTTTATAAGGTCAAACGTGCCAAGGGATCCCCAGAAGAGAGGATCCCTCCTGTTGGCACTAGAACAATTATTGCTCCAAGCAGTAATTATGGAGGTTCCCCTGGAAGAATGCGGGTTCGGGTTTTACTCAAACCTCTTTACAGTCCCGAAGCCAAACGGGGACGTGAGACCCATATTAAATCTAAAAGGGCTAAACAAATTCCTACATATCAGGACTTTCCGGATGGAGTCGATCCGATCGGTGGCCACTGCCCTACAAGGGGAGGAATGGTTAGCCTCGATCGACATCAAAGATGCTTATTTGCACATTCCCATCTTTCCAGCCCACCAAAAATTTCTACGCTTTGCGGTAGAAGGGCGCCATTTTCAGTTCAGAGCCTTACCCTTCGGTCTGGCCACAGCACCACAAGTGTTCACAAAAATTCTGGCCCCATTATTGGCCAATCTAAGAACACGAGGTGTAACGATAATGGCATATCTAGACGACTTGTTGCTGATAGACCACTCAGTGGAAAAACTAGAAGTGGTTGTTCACGAGACAATCAAGTATCTGGAATACCACGGTTGGATTATCAACCGAGACAAGTCAGCCCTAAAACCAGTCAAAAGTCTGGAATACTTGGGGCTAAGGCTGGATTCAGACCAGAGAAAAATTTTCTTGCCTCAAGAAAAGGGGTCGTCTTTGAGAGATTTGATCCACCTAGTGGGTACAAAAAGACAGCCATCCATACGCCTGTGCATGAGGCTGCTGGGAAAAATGGTGGCATCATAAGAAACAGTACCCTACGGTCAATTCCATTCAAGGAATTTGCAAAGGGCCATACTGTCAGCCTGGAACAAAAAAGTTCAGGCCCTAGACTTACCAATGTCCTTGTCCCCTTCCGTTCGCAAGAGCCTCCGTTGGTGGTTGGTTCCCCAGAATCTGGAAAGATGGAAATCCTTCAGTCCGATTTCTTGGAAGGTGGTCACTACAGATGCCAGCCTTATAGGCTGGGGAGCAGTACTGGAGCAATGGTCTCTCCAGGGCAGATGGTCGGATGCAGAAAAGGCCCTGCCCATCAATCTCTTAGAGATACGAGCAGCCCGGTATGCCCTAGTAGCATGGACATCCAAACTCCAAGGGTCCCCTGTCAGAATTCAATCGGACAATGCCACAGCAGTGGCATATATCAATCATCAGGGTGGCACCAGGAGTCGTGCAGCCCAGAGGGAAGTAAATTGCATCCTGAAATGGGCAGAAAGATATGTCCCAGCCATATCTGCGGTATTCATTCCAGGAGTGGAGAATTGGAAGGCGGACTTTCTAAGTCGCCAACAATTATGCCCAGGGGAATGGTCCCTTCATCCCGAGGTTTTCCGGACAATATGTCAGCGGTGGGGAACACCGGATGTAGATCTGCTAGCATCCAGATTCAACGCAAAAGTGGACAGGTTTGTCTCTTGGACAAGGGATCCCCTAGCTTGCGGCTCGGATGCCCTAGTGTTCCCTTGGGATCAGTTCAAGCTGATATATGCATTCCCACCGCCACAATTATTACCTCGATTACTCCGCAGAATCAGGGTAGAAAAGAAACCAGTGATTCTGGTGGCTCCAGCGTGGCCCCGAAGAGCATGGTACGCGGAGATTGTAAAGATGTCTGTGGGGAGTCCTTGGACCCTCCCACATCGTCCGGACCTGCTTTCGCAAGGACCGATATACCACCCTTCCTTACCAGCCCTAGGTTTGACGGCCTGGCTATTGAAGCCCACATTCTAAAAAAGAGAGGGCTCTCTAATTCTGTGGTATCTACCATGATCAATGCCAGGAAGCCGGTATCCAGGCAGATCTACTATAGAATCTGGAAGGCGTACATCGCCTGGTGTGAGGCCAAGAAATGGCATCCACGTAAATACGTAATAGGTAGGATTCTGGACTTCCTACAATGGGCTGTAGATAGGAAGCTTGCCTTGAGTACTATCAAGGGTCAGATTTCGGCCTTGTCAATATTTTTTCAAAGGCCCTTGGCTTCGCATTCACTAGTCAAAGCCTTTATACAAGGAGTGATGCGTATTAGTCCTCCGGTTAATATTCCCATATGTCCATGGGATCTAAACCTGGTTCTGTCGGTTCTACAGAAACAACCATTTGAACCATTACAGCATATTTCTTTGGTTCTTCTCACCAGGAAATTGATTTTTCTAGTAGCCATTTGTTCGGCTAAAAGAGTGTCGGAATTAGCAGCTATGTCCTGTAAGGAGCCATATCTGGTTATCCATAAGGACAGAGTAGTGTTACGTCCTCATCCAGCCTTTCTTCCTAAGGTGGTATCGAGGTTTCATTTGAACCAAGATGTGGTTCTTCCTTCTTTTTTCCCCAAACCTTCTTCGGTAGAGGAAAAGTTATTGCATTCTTTGGATGTAGTAAGAGCAGTTAAAGCTTATCTAAAAGCCACTGCTCAGATTCGCAGAACGGATACTTTGTTTATTCTGCCGGAAGGCCCCAGAAAGGGTCAGGCAGCATCAAAATCTACTTTAGCCAAGTGGATTCGACAGGTCATAATGCAAGCCTATGGCTTGAGAAGGAGACCGCCTCCGTTCAAAGTTAGAGCGCACTCCACGAGAGCAGTTGGAACTTCATGGGCAGCGCATCACCAGGCCTCCCTGGCTCAAATCTGTAAGGCCGCAACATGGTCTTCAGTACACACGTTTACTAGGTTCTACCAGGTGGACGTTAGAAGTCAGGAGGATGTCGCCTTTGGGCGCAGTGTGTTGCAGGCCGCAAAAGATCCTCATGTCTGATAGCGCTCAGCTTATGTATGGTGTATCCCCCCCCTCGTTGGGCATTGCTTTAGGACATCCCATTAGTAATGACTATGTCGCTCTGTGTCCCGTGATGTACGAGAAAGAAAATAGGATTTTTATAACAGCTTACCTGTAAAATCCTTTTCTTGGAGTACATCACGGGACACAGAGCTCCCGCCCCTCTTTGGGGACACTTATTGCTTTGCTACAAAACTGAGGTGCTCCCGGATGGGAGGGGCTTATATAGGGGAGGGTACTTCCGGTTTTGGAAGTTGCCAGTGCCAGCACCTGAAGGTATCTATATAACCCATTAGTAATGACTATGTCGCTCTGTGTCCCGTGATGTACTCCAAGAAAAGGATTTTACAGGTAAGCTGTTATAAAAATCATATTATTAAAACTGATAAAAGACAAAAATGGTCCTACTCACAAACAAACTTTTCATACAGGCATTTCTGGCAATCACTCAGAGTCCCGTGACAGCTGCAACCAGGATACGGTTGAACGGTGGGTCAGATGGTACCCGAAAGTAGCTGAATGGCTGATGCGTTTCCGGGGCGCACCCCTTTCCTCAGAGCCTAAGCAGACCGTGATATCTGGTAATGCACTAGGTCGGTGCGCTCTCTTTTCTTTTTTCTTCTTTTTTCAGTTTTATGAACACCCATTGTTCTGAGGAGGGCTGCAAGATTCTAGTTTGTACCTTTTATATAAAAAAGAATGGTCCACACTATCCGCATGCAGTAAAACACCGGAGCTCAGGAGATTTGTGTTTTTTTGTACTGCTGGTTGATGCCATGCCAGCTTCAGCCAGGAATGGTGGTTTGCGACAATGGCACCAACCTCCTCTCCGCCCTCCGACAGGGACACTTGACCCATGTGCCCTGTTTGGCTCACATCCTTAATTTGGTGGTGAAGCGGTTCTTGTGCAGGTACCTGGGCTTACAGGATCTCCTGAAGCAGGCCAGGAAACTCTGTGGGCATTTCCGCTGGTCATATAATGCCAGTGCTCGGCTGGCTGACCTCCAAAAGGAATGCAACCTGCCCAAGAACCGCCTCATCTGTGATATGCCCACCAGGTGGAACGCAACGTTGGCAATGCTGCAGCGGCTGCACACACAGCAGAGGGCCATCAACGAGTACCTGTGCGAGTATGGCACCAGGAAAGGGTCAGTGGAGCTTGTCTTTTTTTCACCACACCAGTGGCTCATGATCAAGGATGCATGCACTGTCCTGTCATCATTTGAGGAAGCCACGAGGATGGTGAGCAGTGACAGTGCATGCATCAGTGATACCGTCCCTCTTGTCTACCTGTTGAAGCACACGCTGCGTGGAATAATGGACAGGGCATTTGAGGCAGAACAGAGGAAGGAAGAGGAGGACTTCCTTGCCTCTCAAGGCCCCCTTTATTCAGACAGTATTCATGCAGGCCCACCGATCTCACAGGAAGAGGAGGAGGAGGAGGAGGATAAGGATTGTGTCAGCATGGAGGTAGAGCCTAGCACTCAGCATCAGCAGCAGTCTTCAAGGGATCATTTTAAGTCCCCAGAAACCCATGGACTTGTACGTGGCTGGGACGAGGTGGCTGCGGATCATGACGTCCTTAGTGACCCAGAGGACTGAATGCCTCAGCAAACCTACGCTGCATGGCCTCCCTGATCCTGCAAAGCCTGCGAAAGAACCCTCGGATTAGTGGTATCAAGGAGAGGGATCCTTACTGGCTGGCAACCCTTCTTGATCCACGTTACAAGGGTAAGGTTGCAGAACTTATCCAGCCATCGCAGAGGGAGCAGAGGATAAAACATCTTCAGGAGGCCTTGCAAAAAGGTTTGTGGAACGCGTTTCCAGAGCCTGGGAGGTTACAAATTCCTGGTCCTGGACAACATGTTGCTAAGGCTTTGGTCAGTCACAGAAGGAGCGGTGGAGAAGGTGGCCGTCTGACCGATGCGTTCAGACAATTTTTTAGTCCGCAGCCCCAAGGTATGGGGCTGCGGACTAAAAAAGCAACCATCGCCAGCAAGGCCGCTGATAGGGCAGTACAACCAGCCCTGTTGTACCGGGCCCGAGCAGCTTTGTAGTTAATTTCTAGGTAAAAAAACCCTGAAACAAATGAGCTAAATAACTTTAACTTGAACCTACTTGATTGGCAAGGTATATAGTACCTTTCTGGGCCCCATAAGGTTAACAGAGGGGCCCAGGGGGTGAGAGCAGAAGAGGGACTTTTTCTCCTATTTCGGGGCAGAAGGTTTCCAGCCCTGCTCTGCAGAAGTGTACCTTGTGCTCACTGTATGCCTGCCGTGTCACTGTATGCTTTGCATGGTGGATGGATTCAATTGTAATGCGGCTCCTTTCCTCAGGAAGTGCCGTGCTGCAGCTTGAGGGAGAGACATCACTGAGGAGGCTGAGACAGTAGTGCAGAAAGAGTAATCCCGACGCTGGTCCACAGGCAAGCAATCCCCCTGCACACACACTGACACATCACACAGGCTAAGGTTGTTAAAGAGGGGGTGAAATGGCGCTTACTCAAAATGATCTATAATATATAGAAAAGATTCCTGTGCAAATAAATACTTTTCCTGTGCAAATAAATTCCTGTGCAAAAAATCTGATAAATAGAATATATCTTGAATAAATAAATATAACATTTCCTTCGTGCATAAAAGCAAATGAAAATGAGTGCAAAATATTAAAAGTACTGTGAGGGGGTTAGCTCGGCAGCGGGTGTGTGTGACCCCCGGGATGGGCTCCCAGTCCCCACACAAAAACAGGCCCAGCAGACGGAGCTTGTGGTTTTCAAAATCAAAAAGGTGCGGTTTATTTTCTATTTACAGTGACAAAACACAGCAAAGCAAAAGAAACATAAACAAAATAAATCCTGGTCAACTTGACCTCTGACTAAACATACAGGTTTCCTAACTAACAACTGGGATCAGCCTAGTGCTGTCCTAGTCCCTAAGTCCCTGGGTTTAAATGTCCAAGCAAATAGCCACACAGGCTTTGTCTCACCGCACAAGGGTTCACTCTCTCCAGGAAGTCCACACAGGTCTGCTTCCAGGCATGAGCTAACACCTAATGAATCTGGGAGTTCTTATAGAGGCCTAAATGAGCTGACAAGCTTCAGCTGGTCTCATCAACTCCCTGTCTGCACGACGCCCCACACTCTCCCTAGAGGTATGAGTCATCCATGAGCCCACTAGCCTCAGCTGGGCTTATACAACTCTCCACCTAGTTGTATAAGTCGGCGTAAAGCCTGAATCTGGGCGAAATATATCTACCCCCCTGGATGCAACCAGGTGACTTTACCTTCCTGCTGTCACATACCCCCCCCCCTCTTGTTTTAACCTCGGGGTTGGAACACCAGCAATCAGGCATTCATGTACTCGAGACAAAGCATCCACATTCCCCATTTGAACGCCAGGGCGATGCTTTACTGTGAAGTTGAATTCCTGGAGGGCCAGGAACCACCTATTCACTCTTCTATTTGTTTCCTTGTTTTGAGCCATCCACTTTAACGGAGCGTGATCCGTAACCATGTCAAAGTGCCTACCTAGCAGGTAGTACCGAAGGGAATCTAGAGCCCACTTCACCGCTAAACACTCCTTTTCAACGGTGGCGTAATTTACCTCATGGGACTTCAACTTCCTGCTGAGGTAAATGACTGGGTGCTCTTCCCCGTTCCAGACCTGGGACAATACTGCTCCTAACCCCACATCTGACGCATCACTTTGTACGACAAAGTCTTTAGAGAAGTCGGGTGAGTACAACACTGGCTGGCTACATAAGGCTTGTTTCAAGAATTGGAATGCTGCCTCAGCCTCGGGGGTCCATTTAATCATGACCGACCCTTTCCCCTTTGTCAGGTTGGTTAGGGGCACAGCCTTAGAAGCAAAGTGGGGAATGAATCGCCGATAATACCCAGCGATTCCCAGAAAGGCTCGTACCTGCTTCTTGCTGTTGGGACGTGGCCAACTCTGGATGGCCTCGACTTTGTTGAGTTGGGGTTTTATTACTCCCCTCCCAATGGTGTACCCAAGATATTTGGCCTCCTCCTGCCCAATGGTACACTTCTTGGGGTTAGCCGTAAACCCCGCTTCCCGAACAGAGTCCAGGACTGCTTGCACTTTTGACAGATGTGAGGCCCAATCTGTGCTATGGACAATTACGTCATCCAGGTAAGCCGCAGCATACTTCCGATGGGGCCTCAGCATCTGGTCCATTTTCCGCTGGAATGTGGCCGGCGCATTCTGTAACCCGAACGGCATTCTTTTATATTGGAACGCCCCGTCTGGGGTTACAAATGCGGTTTTCTCTTTGGCCGACTTGGCCAGGGGGATTTGCCAATACCCTTTTGTGAGGTCAAGAGTCGTCATGTATCGGGCTGTTCCCAGCCGGTCGATCAACTCATCTATACGTGGCATGGGGTAGGTGTCAAATTTTGTAACTTTGTTCAACTGACGAAAATCGTTACAAAATCGCCAGCTCCCATCCGGTTTAGGCACCAACACAATGGGACTAGACCAATCACTTTGGGACTCCTCTATCACCCCTAAGTTCAGCATTTTCTGTACTTCCTCCCGTATTGCCTCCCGTCGGGCCTCTGGGATCCGATAGGGTTTTAACTTCACCCTTTCACCGGGCGGGGTAATGATGTCATGCTCTACCCCAGATGTTTGTCCCGGCAGCTCAGAGAATACCTCCTTGTTGCGAAGCACAAACTCCTTAACCTCCTGTTGTTGGGGTTGTGACAAGGTGGCTGCTATTCCAACCTCAGGAATCACGCAACCAGTTTGAGCTGGTGACCAAGTGTCTGCGACTAGGGACTCTCTATCCCTCCAGGCTTTCAACAGATTAACGTGATAGATCTGTTCGGGCTTTCGCCTTCCTGGTTGTCTGACCTTGTAATTCACTTCGCTCACTTTTTCTATTATCTCGTAGGGGCCTTGCCATTTGGCAAGGAATTTACTTTCAACCGTAGGGACAAGTACCAGTATCCTATCCCCCGGGGAAAAGGTACGGGTCTTGGCTCCACGGTTGTACACTCTCTGCTGTGCTAACTGCGCTTGGGCCAAATGTTCCTTCACGATGGGCATTACCTGTGCAATTCGGTCTTGCATCAGGGCGACATGCTCAATCACACTCCTGTGGGGAGAACTCTCACTTTCCCAAGTTTCCTTGGCAATATCCAACAGCCCTCTTGGGTGTCTCCCATACAGTAACTCAAAGGGGGAGAATCCCGTAGAGGATTGGGGCACCTCCCTAATAGCAAACATCAGATAAGGAAGTAGACAGTCCCAATCCTTTCCATCTCTATCCACCACTTTCTTCAACATTTGTTTTAGGGTTTTGTTGAATCTTTCAACCAGCCCATCGGTTTGGGGGTGATACACAGATGTACGTAATTGCGTCACTTTGAACAATTTACACAGCTCCTTCATAACCCGGGACATAAAGGGTGTACCTTGGTCCGTAAGCAGTTCGTTACAAATACCCACCCGGCTAAACACAAGAGATAGCTCTTTGGCTATGGTTTTGGCCGAGGTATTTCGGAGAGGGATCGCTTCTGGATAACGGGTGGCATAGTCCATTATAACTAATATGTACTGGTGCCCCCTAGCGGACTTGATTATAGGACCTACCAAATCCATGGCGATCCTCTCAAACGGGACCTCAATGATGGGTAGAGGGACCAGCGGGCTACGGAAATGTGGCATCGGGGCCGACCTCTGACACACAGGGCAGGAGGAACAATAATTTTCTATGTCCTTCATCACCCCCGGCCAATAGAATCTCTGTAATACCCTCTCTCGGGTTTTCTCTGTCCCCAGATGACCTCCAAGAATGTGCCCATGGGCCAACTCCAACACCAACTTCCTGTAAGGTTTGGGCACCACAAGCTGCTCAACGGTTTCTTCTGCCCTTTTTGCCACCCGATACAGTAGGTCCTTCTCTACGCTGAAGTATGGGTAAGTGCAGGTATTATCTGGGTTCACTAACTCGCCATCTATTTTCACTACGTTTTCCCGTGCCTTTATTAGGGCGGGGTCTTTCAACTGTTCTGTGGCAAAGTTTTCCCTGTGAACCTCAAGATCAGAAAACTCCACAGACGGTAGGTTTTCGTCTGAGGAGGTGGGCTCCTCTCCAGTTTCTTGAGTCTCCCCTGCCAATACTGATAAGGGAAATTCCGGAGAGTCCTCACCACTCTCAGGGGAGTTCTGGCTATCACATTCCTGGTACATAGGGGCACCAGTGAGGGGCTCAGGATCATCCCACAGTTCCCAGAACTTCGGAAAATCCCTTCCCACAATGGCGTCATGCGGTAACTGAGATACTAAGCCCACTGGATGAGAGAGGGTACCTTTGGGGGTCTCGAAACACACTGTAGTCACTGGATACTCTCGGGTGTCCCCATGCACACAAATAACAGCTACCTTGCTATTCCCAGAGACCTCTGTTTTAACTAACTCAGCCTTTATCAGGGTCACAAGGCTACCTGAATCCAGCAATACCACAACATTTCTACCATTAACACACATTTTGCATAAATGTTTCTCAGTTCCTCGAATGGCAGTGCATGCGACTGTCGCACACAGCGACTGACGTCTGCCCGTCAGAAAGTCACACTGCATGGGTTCCTCCACAACCGGGCAATTGGCTGCAATATGTCCCGCTTGCCGGCAGCGGTAGCAAACGATCCTTCTTGCCGCCTCTTGAGCCGCTGATTTCCCAGGCTGTTCTCGCCAAACTTGGGGTAGAGCTCCCACCCTCTCACTCTCTCCACCCTCACCCCTTGGAATCCTCTTATCCGCCCCTGGGGATGGTCTGGTCTTAGGGTGGAAAGTCCGAGTGTCTCTGGAAGAGGCCGTCAGGTTCTCTGTAGCCAAGTATTTCTCCACACGATCCACAAGACCATCGGCCGTCTCTGGGTCTCCATGGCTTACCCACTTTTGGATGGCAGTAGGAAGAGCTCTCAAAAACCGATCCATTACAACCCGTTCCACAATCTTTGGTGCGGACAAAGTCTCTGGCTGTAGCCACTTTCTGCTCAGGTGAATGAGATCATACATTTGAGACCTGGGGGGTTTTCCAAGCTGGAAAGTCCAGTTATGCACACGCTGAGCCCGGACAGCCTGGGTGACACCCAGCCTTGCCAATATTTCAGCTTTTAGCATCACATAGTCTTTTGCTTGGTTAGGCTCTAGGTCATAGTAAGCTTTCTGCGATTCACCAGTTAACAGAGGAGCCACCAGTCCAGCCCACTGCTCCTCAGGCCACTTTTCTCTTTCAGCGGTCCTTTCAAATGTGGTCAAAAATACCTCTGGATCATCCTCTCCAGTCATTTTTGTCAATAAACGACTCACCCCAAAGGACGCGGTATTAGTGGGACGGCTTTCCTCACTGGTCTGCGGACGTTGCTGCATTACTGCTTCCATCTGTTGTTGTAGTCTCTGCTCTTGCTTCTGCAACAGGTCTATGAAGCGGGCCTCAGATTGCTGCTGGGCTCGTTGCTGAGCCTCCAGACTCTGTTGCAAAGTTGCGTTTGTCTGCTGCTGGGCTGCAAGGCTCTGTTGATGAGCTTGCTGCTGGGCTGCGAAGTTCTGTTGTTGAGCTGCAAGGCTCTGTTGATGAGCTGCAAGGCTCTTTTGCAAACCTGCATTTGTCTGCTGTTGATTGGCATTTGCTAGAGCCAGCTGCTTCAGTATCTCCTCCATGCTGGCTTAAAAAAAAACTGCCACTGGTTCTCCACCAACTGTGAGGGGGTTAGCTCGGCAGCGGGTGTGTGTGACCCCCGGGATGGGCTCCCAGTCCCCACACAAAAACAGGCCCAGCAGACGGAGCTTGTGGTTTTCAAAATCAAAAAGGTGCGGTTTATTTTCTATTTACAGTGACAAAACACAGCAAAGCAAAAGAAACATAAACAAAATAAATCCTGGTCAACTTGACCTCTGACTAAACATACAGGTTTCCTAACTAACAACTGGGATCAGCCTAGTGCTGTCCTAGTCCCTAAGTCCCTGGGTTTAAATGTCCAAGCAAATAGCCACACAGGCTTTGTCTCACCGCACAAGGGTTCACTCTCTCCAGGAAGTCCACACAGGTCTGCTTCCAGGCATGAGCTAACACCTAATGAATCTGGGAGTTCTTATAGAGGCCTAAATGAGCTGACAAGCTTCAGCTGGTCTCATCAACTCCCTGTCTGCACGACGCCCCACACTCTCCCTAGAGGTATGAGTCATCCATGAGCCCACTAGCCTCAGCTGGGCTTATACAACTCTCCACCTAGTTGTATAAGTCGGCGTAAAGCCTGAATCTGGGCGAAATATATCTACCCCCCTGGATGCAACCAGGTGACTTTACCTTCCTGCTGTCACAGTACTAATAAGTAGACTTGTGCACAACGGAAAAATTCGTTCCGTTTCGGTTCGTTTCTTTCCGGTCCTGTTGATTCGTAATCATTCGTAATTTTGCTAGACGGGATTTTTCGTGTTCGGACTCATTCGTATTTTTGCAAGCGACATTTTTCGTTGAATTTTTTGTTGCTTTATAATTCGTACTTTCGGTAGAGTACGTTGTTTTTCGTTGATTCTGGACACAACTCCTACTTTCGTAACTTTTTTTGGGTTCGTACTTTCGGTAGAGTACGTTGTTTTTCGTTGATTCTGGACACAACTCCTACTTTCGTAACTTTTTTTGGGTTCGTTGATTCGTAATTTTCCGTGTCTCTCTCACAACGACGCTGCCTATTATGCCTAATGTGCTTCGAATGGATTTGTACTTTTCTAAATACATTGCGGTTATTTGTAACGATTCGAAATCTCGTATTTTACTTTCGTTTTTAACATGCGGCTATAGGCTCCGCCCCTGTACACCATTTTGAGAGGGTTCAGCACGGTGAGGGAGAAGCAGAGAGCAGAGCAGAGTGTTATTGTGCTTCGAATGGATTCGAAATCTCGTATTTTACTTTCGTTTTTTACATGCGGCTATAACCTCCGCCCCTGTACACCATTTTGAGAGGGAGTTCAGCACGGTGTGGGAGAAGCAGAGAGCAGAGCAGAGTGAGTGTTATTGTGCTTCGTATGGATTCGTACATTCGTAACTTTTTCATAACGAATTATGCCGAAGACATTCGGGCATTCGCTATTTGCGGTATAATTTATTTCGGATTCGGTCTTATTCGTAATTGCTTTGTTCGGAAATTCGAATGCTTCCGAATGTCCGAAAGTTGCTAAATTCGGACGAATTTCAATTAGTTACGAAACGAATTGCACAAGCCTACTAATAAGTATTTCTTCAGTGCCAATAAGCAAATGCAAAATAAAGTGCAAAATCAAGCACAAAAAGTGAAGCAATAATGTGCAAATTAAAAAGTGAATAAAAATTAAAAGTCAGAAAATAAAAAATAATTATTTCTGTGCAAAAAACGTTCAGTGTTAAAACAGTCTTAAGTGCAAACAAGCAAAAAGCTTTCTGAAACAGTCCAAACGATGTGCATAAAGATCCAAGTGCAAAATTGCAACAAATCAACTTTGAAAGGAAATATTCTCCAACTGCCAAAAAAAACATGCAAAGTGCTTTAATCCTGTGCAGGTGCCCTCGTTTCCCCCAGCCTCTCACCTCATCTGGCTTAAAATTAAGCCTTTCTGCTAGTCTCCAATAGCTGAGTGCTCTCTTTTCTTGTTCAATCGTCCACGATCAGGTTTCCCATTTTAGGTACTCAGATAACAAAAAGAGGAAAGGAGGGACTCCATAGTGTAGTATTTCAGACATACGTTTATTAATAAAGGTTAAAAAACATACAATTCAGATGATTAAAAACAGCATGGCACAGTGTGTATTCCAGCTTCCGGACTCGGCCTGACTGGAAGTGATGTCACCACAGCTCTGTACCCTGACGTGTTGCGTGACTGCTCAACGTCACTTTCTCAAAGGGGACACATCACACAGGCTAAGGTGAAGTCCCCAGACTCCTCATAATGTATGGCTGTACTGTGTGTTACAGACTATAACACTGTACAGCCATAAGAAAGTCAGCACCCAACAGCATGTTACACTGACAGAGCCATACCAGCACCTGCTGTGCTCTGATCATAATGATAATGACCATGAGCACACAATGGGATGCTACTTTACACATGTGATGGGGAGAAGGGACAGTAAAAACAAACAGCCAAGCTGCATTTTAACCACCCACCAAAACACCCCCCTTTGAGAATTTTTCGCCCAAGCTTTGCAATCAGGTCCGCCTGTCAGTTTTTCATGTGAACCTGATTGAAAGGTCCATGTAGGTCTACAGGAGTCCATATATGAATTGGCTTGTGTGCATTTAGATCCGCCTACCTCCGTGTACATTCAGGTAAAAAAAAAATGGAAAAGAACATCCTTTTCTATTTTCCCAGACCTAAATGTGAGAGATCAGAGGTAGCCTGATGTAAATGGACACAAGTCTGTGGTGTATGTAGACACAAACTGAACGGGCACAGATGTCAAAACACTGACATCTCTCCCATTCAGATCCAGTTATGATTGGTGGGATGCTGTAAAGCTTCCTGGTGGTATAGCCAAGGTGGGTTCAGACTACGGTCCGAACATGTCTGAGCTCATCCCAGCTAATTAATTGTTGTCAAAAAAGTTCTAAAATAAGACATCTCTGCTGCTTTATCATAGTGTAAAAAGTTTAGAATAATAATGGTTAATAAAGGTTTACCTTTTGGACATTTCACATGTTTCAGCTCCTGCCACCATTCCCCCAGATTTCGTGCCAGCATGGGGTCAGGGGCGGAGCCAGTGGTGAGGTTGTGGGCGGGGCCAAGGGGGCCCCATCAGGTACGCTGTATGGGGCCCCATGATTTCTAACAGCGGCCCTGATCGCCAGCGTCTGATTTACATGGTCCAGGAATACCTAGGGGCAAGATCAGACTTGGAGACCTTTCCAACCGAAAATCCACTGGGTTACTGGGTCTTGAGGATGGATCACTGGCCAGAGCTTGCACAGTATGCAATTGAGCTACTGGCCTGTCCTGCATACAGTGTTTTTTCAGAACGCACATTCAGTGCTGCTGGAGGCTTTGTAACCGATCACAGAGTGCGCCTGTCCACCGACTCAGTTGATCGGCTCACCTTCATAAAAATGAATCAGTCTTGGATCACCAGCTACCAAGCACCTGATGCTGATGTAACCGATAATTTGTTTTTATGAATTTGAGATCCCTTCAAGACTGCCTATGCTGATGCTGAGTGACTATCCTATTACTCCTCAATGTTCATGTTGATAGCTTCTAAGAACATTTTTGGTTCTGGGCACCACCACCAGTGGCTAAGGCCCAATTTTTCTGCCCCTGTTTAACAAGGGCGTGTAATTACAATTTTTGCTGTAATATTTTACAGCAGGGCTTGTTCCTGCGCTCAACTAGAGTATCTGTGAGAGGTTGCAGTGTTGTGGCACCAGCACCAGTGCCTAAGGCCCAATTTTTCTGCCCCTGTTTAACAGGGGTGTGTAATTACAATTTTTGCTGTAATATTTTGCAGCAGGGCTTGTTCCTGCGCTCAACTAGAGTATCTGTGAGGGGTTGCAGTGTTGTGGCACCAGCACCACTGCCTAAGGCTCAATTGTTCTGCACCTGTTTAAAAGGGGCATGTAATTAAATTTTTTGATCTAATATTTCACAGCAGGGCCCGTTCCAGCGCCCACCAAGATTAACTGTGAGGGCTAACAGTGTGCTGGTACCACCAACACCTAAGGCCCAAATTTCTGCAGAGTATATAGGGCAGGCTGTATAGTATATACAGGCGGTCCCCTACTTTCAAACATCCGACTTACAAATGACTCCTACTTACAAACGGAGGGGGACAACAGGAAGTGAGAGGAAATCTACCCCTAGAAAGGAAAATTCTCTCCTGTAAGAATTAATATGGGAGAAAGGTGTCTCCTCTCCACTGATGCTTTATAACCAATCCTTGTTTCCCTAATAACCGAAAATTTTCAAAATCCAATTGTCATTGGGACAAAAAGTGAGGTGAAATCTTCTGAACAGGGGCACAGACAGCAAAACAAATGTTACAGGGATGATGATAACCCTTCCCTATGTTATCCAAAAAGCTTTAAAATAGATTTTTGGGCTGGAGCTACACTTACAAAATGTACCTGTTCCAAATTACAAACAGATTCTTGTTTGGACCGCCTGTATACTGCTGTTCAGAGTATATAGGGCCTGGGGGCCCCACGCCTTTTCTTTTTTTAATTTGGGTGCGGGGTTCCCCTTAATATCCATACAAGACCCAAAGGGCCTGGTAATGGGCTGGGGGGGGGGGTATTTTTTCACTTAAAGCATCATTAAAATCACTGCTCCCGAAAAAATTTCAGTTTTTAAAATTTATTTTTGCATTGATACATGTACCCTGGGGCAGGACCCGGGTCCCCAAACCCTTTTTAGGACAATAACTTGCATATTAGCCTTTAAAATTTGCACTTTTGATTTCTCACGTTCGAGTCCCATAGACTTTTACGGTGTTCGATTGTTCGCGCGAACTTTCGGTCCGTTCGCATGTTCTGGATGCGAACGGAACCGGGGGGTGTTCGGCCCATCCCTACTCATATTTAAGGTGTGAACACCGTTTACATGTGCGTGCGCGACCTACAATCTGCACGTGAGCACGGAGGGATGGGTGCGCTCTACTTTTTTTTTTTTTTACATCATCCCTTTAATTTTTTTGGATCACTTTTATTCCTATTACAAGGAATGTAAACGTGCCTTGTAATAAAAATAAGGGATGACAGGTCCTCTTTATGGAAAGATCTAGGGTCAAAAAGACCCCAAATCTCTCCTTTAACTTTAAAAGCAAAAGATTAAAAAAAAAAACTGAACTTTTGCTTTAAAAAAAATAGTTAAAGACCGGATGTGGCGTCATGAAGTTGCTCCTGTCCTCCAAGGCCATAGAGGTGAACAGAGACAATGTGGTTTATTTTTGCCTCTTAGACCAGCCGGCTGCACCATTGGTTAATTTCTTGTGTGCACCAGTAAATACAATAAGCCCGGGGAAACACCGGCAATCGGCGGGGGGCGACGATGACATCCCCTCCCACCACTTCTGAAAGCGATCCAGCGGCTAATGAGCCGCTCGGCCTGCTTTCATGAGAAAGCCAGCTGCCGGTTGAAGAAAAAATACAAGGGTTATGGCTGATGGCTTCAGCTATAACCCCAGTAAACCACTTCCAAACCTGCAACGTATATATATAGTTTGCATATCTCATTCTTCTATAGAACTCATCCAGGAGAGCTCTGACAGTAATTTCCTATTCAAACTCCCAGTGGTTTTGCAAATGGAAAAAGAGGGAGGACTGGAGACAAAACGCTTTGATGTCATGGCAATTTAAAAATCGCAGAGCCGACTGATTCTATTGCTGAGTAAGCAGCTGTGTGAATGAGACGCTCAGAGTGCTGCCATCCTGCGGAGCCACCTCTGTCTGGTGTGAGGGTCCCCGTCATCCCACATCGTTCTACAGACAAGCCATTCGTACCCTCACATATCAAACATCTTTAGTATTTTCGTCTGAAGCCTACGGAATGTCAGCAGAGCGAGTAAGATAAATGCGACTGAGTTATCACCATCATTAATTATTGCCCTACAGATGGAAATTAGGAATGTACTTTCATTGATTTACCAGCAGCCACAAAACTGAAAACACAAACCATAGCTGGACTCTACAGGAATGTATGAAGCAGAGGCAGCTCTAGGCTTTGTGAGGCCTTAGGCAAATCTGAGACGAGGCCTCACTCACGCCCATAATGGGAAAAATAATTGAAGCGATAAAAATTAGCTGTATAAATTGCATATATTAATAGTTTTAAATTCTATGAACTATGAATTCACTGTTTATAGAATTTCCTCTAACCATTTCTTCTTTAATCAAATATATATATTACATATATATTACATGCATATTTCTCCATTTACATGAAGGTCAGGTTAATATAACCCAGCCAGCACAGAGTTCCCCCATATACAGTATCAGAGTCTGCAGGATTCCCCCTTACAGTGCAAGGGAACTCTGATATAAAGGGGAATGCAGCGGATCATGATCTAAGGGGGAACCTGCAGACTTTGGTGTAAAGGGGAACGCTACAGACATGATACAGGAGATGATCAGAGACTGTAGACAAAGTACAAGAGATGATCAGAGACTGCAGACATAGTACAAGAGATGGTCAGAGACTGCAGACATGATACAGTAGATGGTCAGAGATTACAGACATAGTACAAGAGATGGTCAGAGACTGCAGACATGATACAAGAGATGATCAGAGACTGTAGACATAGTACAAGAGATGATCAGAGACTGCAGACATGATACAAGAGATGACCAGAGACTACAGACATAGTACAAGAGATGATCAGAGACTGCAGACATAGTACAAGAGATGATCAGAGACTGCAGACGTTATACAGGAGATGGTCAGAGACTGTGCAGACATGATACAAGAGATGGTCAGAGACTGCAGAGGTGATACAAAAGATGGTCAGAGGCTGCAGATATGATACAAGGGATCAGTGACGGCTGGTGCTCACAATTCTTGTGTGTATATATATATATACTAAATACACTACAACTAACTGAATAACCTGCCTGCCTGCTCAATCTAAATAACTCTCTCTCTCGGTCCACGCCAGCAACACACTACACAGGGCCGACGTGCAGGCGGCCTTATATAGTGTGGGGCATGGACTTAGTCCCTCTGAGCCATAATTGGCCAAAGGCACCCTGTCTTTGGCCAGTTATGGCTCTATTTGTTCGACCCGAACATAAAGCTCATCCCTAGTGACCACTAGGGATGAGCTCGGTGTTCGAGTCGAACATACGTTCGACTCGAACATCGGCTGTTCGATCGTTCGCCGAACAACGAACGATTTGGGCCGTTCGCGCCTAATTCGCGGCCCACAATGCACTACGCCATCGCAGTGTCATCCAGGCGCTGTGATTGGCCAAGCATGCACTGTGACCCCGCATGCTTGGCCAATCACAGCGCCGGCAGCGAGGAGAGCAATGATTGGCCACAGGCAGGATGCCTGTGGCCAATTATTGCTGAGGGTGTTTAGTACACGCCCCACACTATAAAAGGCCGCCAGCACGGCGGCCTAGTGTAGTGTGTTCCGGAGCAGGGAAAGAGAAGCATAGGCAGGGACAGTGACATTTTTTTTTTCTTGCTTAACCTGGATTCCTTTAGTTTAGGGAAAGAGAAGGATAGGTAGGGAGAGTGTCAGTCTGTTTTACTGTGCTAAACCTTGTTTGTAGGGACAGGGAAGGACAGTGAGGGAAATTCTCATTGTGCTATACTGTGCTAAAGCATTCCTCATCAACCATCTTTAAAAAAAAATTTTTATAGGGACAGAAAACTATAGGTAGGGAGAGTGTCAGTGTGTTTTACTGTGCTAAACCTTGTTTGTAGGGACAGGGAAGGACAGTGAGGGAAATTCTCATTGTGCTATACTGTGCTAAAGCATTCCTCATCAACCATCTTTAAAAAAAAAAAATTATAGGAGTCAGAAAACTATAGGTAGGGAGAGTGTCAGTGTGTTTTACCGTGCTAAACCTTGTTTGTAGGGACAGGGAAGGACAGTGAGGGAAATTCTCATTGTGCTATACTGTGCTAAAGCATTCCTCATCAACCATCTTTAAAAAAAAAAAAAATTATAGGGACAGAAAACTATAGGTAGGGAGAGTGTCAGTGTGTTTTACTGTGCTAAACCTTGTTTGTAGGGACAGGGAAGGACAGTGAGGGAAATTCTCATTGTGCTATACTGTGCTAAAGCATTCCTCATCAACCATCTTTAAAAAAAAAAAAATTATAGGGACAGAAAACTATAGGTAGGGAGAGTGCCAGTGTGTTTTACTGTGATAAACCTTGTTTGTAGGGACAGGGAAGGACAGTGAGGGAAATTCTCATTGTGCTATACTGTGCTAAAGCATTCCTCATCAACCATCTTTAAAAAAAAATTTTTATAGGGACAGAAAACTATAGGTAGGGAGAGTGTCAGTGTGTTTTACTGTGCTAAACCTTGTTTGTAGGGACAGGGAAGGACAGTGAGGGAAATTCTCATTGTGCTATACTGTGCTAAAGCATTCCTCATCAACCATCTTTAAAAAAAAAAATTTTTATAGGGACAGAAAACTATAGGTAGGTAGAGTGTCAGTGTGTTTTACTGTGCTAAACCTTGTTTGTAGGGACAGGGAAGGACAGTGAGGGAAATTCTCATTGTGCTATACTGTGCTAAAGCATTCCTCATCAACCATCTTTAAAAAAACATTTTTTATAGGGACAGAAAACTATAGGTAGGGAGAGTGTCAGTGTGTTTTACTGTGCTAAACCTTGTTTGTAGGGACAGGGAAGGACAGTGAGGGAAATTCTCATTGTGCTATATTGTGCTAAAGCATTCCTCATCAACCATCTTTAAAAAAAAAATTTTTTATAGGGACAGAAAACTATAGGTAGGGAGAGTGTCAGTGTGTTTTACTGTGCTAAACCTTGTTTGTAGGGACAGGGAAGGACAGTGAGGGAAATTCTCATTGTGCTATACTGTGCTAAAGCATTCCTCATCAACCATCTTTAAAAAAAAATTTTTTTATAGGGACAGAAAACTATAGGTAGGGAGAGTGTCAGTGTGTTTTACTGTGCTAAACCTTGTTTGTAGGGACAGGGAAGGACAGTGAGGGAAATTCTCATTGTGCTATACTGTGCTAAAGCATTCCTCATCAACCATCTTTAAAAAAACATTTTTATAGGGACAGAAAACTATAGGTAGGGAGAGTGTCAGTGTGTTTTACTGTGCTAAACCTTGTTTGTAGGGACAGGGAAGGACAGTGAGGGAAATTCTCATTGTGCTATACTGTGCTAAAGCATTCCTCATCAACCATCTTTAAAAAAAACATTTTTATAGGGACAGAAAACTATAGGTAGGGAGAGTGTCAGTGTGTTTTACTGTGCTAAACCTTGTTTGTAGGGACAGGGAAGGACAGTGAGGGAAATTCTCATTGTGCTATACTGTGCTAAAGCATTCCTCATCAACCATCTTTAAAAAAACATTTTTATAGGGACAGAAAACTATAGGTAGGGAGAGTGTCAGTGTGTTTTACTGTGCTAAACCTTGTTTGTAGGGACAGGGAAGGACAGTGAGGGAAATTCTCATTGTGCTATACTGTGCTAAAGCATTCCTCATCAACCATGTTTAAAAAAAAAATTTTTATAGGGACAGAAAACTATAGGTAGGGAGAGTGTCAGTGTGTTTTACTGTGCTAATCCTTGTTTGTAGGGGCAGGGAAGGACAGTGAGGGAAATTCTCATTGTGCTATACTGTGCTAAAGCATTCCTCATCAACCATCTTTAAAAAAACATTTTTTATAGGGACAGAAAACTATAGGTAGGGAGAGTGTCAGTGTGTTTTACTGTGCTAAACCTTGTTTGTAGGGACAGGGAAGGACAGTGAGGGAAATTCTCATTGTGCTATACTGTGCTAAAGCATTCCTCATCAACCATCTTTTAAAAAAAAATTTTTTATAGGGACAGAAAACTATAGGTATGGAGAGTGTCAGTGTGTTTTACTGTGCTAAACCTTGTTTGTAGGGACAGGGAAGGACAGTGAGGGAAATTCTCATTGTGCTATACTGTGCTAAAGCATTCCTCATCAACCATCTTTAAAAAAACATTTTTTATAGGGACAGAAAACTATAGGTAGGGAGAGTGTCAGTGTGTTTTACTGTGCTAAACCTTGTTTGTAGGGACAGGGAAGGACAGTGAGGGAAATTCTCATTGTGCTATACTGTGCTAAAGCATTCCTCATCAACCATCTTAAAAAAAAAAAAAAATATAGGGACAGAAAACTATAGGTAGGGAGAGTGTCAGTGTGTTTTACTGTGCTAAACCTTGTTTGTAGGGACAGGGAAGGACAGTGAGGGAAATTCTCACTGTGCTATACTGTGCTAAAGCATTCCTCATCAACCATCTTTAAAAAAAAAAAATTTTTATAGGGACAGAAAACTATAGGTAGGGAGAGTGTCAGTGTGTTTTACTGTTCTAAACCTTGTTTGTAGGGACAGGGAAGGACAGTGAGGGAAATTCTCATTGTGCTATACGGTGCTAAAGCATTCCTCATCAACCATCTTTAAAAAAGAAATTTTTTATAGGGACAGAAAACTATAGGTAGGGAGAGTGTCAGTGTGTTTTACTGTGCTAAACCTTGTTTGTAGGGACAGGGAAGGACAGTGAGGGAAATTCTCATTGTGCTATACTGTGCTAAAGCATTCCTCATCAACCATCTTTAAAAAAACATTTTTTATAGGGACAGAAAACTATAGGTAGGGAGAGTGTCAGTGTGTTTTACTGTGCTAAACCTTGTTTGTAGGGACAGGGAAGGACAGTGAGGGAAATTCTCATTGTGCTATACTGTGCTAAAGCATTCCTCATCAACCATCTTTAAAAAAACATTTTTTATAGGGACAGAAAACTATAGGTAGGGAGAGTGTCAGTGTGTTTTACTGTGCTAAACCTTGTTTGTAGGGACAGGGAAGGACAGTGAGGGAAATTCTCATTGTGCTATACTGTGCTAAAGCATTCCTCATCAACCATCTTTGAAATCCTTGTTTTTTGGACAGTCAGGGAAATTGTCATTGTGCTATTCTGTGCGAAAGCAATCATCCTCAACCATATTTAGAAATCCTTAAGTAAAGGGACAGAGAAGGACACCTGAAGGTAGCCCTTATTGCTTTTTTTCCCATCTCCCTGCAGGCCATCCATTAGAATGTCTGGAAGGCAAACAAGGAGAGGCAGACAGTCAGGAGGCAATAAAAGAGGGCAAGCAGGCTCTGTGTCTGGGGGCAACAGTGCTGGTCGTGGACGCGGTGCATTGTCATCAGCACATGGCCATGGGACACGCATGTCCTTCTTTTCGGCAGCTGGACATGTTGAGCCACATCATGCCGAAGACTTGGTAGAGTGGATGACCAAGCCCTCCTCCTCCTCCTCATCCTCTCTCACCCAGGCTCAGGGTACTGGCAAAGCAGCTGCCAAAGCGTCCTCTTCCCTGGTATCAATGTCAGACTCATCATCAGTCACTCCTTCCCTAGACCCACCATGTCCTCCTCCTGAGGAGTCCCCCGAACTGTTTGAGCACAGTGTTGGGTACATGCTCCAGGAGGATGCCCAGCGTTTCGAAGGGTCTGATGATGAAACCCAGCTAGAGGAAGGCAGTAGCGTGAGAGCAGACAGAGGGGATGCTCAAGAAGGACACCAATCTGGCAGTCATGTTCCAGCAGCTGCAGCATACTGCCAGATTGGCTCCAGTGATGAGGAGGGAGGGGATGATGAGGTCACTGACTCCACATGGGTGCCTAATAGGAGAGAGGAGGAGGAGGAGGATGAGGAGGAGGCACATCTCCAACGAGGCAGGATGCCCTTTGGTGGCCAGCGTAAGGGCAGTACACCGACGGAATCACACCGCAGAGCTCCGCCTGTGCAGGGCGCTGCCTCTGCCCGTCATTCAAAAAGTTCTTTGGTGTGGGCCTTTTTTGAGGCTAGTGCATCAGATCGCACAGCTGCTGTTTGCAACATATGTCTCAAGCGTATATCGCGTGGCCAAAACATCAGCCGCTTGGGTACCACATGCCTGACCAGACATATGTTGACCTGCCATGCAGCTCGTTGGCAAGCCTACCTCAAAGACCCACACCAAAGAACAAAGCGGACCTCTCCTTGCACCGCATCAGCTGGGATCTCCAACCCCACTATAACTTCAGTCCTCTCTGAAACATGCACTGAGAGGAATGAAGGTGTAGAATTAGGTGTGTCACAGCCAAGTACTTGCGGCCACTCTGCTAGCAGTACACCGACGTCCGATTCTAGCAGGCAAATTTCCCTGCCCCAGCTGCTGGACCGTCGAAAGAAGTTCACTCCCAGCCATCCACATGCCCAGCGGTTGAATGCTAGCTTGGCTAAATTGCTAGCGCTTCAACTGCTGCCTTTTCAGTTGGTAGACTCGGCCCCCTTCCGTGAGTTTGTGCAATGTGCGGTTCCTCAGTGGCAGGTTCCCAAACGCCACTTTTTCTCACGGAAGGCTATTCCGGCTCTCTACCGGCATGTGGAAGGCAATGTCTTGGCCTCGCTGGACAGGGCGGTCAGCGGTAAGGTGCATATTACCGCTGACTCATGGTCCAGCAGGCATGGACAGGGACGTTACCTTTCTTTCACGGCCCATTGGGTCACTCTTTTGGCAGCTGGGAAGGATGCAGGACAAGGTGCAGTAGTGTTGGAGGTTGTTCCACCGCCACGCCTCCAAAATGCTACTACTGGTTGTGACACACCTCTCTCCTCCACCCCCTCCTCTTCTTCCTCCATGGCCTCTTCCTGTGCTTTGTCCTCTGAACCAGCGGTGCTCCGTAGGCGTTCAAGGGGCTACGCAAGTACGCAGGCAAAAAGATGCCATGCCGTGCTTGCGCTGGTGTGTTTGGGGGACAGAAGCCACACTGGGGCAGAGGTCCTGTCTGCTCTGCAGGGCCAGGCCGAGAGGTGGTTGACGCCACGCCAGCTTAAGCCAGGAATGGTGGTTTGCGACAATGGCACCAACCTCCTCTCCGCCCTCCGACAGGGACAACTGACCCATGTGCCCTGTGTGGCTCACGTCCTTAACCTGGTGGTGCAGCGGTTCTTGGGCAGGTACCCGGGCTTACAGGATGTCCTGAGGCAGGCCAGGAAAGTCTGTGTGCATTTCCGCAGATCTTATAATGCCAGTGCTCGCCTGGCTGAGCTGCAAAAGGAGTTGAACCTGCCCAAGAACCGCCTTATATGTGACATGCCCACCAGGTGGAACTCAACGTTGGCCATGCTGCAGCGGCTGCACACGCAGCAGAGGGCCATCAATGAGTACCTGTGCGACTACGGCACCAGGACAGGGTCAGGGGAGCTTGGTTTTTTTTCTCCACGCCAGTGGGGCATGATCAGGGATGCATGCACTGTCCTGGCACCATTTGAGGAGGCCACAAGGATGGTGAGCAGTGACAGTGCATGCATCAGTGACACTGTACCTCTTGTCCACCTGTTGGAGCACACGCTGCGTGGAATAATGGACAGGGCACTTGAGGCAGAACAGAGGCAGGAAGAGGAGGACTTCCTTGCCTCTCAAGGCCCCCTTTACCCAGACAGTGTTCCTTCTGTCCCACCCATCGCACAGGAAGAGGACGAGGAGGAGGAGGAGGAGGAGGAGGAGGATTGTGTCAGCATGGAGGTGGAGCCTGGCACTCAGCAGCATCAACAGCAGCAGTCTTTTAGGGATGATTTACAGTCCCAAGAAACCCGTGGACTTGTACGTGGCTGGGAGGAGGTGGCTGCGGATCATGTCGTCCTTAGTGACCCAGAGGACTCTGGAGCGAATGCCTCAGCTAACCTACGCTGCATGGCCTCCCTGATCCTGCAAAGTCTGCGGAAGGATCCTCGTATTCTTCGGATCAAGGAGAGGGACCATTACTGGCTGGCCACTCTCCTTGATCCACGGTACAAGGGTAAGGTTGCGGACCTTATGTTACCGTCGCAGAGGGAGCAGAGGATGAGACAACTCCGGGAGGCCTTGCAGAAAGGTCTGTGCAACGCGTTCCCAGAGACTGGGAGGTTACAAACTCCTGGTCCTGGACAACGAGTTGCTGAGGCTTCGGCCAGTCAAAGAAGGAGCGGTGGGGAAGGTGGCCGTCTGACCGATGCGTTCAGACAATTCTTTAGTCCGCAGCCCCAAAGTATGATCGGTTCCAGCAACCATCGCCAGCGTCTGATAAACATGGTGCAGGAATATCTAGGGGCAAGGTCAGACTTGGACACCTTCCCCACCGAAAATCCTCTGGCTTACTGGGTCTTGAGGATGGATCACTGGCCAGAGCTTGCACAGTATGCAATTGAGCTACTGGCCTGTCCTGCATCCAGCGTTCTTTCGGAACGCACATTCAGTGCTGCTGGAGGATTTGTCACGGATCACAGGGTGCGCCTGTCCACCGACTCGGTTGATCGACTGACTTTCATCAAGATGAACCAGTCTTGGATCACCACCAGCTACCACACACCTGATGCTGATATAACAGACTAATTGATTTTAACATGTCACATCCCTTCAAGACTGATGCTGATGCTGAGTGCCTGTGCTGTTATGTTGACTGGCTATCCTCCTCCTCCGAGTCCTCAATGATACGATTGATGATGATAGCTTGGAAGATCATTTTTGTTTATGGGTGCCGCCACCAGTGCCTAACGCCCAATTTTTCAGCCCCTGTTTAACAGGGGCGTGTAATTACAATTTTTGAAGCAATACTTTGCAACAGGGCTCATTGCTGTGCTCCAAGTACAGTATCTGTGAGGGGTTGCAGTGTTGTGCCACCAGTGCCTAAGGCCCAATTTTTCAGCCCCTGTTTAACAGGGGCGTGTAATTACAATTTTTGAAGCAATACTTTGCAACAGGGCTCATTGCTGTGCTCCAAGTACAGTATCTGTGAGGGGTTGCAGTGTTGTGCCACCAGTGCCTAAGGCCCAATTTTTCAGCCCCTGTTCAACAGGGGCATGTAATTACAATTCTTGATCTAATAATTCACAGCAGGGCCCATTGCTGCACCCACCAAGAGTAACTCTGAGGGCTTACAGTGTTGTGGCAACGCCACCACCACCACCACCACGAAAGGCCCAATTTTTCAGCCCCTGTTCAAAAGGGGCATGTAATTACAATTCTTGATCTAATAATTCACAGCAGGGCCCATTCCTGCACCCACCAAGAGTAAGGCCTCGTACACACGGCCGAGATTCTCGTTGAGAAAAACATGTCGTTTTTTTCGACGAGATTCTTGGACAAGAAACTTGTCCCGGCCGAGTGTACACACGCTCGTTTCAAAGAACCCGCGGTTCTTTGAAAGGAGTGTACGCGGTGACGTCATCAACTACGTCGAGCATGCGCTCGTCACATTCGATGCCGTCGCCGCCATCTTGGTACACCCTACGTATGCCTAGGAAGCTACCGCGCATGCGTCAAATTCATTTCGAACATGCGCGGGCTTCCGGGCGGACAGGTAAGTGTACACACACTCACTTTTCTCGTCGAGAAACACGCAGAGGAGAATCTCGACGAGAAAATAGAGAGCAGGTTCTCTATTTTCTCGTCGAGGTTTCTTGTCGGTTTTCTCGACGAGAAACACGCTAGCAGCGTACACACGACCGATTTACTCGGCAAGACCTCTCTGCCAGCAAGTTTCTTGCTGGTTCTTGCCGAGAAAATCGGTCGTGTGTACGAGGCCTCACTCTGAGGGCTTACAGTGTTGTGGCAACACCACCACCACCACCACCACCACGAAAGGCCCAATTTTTCAGCCCCTGTTCAACAGGGGCATGCAATTACAATTCTTGATCTAATAATTCACAGCAGGGCCCATTGCTGCACCCACCAAGAGTAACTGTCAGGGCTTACAGTGTTGTGGCACCAGCACCACCATCAAAGGCCCAATTTTTACTACCACTGTTCAACAATTATATGTAATTACAATTCCTGATATAATAGTTGACAGCAGGGCGTTCCAGCACCAACCAAGAGTAACTGTGAGTGCTTACAGTGTTGTGCCAACACCAACAACTAAGGGACCTATTTCTGCAGAGTATATACGGCAGGTCCCTACTTTCAAACATCCAACTTACAAACGACTCCTACTTGCAAACGCAAGAAGACAACAGGAAGTGAGAGGAAATCTACCCCAAGGAAGGAAAATTCTCTCCTGTAAGAATTAATATGGGAGAAAGGTGTCTCCTCTGTACTGATGCTTTATCACCAATCCTTGTTTCAAGAAAAACACCACATTTCAAAAACAGTTGTCATTGGGACGGAAAGTGAGGTGAAATGTTCTGAACAGGGGCACAGACAGCAAAACAAATGTTACAGGGGTGATAACCCTTACCTATGTTTTCCAAAAAGCTTAAAAATAGATTTTTGGGCTGGAGCTACACTTAAACAATGTACCTGTTCAAAATTATAAACAGATTCTACATAAGAACAAACCTACAGTCCCTGTCTTGTATGCACCGCCTGTATACGGCTGTTCAGAGTATATAGGGCCTTTTTTATTTTATGTGCGGGGTTCCCCTTAATATCCATACAAGACCCAAAGGGGCTGGTAATGGACTGGGGTGGGGGGGGGGGGGTCATGGGGTAGCTATGCCATTTTTCTTAAAGATTTTCATCCATATTACCGGGACCAGACATTACATTAAAGCCGCAAGCAGTTTTAAATGGCTTTTTTTTCCTTTAGAAGTGTCATTTTGTGCAGGGACAGTTCTAAACACGGGAAACACGTGGCACTTCACAGGCATACTTTAGACACCCCCCAGGTACGATATTTAAAGGAATATTTGACTTTTATTTTTTCACTTTATACATCATTAAAATGACTGCTCCCGAAAAACGACCGTTTTTAAAACTTCATTTTGCATTGATACATGTCCCCTGGTGCAGAACCCGGGTTCCCAACCCCTTTTTAGGACAATAACATGCATAATAGTTGTTATAATTAGCACTTTAGAATTCGAACGTTCGCATCCATTGTATTTAATATGGTTCTAATGTTCGTACGAACTTTCGGTCCGTTCGCGGGTTCTGGTGCGAACCGAACCCGGGGGTGTTCGGCTCATCACTAGTGACCACCAATGTAAGGAACATTCTTCGCACTGACCACCAATGTAAGGAACATTTTTCCCACTAGCCACCAATGTAAGGGGAATTCTACCCACTGATCACCAATGTAAGGAGCATTCTTCCCGCTGATCACCAATGTAAGGGGTATTCTTCCCACTGACCACCAATGTAAGGAACATTCTTCCCACTGGCCACCAAGCTAAGGAACATTCTTCTCACTGATCACCAATATAAGGAATATTCTTCTCACTGTCCACCAATGTAAGGAACATTCTTCCCACTGATTACCAATGTAAGGAACATTCTTCCCAATTTTTCTTTATTAAAGGACTTGCAATCAATAAACATAAAAACAATATATATACATATTTACATAAAAATGAAAATAAATATAGCAAATCTGCTCTCAAACAAAAAAGACTTTACAGCAAAAGCAAAAATCATGCCATTACTGGAAAATAAATCTCACTACAACTCACACCAACACAGAAAAAGAAAAGAGCTCCTTACCCAGAGATGGGCAGATCACCAAAGGCAGGTCTGATATGCCATCAGGATGATTGGGGTTGTCGTTTCTTAACCCTTACCACACTCTCATCACCAGAAACAGCTCTCTTCAGACTGCGTGACTCCCCCTCATCCATAGATGATAGAGAGAAAGATATACCTGACATCTCGTCACCCGACAAAACAGAAAAAGTGTTGCCAAGAGGAACCCCTCCTGGGTCCAACTCTGAGGAAGAAATGACCGCTTTTCTTGTCTTCCTCTTCTTTTTTTTCTTCCTCCTAATCTTCTCCCACCCCTTATCATCCGAATCCCCATCAACAGAGCGTGAGACATGGGGTATGGATACCCTTCCATCAGCCCCACCCCCATCCAGCACCCCCACATTCCCTTGACCACGTTTACGCTGCCGAGGGGCAGGGGCTGGAGGCTGAGTGGGAAGATCCGCTAAACCTGCCCCCCCCCCAGCAGCTTCCGCCAGTCTGGAGGATCTACGTTTAGCCGGATTAGGGACAACCACAGGAGAGACAGACTCAGGGACCACATTACTAGGGGAAACGGAATCAGAAACAACAGATGTCACAGACACAGGAGGGACAGACTCAGGGACCACATCACTAGGGGAAACAGAATTAACAGATGTCACAGACACAGGAGGGACAGACTCAGGGACCACATCACTAGGGGAAACAGAATTAACAGATGTCACAGACACAGGAGGGACAACAACAGTTTCAGCGGCCTCATCCTCCTTATCTAGCCTCTGCAGCTCAGTCTCCAATCCTGGCAAGTTATGTAATGCCTCCGGGCATTGACTATAAGGATGACCGAGCTTTTGGCACAAATTGCACCGAATATCGGTGCAATCCTTAGCCAAATGGCCCAGCTCCTGGCACATTGAACACTTTTTACGGGTGCAGGTAGATGCAAAATGGCCCTTTTCACCACATTTGTTGCAGACTTTAGGCTGACCTTGGTAAAAAATGGTCAGCCTATCCCCCCCAGAAAGGCTGAACAGGGCAGATGTTGGACTACATTTCCCAGCACCCCTAATTTTAATGACATTGTCCAGGCCCCTGTCCAAATCCCATGCAGATCAAGGACCTTCCGCAGTGGAGCGAGGACCTCACCATATCGGCGTAGCCATACTATTAAATCAGCCTCTGGTATAGATTCATTACGCACCAGGATCGTGACAGATTTTATCAGAGGCTGCCTGGAAATCACCTTTGGCACCCAACCGTTCCACTGCGGAAGGCCCCCGCACCTCCTAAATCATTCCCAAAACAAATCCAGACCCTCAGGCTTTACAAAGGACAAATCAAACTCATAACTCCCCACGGGGCAAATCAAAGCAAAAATATCTGAAACATTAAACCCCATTTCCAGAAACAACTCTGCCACCCTCCCCCTTACTGGTGGGGTCCCCTCCCCCTCCCACTTCAATTGGACCACATTTCTCCTCTGGTACCCACTAACCATCCCCCCACCAAATCTCCCCAAATTGTGACCACTAACATTTGCAGCATTCCCCCCACCCTCCTTGGTGCGACTCCCCAAAATTGTCGCATAGCTGCCAGTGCTCGCTGACCTCCCTGCAGAGGATTCAGTTGTGCGTTTAGAAATGTCTGACACAACTCTGGCCGATGACAATTGTACACCTGATGAGTCTTTCCTCTGCTGAGCAGGAGGAGAAATGTCATTTTTACCTAAAGCAGCAACATTAACCCCTTCACCACCCACCACCACATCCATTGCTTTATTAATGTTATTGCTGTCATTATTTTCTGGCACATTCATAGTTCCTGCCGTGTCCACACTCACTGCTGTACCCATAGATACTTCACCTCCAGGCAGACTCTTCTCCATCAGGACAGGATTGTCAGCTAAGCAGAGTGAAGGCTGTTCTAATACAGCAACAGGTGAATCATTGCAGGAGACAGTGGCGGCCCGTCCATAGGGGGCGCCCGGGCGCCGCCCCCCCCCCCCCCCTCCTGTGGTCACCAAAAAAAAAAAAAAAAAAACGGGCCCTTTAAGAGTTTTTTTTTTTTTTTTTAATGTCTTTTTTTTACACATGGCGGCGCGACCATAGTGGGCGCAGAAGCGCCGCTACCGCTCGCTTCTGCGCCCGGCCGTCACTCACCACAACAATACATAGGTTCATGCATTGCATGAACCTATGTATTGCTGCCGCCCACTATTCAGATGGCCGGCCCCTTGAGCGCCGGCCATCTGAATCACAGCATCTGATTGGCCTTTAGAAGTGCCTATCAGAGCCAGCAGGCTCTGATAGGCTTCCCGACTACAGCCTGAGGGCTGTAATCGGCTTCTAAATACCTAATGAGAGGACGCACAGGGGTGCGTTCCCTGGCCAATCAGGTTCACCGGGTCTGGTTACCGGTAACCTGATTGGCTGAAGTGACTTTGAGGGCGGGAGAAGACATCGAGGACGGAAGAAGGACGGTGCTGACTCGAGGAAGGTAAGTGCAGGGCTGGGGGGGAGAAACTGGCTGTATTATGAGAACAAACTGGCTGCATTATGGGGGAAAAACTGGCTGTATTATGGGGGACAAACTGGCTGCATATGGGGGAGAAACTGGCTGCATTTGGGGGAGAAACTTGCTGCATTTGGGGGAGAAACTGGCTGTATATGGGGGAGAAACTGGCTGTATATGGGGGAGAAACTGGCTGCATTTGGGGGAGAAATTGGCTGCCTTTGGGGGAGAAATTGGCTGCCTTTGGGGGAGAAATTGGCTGCATTTGGGGGAGAAATTGGCTGCATTTGGGGAAGAAACTGGCTGCATTTGGGGGAGAAACTGGCTGTATTATGGGGGAGAAACTGGCTGCATTTGGGGGAGAAACTGGCTGTATTTGGGGGAGAAACTGGCTGCATATGGGGGAGAAACTGGCTGCATATGGGGAAGAAACTGGCTGCATTTGGGGGAGAAACTGGCTGCATTTGGGGGAGAAACTGGCTGCATATGGGGTGAAACTGGCTGTATTATGGAGGAGAAACTGGCTGCATTTGGGGGAGAAACTGGCTGCATATGGGGGAGAAACTGGCTGTATTATGGGGGAGAAACTGGCTGCATTTGGGGGAGAAACTGGCTGCATTTGGGGGAGAAACTGGCTGCATTTGGGGGAGAAACTGGCTGCATTTGGGGGAGAAACTGGCTGCATTTGGGGGAGAAACTGGCTGCATATGGGGGAGAAACTGGCTGCATATGGGGGAGAAACTGGCTGCATATGGGGGACAAACTGGCTGCATTATAAGGGACAAACTGGCTGCATTATAAGGGACAAACTGGCTGCATTATGGGGGAGAAACTGGCTGTATTATTGGGGGAGAAACTGGCTGTATTATTGGGGGAGAAACTGGCTGTATTATTGGGGGAGAAACTGGCTGTATTATGGGGGAGAAACTGGCTGCATTATGGGGGAGAAACTGGCTGTATTATTGGGGGAGAAACTGGCTGTATTATTGGGGGAGAAACTGGCTGTATTATTGGGGGAGAAACTGGCTGTATTATGGGGGAGAAACTGGCTGTATTATTGGGCGCGAAACTGGCTGTATTATTGGGGGAGAAACTGGCTGTATTATTGGGGGAGAAACTGGCTGCATATGGGGGAGAAACTGGCTGTATTATGGGGGAGAAACTGACTGTATTATGGGGGAGAAACTGGCTGCATTTGGGGGAGAAACTGGCTGCATTTGGGGGAGAAACTGGCTGCATATGGGGGAGAAACTGGCTGCATATGGGGGAGAAACTGGCTGTATTATGGGGGAGAAACTGGCTGTATTATGGGGGAGAAACTGGCTGCATATGGGGGAGAAACTGGCTGCATATGGGGGAGAAACTGGCTGCATATGGGGGAGAAACTGGCTGCATTATGGGGGAGAAACTGGCTGCATTATGGGGGACAAACTGGCTGTATTATGGGGGAGAAACTGGCTGTATTATTGGGGGAGAAACTGGCTGTATTATGGGGGAGAAACTGGCTGTATTATTGGGGGAGAAACTGGCTGTATTATTGGGGGAGAAACTGGCTGTATTATTGGGGGAGAAACTGGCTGTATTATTGGGGGAGAAACTGGCTGCATTATTGGGGGAGAAATTGGCTGTATTATGGGGGAGAAACTGGCTGCATTATTGGGGGAGAAACTGGCTGCATTATTGGGGGAGAAACTGGCTGTATTATTGGGGGAGAAACTGGCTGTATTATGGGGGGACAAACTGGCTGTATTATGGGGGGACAAACTGGCTGTATTATTGGGGGGAAACTGGCTGCATTTGGGGACAAACTAGTGGCGTTTGGGCACAGTGGCTGCGTTTTAATGGGCAATGGGCAATTGATGATTTTTTTTTTTCAGTTTGTTTGCGCCCCCCCAAAAAATTTGAGCACCAGCCGCCACTGGCAGGAGACTTCCATGGCTGCTTCCACTTCACATGCTGCACTGTGCTGCTCCCCTCCCCCACCTGCATCAACCAGCCCAGGTGAGGCTGAAACAGGCTCTTTGGAGCTGGCAGCCATCTTGCTTGTAGAACTACAAGTCCCAGCAGTTGCAGCAAAATCCATGTGCGGGGGGCATGATGCAGATCCATCCACATTGCTCTGGTGCTGCTGATCCACAGAACTCACCGATGTCTGGCTGGCAAATCTCGTCTCATTGGTAAACTTTTCTGCCAAAGCTCCACTTTTATCTTTCAGTTTCTCCAACAATAAAGATTGCTTCTTCACCTTCTCCTCCATCTGCTGTAACTCAGGCTTCATGGCCAAACGATTCTTACTCCAGGCCTGGCAATACTTGGCCCTGAAGTTTTTATGTTCAAATTTTAAACATTTCAGTTTCTCCTCAGCTCTTCCTATCGCCCGGAAACGATCAATGATCTTCTGTCTGTAGACATCAACATGCTCACCAGGGCCTGGACCCACAGTCATATCCTCCACCTCCTCCTCACTAGACCCCGTATCATCAGGGGAATCCCTCCCAGGGCCTCCCCCAGGATCAGGCATTATTCCTGGGCCAAGCTAGCAGGCAAGGCCCAGGCTTGAAAAAGGCTGGTTCTCTCGGAGAGCTCTTTGGGTGTGTCCTCCTCCTTCTTCCCACTGACCACCAATGTAAGGAGTATTCTTCCCACTGATCACCAATGTAAGGAACATTCTTCTCACTGATCACCAATGTAAGGAGCATTCTTCTCACTGATCACCAATGTAAGGAACATTCTTCCCACTGATCACCAATGTAAGGGACATTCTTCCCACTGACCACCAATGTAAGGAGCAGTCTTCCCACAGACCACCAATGTAAGGGACATTCTTCTCACTGACCACCAATGTAAGGGACATTCTTCCCACTGATCACCAATGTAAGGAGCATTCTTCCCACTGATCACCAATGTAAGGGACATTCTTCCCACTGATCACCAATGTAAGGGACATTCTTCCCACTGACCACCAATGTAAGGGACATTCTTCCCACTGATCACCAATGTAAGGAGCATTCTTCCCACTGATCACCAATGTAAGGGACATTCTTCCCACTGACCACCAATGTAAGGAACATTCTTCCCACTGACCACCAATGTAAGGAGCATTCTTCCCACTGATCACCAATGTAAGGGACATTCTTCCCACTGATCACCAATGTAAGGAACATTCTTCCCATAGACCATCAAAGTAAGGGGCTTTCTTCCCACTGAGCGCCAATGTAAGGAACATTTTTTCCACTGGCCATCAAAGTAAGGATCATTCTTCCCACTGACCACCAATGTAAGGAGCATTCTTCCCACTGACCACCAATGTAAGGGACATTCTTCCCACTGATCACCAATGTAAGGAACATTCTTCCCACTGATCACCAATGTAAGGATCATTCTTCCCACTGATCACCAATGTAAGGAGCATTCTTCCCACTGATCACCAATGTAAGGAACATTCTTCCCACTGATCACCAATGTAAGGATCATTCTTCCCACTGATCACCAATGTAAGGAGCATTCTTCCCACTGATCACCAATGTAAGGAGCATTCTTCCCACTGATCACCAATGTAAGGATCATTCTTCCCACTGATCACCAATGTAAGGAGCATTCTTCCCACTGATCACCAATGTAAGGGACATTCTTCCCACTGATCACCAATGTAAGGAGCATTCTTCCCACTGATCACCAATGTAAGGGACATTCTTCCCACTGATCACCAATGTAAGGAACATTCTTCCCATAGACCATCAAAGTAAGGGGCTTTCTTCCCACTGAGCGCCAATGTAAGGAACATTTTTTTCCACTGGCCATCAAAGTAAGGATCATTCTTCCCACTGATCACCAATGTAAGGATCATTCTTCCCACTGATCACCAATGTAAGGACCATTCTTCCCACTGATCACCAATGTAAGGAGCATTCTTCCCACTGATCACAAAAGTAAGGAACATTCTTCCCATAGGCCATCAAAGTAAGGGGCTTTCTTCCTACTGAGCGCCAATGTAAGGAACAGTTTTTCCACTGGCCATCAAAGTAAGGGGAATTCTACCCACTGACCACCAATGTAAGAAGCATTTTTTCGAATGGCCATCAATGCAAGGAGCATTCTTCCCACTGATCACCAATGTAAGGAGCATTCTTCAATATGACTACCAATATCAGAGGCATTCTTTCTACTGATAATCAATGTAAGGGGTATTTTTCCCCTTGACCACCAATGTATAGGGCCATTGGGCTCCATTCACAAAAGCAGATTGCATGCAGTATTTGGATGTTTTCCCAAATACCGCATGCAATCCTGAAAATGACAATTCACTATTGCTTTATGCAGTATTTACCACATAAAGCAAAAATGCTCATTAAATACCGCATAAGGCAGGGTTAAAGTCAATTCACAAAAGGAAATAAATAAATAAATGCATGTAGTAGATAAATAGTGGTCCATGCATGTGATAAGGAACCAAGTCAAGTCAAGACAAGTCGTTAAGGACGAGGAGATGGGTTGCCTGCTGACAGCTGAATGTAAACGAAAGAATTCCTGGCAATTAAAAAATAAGAAAAAAGCAGGGTATGTGTCCCCCCAGCCCTTCAGGTTCAGTATGGATTTTGAGGGGAACAAAGATTTAAAAAAAATGCTGTGCCCCCCCTCCCCAAATGCATATCAGACCATACCAGACCCTTATCCGAGAATGCAGCCTGGCAAGCCAGGAAAGGGGTGAAACGAGTGAGTGCCCCCCCTCCTGAACCATACCAGGCCACATGCCCTCAACATGGGGTGGTGCTTTGGGGTGGGAGGGCCTCTTTCCGACAACCCTGGCCCCCAGATCCTGCCCCCATGTGAATGAGTAGGGGTACATTGTGCCCCTACTCATTCACCAAAAAAAGTGCTCAAAAAGTAAGTAAAAACGCACGCACTGACAAATCCTTTTGTTTTTTAAATAAAATAAAAATTCCCCCTGTGCAGATCAATCATCAATCAAGATGAATGCCGCTCCCACAAAAAAAACGAAATGGCCCTGTCGATTATGTCACAAGGGAGAGGGGGTCACTCGTGATGTTATTGGGTGGCCCCACCCCTTCGTTTATTTAGCGGTGGGGCTGTCAGATGGCAGGAGCCAGCGTCGGGTGCGGACCTCTTTTAAAAATAATTAAATGTATGCGGGTTGGCAGAGCAGCATTCGTCGTGATTGATGATTGATCTACATCAGGGGACATTTTTAAAATAAATAAAGGACTTATGTTCTTTGTATCTCTCTATCTCCTGGATATATACAGTATATACAGTATCTCACAAAAGTAAGTACACCCCTCACAATTTTGTAAATATTCTATTATATCTTTTCATGTGACAACACTGAAGAAATTACACTTTGCTACAATGTAAAGTAGTGAGTGTACAACTGGTATAACAGTGTAAATTGTCTGTCCCCTCAAAATAACGCAACACACAGCCATTAATGTCTAAACCGCTGGCAACAAAAGTGAGTACACCCCTAAGTGAAAATGTCCAAATTGGGCCCAATTATTATTATTTAGGTACTTATATAGCGCCGTCAATTTACACAGCGCTTTACATATATATTGTACATTCACATCGGTCCCTACCCTCAATGAGCTTACAATCTAAAGTCCCTAACTCACATTCATATACTAGGGCCAATTTTTTAGACAGAAGCCAATTTACCTATCAGCATGTCTTTGGAGTGTAGGAGGAAACCGGAGTACCCGGAGGAAACCCACACAGGCACAGGGAGAACATGCAAACTCCAGGCAGGTAGTGTCGTGGTTGGGATTTGAACCAGCGACCCTTTTTACTGCTAGGTGAGAGTGCCGCCCACTACACCACTGTGCCGCCCACACCACTGTGCCGCCCAGTGTCATGTGACTCGTTAGTGTTACAAGGTCTCAGGCGTGAATGGGGAGCAGGTGTGTTAAATTTGGTGTTATCGCTCTCACTCTCTCATACTGGTCACTGGAAGTTCAACATGGCACCTCATGGCAAAGAACTCTGAGGAGCTGAAAAAAGAATTGTTGCTCTACATAAAGATGGCCTAGGCTATAAGAAGATTGCAAAGACCCTGAAACTGAGCTGCAGCACGTGGCCAAGATCATACAGAGGTTTAACAGGACAGGTTTCACTCATAACAGGCCTCGCCATGGTCAACCAAAGAAGTTGAGTGCACGTGCTCAGCGTCATATCTAGAGGTTGTCTTTGGGAAATAGACGTATAAGTGCTGCCAGCATTGCTGCAGAGATTGGAGGGGTGGGGGGTCAGCCTGTCAGTGCTCAGACCATACGCACCACACTGCATTAAATTGGTCTGCATGGCTGTCATCCCAGGAGGAAGCCTCTTCTAAAGATGATGCACAAGAAAGCCCACAAACCAGTGGCGGTGCGTCCTTAAGGGGTGCACGGGTGTCACCCCCTCTCTCCTGCCACCCCTCTATCACCAATAGATAGATTCATGCATCTATCTATGGTCGCCGAATTACAGCGGCGGGGTATTTTTTTGAGGCTCCTGATTAGAGCCATAGGCTCTAATAGGCGTCAAAAAAGGTTAACAGCGAGCACCATGCTGGGCGCTCGCAGTTCATTCAGCTGTGTGTTAGGAAAGCGAATGAATATTCGCTTTCCTAACACTGAACCGCCTCTCCGCCAATCAGATGCTCGGGTCTGTTACCTGTCACCTGATTGACTGAAACGACAGGCACTGGGATCGGACGCCTATGAGGCATCCAATCATAGCAGAGGATGGGAAGAAAGGATGGGAGAAGACATCGAGGAGTGTGGAGGACACCGCCGCCGTGACCCGCTGCCCCCGCTGAGACACGGTAAGTGCCGGGTGGTCGGGGGATACACACTGGCAGCATTTGATGGGCACAGTGGCAGCAATTGATGGGCACACTGGCAGCAATTGATGAGCACAGTAGCTGCAATTGATGGGCACACTGGCAGCAATTGATTGGCACAGTGGCAGCAATTGATGGGCACAGTGGCAGCAATTGATGGGCACAGTGGCAGCAATTAAAGGGCACAGTGGCAGCGTTTGATGGGCACAGTGGCGGCAATTGATGGGTACAGTAGTGGCGTTTGATGGCACAGTGGCGGCAATTTATGGGTACAGTGGCTGCGTTTGATGGGCACAGTGGCTGCGTTTGATGGGCACAGTGGCTGCGTTTGATGGCACAGTGGCTGCGTTTGATGGCACAGTGGCTACGTTTGATGGGCACAGTGGCTGTGTTTAATGGGTACAGTGGCTGCGTTTGATGGCACAGTGGTTTCGTTTGATAGCACAGTGGTTGCGTTTGATGGCACAGTAGCTGCGTTTGATGGGCACAGTAGCTGCATTTGATGGGCACAGTAGCTGCATTTGATGGGCACAGTGGCTGGGTTTGATGGGCACAGTGGCTGCATTTAATGGCACAGTGGCTGCGTTTTATGGCACAGTGGTGGCAATTGATGGGCACAGTAGCTGCGTTTGATGGGCACAGTGGCTGTGTTTGATGGCACAGTGGCTGCGTTTGATGGCACAGTGGCGTCAATTGATGGGCACAGTAGCTGCGTTTGATGGGCACAGTGGCTGCAATTGATGGTTTTTTTTTCAGTTTGTTTTCGGCTCCCCCAAAAATTTTGAGCACCAGCAGCCACTGCCACAAACAGTTTGCTGAAGACAAGCAGACTAAGGGCATGGATTACTGGAACCGTGTCCTGTGGTCTGATGAGACCAAGATAAACTTATTTGGTTCAGATGGTGTCAGGCGTGTGTGGCGGCAACCAGGCGAGGAGTACAAAGACAAGTGTGTCTTGCCTACAGTCAAGCATGGTGGTGGGAGTGTCATGGTCTGGAGCTGCATGAGTGCTGCCGGCACTGGGGAGCTACAGTTCATTGAGGGAACCTTGAATGCCAACATGTACTGTGACATACTGAAGCAGAGCATGATCCCCTCCCTTCAGAGACTGGGCCGCAGGACAGTATTCCAACATGATAACGACCCCAAACACACCTCCAAGACGACCACTGCCTTGCTAAAGAAGCTGAGGGTAAAGGTAATGGACTGGCCAAGCATGTCTCCAGACCTAAACCCTATTGAGCATCTGTGGAGCATCCTCAAACAGAAGGTGGAGGAGCGCAAGGTCTCTAACATCCACCAGCTCCGTGATGTCGTCATGGAGGAGGGGAAGAGGACTCCAGTGGCAACCTGTGAAGCTCTGGTGACCTCCATGCCCAAGAGGGTTAAAGTAGTTGTAAACCCTTGTCAACTTTTTTTTTTTTATCCCACCTGCAATACAAAGGCATAATGAGCTAGTATGACTAGCATACTAGCTCATTATGCATCACTTACCTTAGATCGGGGCCCCCGAAGCCGTCCTCGTCTCCCTCTCCAGCCATCGCTGCGGCGATAGCCGGAATGTTACTTCCGGGTATCGCCGCTCCAGCCAATCACAGCGCCGCTCCGGCGCTGTGCTTGGCCGGAGCGGCGAAGACGTGACTCTGCGCATGGGCGTGGGAGCCGTCAAATCCGACTAAGCCGGATTTGTGAATGGGATTAACCCTATGAATGCGCCGTTGTCTACGGCGCGCATGCGCCGTAGACAACGGTGCTTTCTTTTTTGTAAAATATCTCCTAAACCGTGTAGGTTTAGGAGATATTTCTTGCACCTACAGGTAAGCCTTAATCTAGGCTTACCTGTAGGTGCAAGTTACATAAGTGGGTTTACAACCACTTTAGGCAGTGCTGAAAAATAATGGTGGCCACAGAAAATATTGACACTTTGGGCCAAATTTGGACATTTTCACTTAGGGTGTACTCACTTTTGTTGCCAGCGGTTTAGACATTAATGGTTGTTTGTTGAGTAATTTTGAGGGGAAAGCAAATTTACACTGTTATACACACACTACTTTACATTGTAGCAAAGTGTAATTTCTTCAGTGTTGTCACATGAAAAGATATAATAAAATATTTACAAAAATGTGAGGGGTGTACTCAATTTGTGAGATACTGTATATCTGGAAACTACAGGCCAGTCAGTCTTACATCTATAGTTTGTAAACTAATCGAAAGGTTGATAGGGACCATATCCAGGAATTTTCAGAAAAAATTTTTTATCATTAGTAGTAATTAGCATTGATTTATGAAAGATCGTTCTTGCCAGACAAACCTACTTTGTATATCTCTATTTCCCATCTGATCAATGTTTATAAACAAAGTTGCTTTGTATCTCTCTATTTTCTGTCTGATCAATGTTTTTAAACAATGTTACTTTGTATCTCTCTATCTCCCATCTGATCAATGTTTATAAACAATGTTACTTTGTATCTCTCTATATCCCCTATCTGATCAATGTTTATAAACAATGTTACTTTGTATCTCTCTATCTCCGATCTGAACAATGTTTATAAATAATGTTACTTTGTATCTCTCTATCTCCCGTCTGATCAATGTTTATAAACAATGTTACATTGTATCTTTCTATCTCCTGTCTGATCAATGTTTATAAACAATGCTACTTTGTATCTCTCTAGCCGTCCCCGCTGGGAGATGGCTAGAGAGCGGCTATAATCACATGTAAACTCTGACAGGCTGGTTGAATGATCAATCGACTTGGGTACATTCAGCCTTTCTTTCGGCTGGTTCCTGCGAGCGAACTGAGATTCAAACCATCTATAGCCAGCTTAACAGAAGCCAGTGTTCTAAAAAAAAGACTGGAAAAACGTAATGTGAACCAATCACCAGGACCAGATGGCTTGCATCTGAGAGTCCTCATAGAACTTAGGCAGGTCATTGCTAGACCATTATTCCTAATCTTTAAGGAAAACTTACTGACTGGAATGGTACCAGTGGATTGGCGTAAAGCTAACGTGGTACCAATATTCAAGAATGGGCCGAGGCCCGAGGTATATATCTGGAAACTACAGGCCAGTCAGCCTTACATCTATAGTTTGTAAACTAATTGAAGGGTTGATAAGGGACCATATCCAGGAATTTGCAGAAAAAAATTGTATCATTAGTAGTAATCAGCATGGATTTTTGATAGATCGTTCTTGCCAGACAAACCTATTAACATTCTATGAAGCAGTGAGCTTTAATCTGGATAAAGGAAGGTCGGTGGGTGTAGCGTATCTAGACTTCACCAAAGCATTTGGCACCATCCCCCATAAACACTTAATCCACAAATTGAGGTCTGTTGGTGGTGATGATCATGTATGTACCTGAATAGAAAATTGGTTACAGGGGCGCATCCAGTGGTGATAAATAGTGTATCTTCTGAATTGTCAGCAGTTACAAGTAGGGTACCCCAAGGCTCTGTCCTGGTACCAATCCGGTTTAACTTGTTCATAAACATTATAGAGATTGGGATAAATAGTTCAATCTCAGTGTTTACTGATGGTACAAAGATAAGCAGGGAAATAACTTTACCACAAGATATAGCAATAGAGGTTCAATGTAGAGAAATGTAAAGTAATGCACTTGGGGGCTAAAAATATGAATGCCAGTTACGCGCTAGGGGGAGAACCTCTGGGGGAATCGAGGATGGAAAAAGATCTGGGGGTCCTAGTAGATGACGGGCTCAGCAATTGCATGCTGCAGCAAACAAAGCCAGTAGAATATTAGCTTCCTTAAAAAAGGGAATTACTTCAGAGATAAAAGTTTAATTCTACTACCACTTTACAAAACTCTGGTTCACCCGCATTTTGAGTATGCCATCCAGTTCTGGTCTCCAGTCCTCAGAAGGGAGAATCCAGAGAAGAGCAACAAAACTAATAAGAGGGCTGGAGGACCTCAGTTACGGGCAGTGCAGGGACAAGGTCATCTAGAGTCCAGGGCGAACATGCCAAATTGCACACTCCCCCAAGCTGTATGAGCATTATGTATCAGCAAAAATCCACAAAAACACTGAGCACTAATCTGCATGCTTACTTCCTAAGCATAAATCTCCCCTCTTTCCAGTACAAATCCGCCCCCCTGCTGAAATCCCCCTCTCAGCACAAATCTCCCTCTCCTCATCCTCCAAAAGCCCCCCTCCAAAAAAATTCAATCCTCCTAGCTTAAATCCTCTACCCCCCTCCCAGCACAAAATCCCCCAAATTCCTCCTCCTAGCACAAATATCCCCCCTATCTCCCCTCCCAACACAAATCTCCCTAAATCACCACTCTTAGCACTCTCCCCTAAATTTCCCCTCCTAGAACAATACCTACCCCCTGCCACCCCCCATATCCCACCATCCAACACAAATCCCACCCCTCCCAATCTCCTTGTGGCGTCCTTCCACCTGATGTGATACCACAGTGCCCAAAGCAGCCATCCCTCCTGCCCACCCCTTGTCCCGACCATGGTTTACGAGGAATTACTAAAAACAATAAACGTATTCTCCCTTGAGAAGAGACACTTAAGAGGAGATATGATCATAGGTGTGCGCAGCCTATTGCATTAGGGTGTGCACCCTTAAGCTCAAACACACATGCATGTGTATGTGTTTACATATATATGACCCCAGCACATTGTTCTCCCTGCTGTCTCAGTGAAAGGGAAGAGCATACACACTTCTCTTATGGCAGAGCCGGTAAGAGGGAAATGTTTCCCATGTTCCTGCTGCTACACAGAGAGATAACACTAATGCACATGGGGTGATTAGGGTGTGCCTGGGCACATCCGGCACACCCTGTGCGCACGCCTATGGATGTGATCGTGATATACAAATATCTTAATGGTGATTTTAGCATAGGGAGGAAACTATACAGCCTCACGCTGATATGGATCAGACTAATCGTCTGATGAGTATCTTCCCCCGTCCTGATTAGGTCTATATGACTTAGTGCATGCACGAGAAAAAAATCACACTGAGACTGTGTTTAGATTGACGATACTCTCTTTATTGGTTCCAGATTCATGGGGGTTTTATAGGTGAGCTACTAAGGCGGTGAGCATATGTATCATTAGCATAATGTTAGCATAATGTTATCTAGGTATTAGTGGTTTCTGATTGGTTGTGTCCATGTAAGGTAAACTTCCTCCAGGATCTGGGCGTCATCAGATAGGGTGTGGTCCTATCTGATCGTGCCATCTTTTAGTTACATTCTTCTCTCGATGGGAGGGGGTGCTACTAGCGGCCATTTTGAGCAAGGAATATAAAAAGCAGTTTATATACAGGAAAAAATATAGACTTTATAGTATAGAAAAGATGCATATGTAGCGCCCACCCCATTTAGGGGTGCTATATAACCAAATTTAGGGGCTGGTCTGAGATAGTAGTTGGGCTCAGACTGTTCTTATTTATAGGTTATGCTACTTTATTTCACCAGGTCGTATACTGGTGTGCAGTTCCCTGTGGCCTGTAGGTGGCACTGCCATGACAGGTCAGGGTTGAACCATCAGTACTAGTGCTGTGCCTTGGGGTATCCTCTCTCGGCAGCGGTACAGTGGGCGTGTTTGGCCTGCTGTGCATGCTGGGAGAGGATACATAAGGGGCAGACGCCGCCTGAGAGGGGGTCTTCGGAGGAGCAGAGGAGTCATGGGGCCACGTGTGCATCAGTCCCAAGCACCTTTAGCCCTGGGGCTGCATCTTCAACACTGGGCCCAGCACCTTTAGCTGGAGCCCACCTCTGGGAAGAGGAATCCCAGGGTGTCCCTCGCGAGGGAGCCCGCTTCTAAGAAGAGGAGGCCGGGGGAGGACCTTTCTGACGGACCGGTGAGAGTTCACGGTGAAGGAAGGGGCCCGGTAACTTTCTGGAGGGATTCTCCTATTCACCAAGGCCCTAGTAATGTGCTGCTGCTGGCACCTGTCCTTATGTATCAAAAGCTGAGAAGTTCGGGGTCTGATAGATTCTGTGGCAGAGATTCTCCCGATCGTATCTAGGAAAAGAACCTGATTAAACGTCCGAGCATCACTTTGGCTGCTAGGATCCACTTTAAAGGAGACTATCCGGGTGAGCTAAACCTACTCTGGGATAGAGTAGTGATTGTGATATCCATTTGTGCCTGGACTAACCTCCCAAAACCTTGCTGTCCTGTCCCTCATTCACCCTTTTCTATCTGCTGAACATTGACAAAATAAACTCAACGTTGGAGTTTGAAGTGGTGCGGACATTGGAATTACTTAGGGGGAAAACAGAGACTTGTCCCTATATCCTAGAAGATGAGAACCAACTGACGGAAGAACCTAGCTGTGGGACCCAAATACATAACACCGCTTAACCTCCTCAACCAGGAGGGTACGGGCATATAGTACAGTGTGCCCTTTTCCTGCAAGTGAGCCAAAGGTAGGGAAAAGGGTCCGTGTGCTACACATAGAACATTTTACCTAATCCATCACGTCACTCAAGTAGACTCATGGCCACTCAATGAAGTTGGACGAGAAGCGGTATTGTTAGCAACACAGCAGGGAGTGTGCTTTTGTGGCCAACAGAAGCCAGTGTTCTAAAAAGACTGGAAAATCTTAATGTGAACATATCACCAGAACCAGATAGCTTGCACCCGAGAGTCCTCAAAGAAATTAGCCAGGTCAATGCTAGACCATTATTCCTAATCTTTAAGGAAAGTTTACTGACTGAAATAATACCAGCGGATTGGCGTAAAGCTACCGTGTTACAGATTTTTCAAGAATGGGCCAAGATGGATATCTGGAACTACAGAACAGTCAGCCTTACATCAATAGTTTGTAAACGATTGGAGGGGATAGGAAGGGACCATATCCAGGAATTTGCAGAAAAGAATAGTATCATTAGTAGTAACCAGCATGGATTTCTGAAAGATTGTTCTTGCCAGACAAACCTATTAATTTTCTATGAAGTGAGCCTTCACCAAAGCAAAGCTAATTAGGGGAATCGAGGCCCTCAGTTATGAGGAACGACTAAAAACATTAAACTTATTTTCCCTGGGGAAGAGATGCTTAACCACTTGCCCACCAGGCCAATTCTGACATTTCTCTCCTACATGTAAAAATGTAGAGACTCTAGAGACAACAATGGTGGTCATTGCAACGTTTTATCTTGCACAGTATTTGCGCAGCAATTTTTCAAATGCGTTTTTTTTTGGAAAAAAAAACAGTATTTTTTTTTGCATAATGTCAAAGATGAAGTTGCGCCGAATAAATAGATACCTAACATGTCACGCTTCAAAATTGCACACGCTCGTGGAATGGTGCCAAACTTCGGTACTTAAAAATCCCCATAGGCGACGCTTTAATTTTTTTTACTGGTTACATGTTTTGAGTTACAGAGGAGGTCTAGGGCTATAATTATTGCTCTCGCTCTATCGTTCACGGCAACACCTCACATGTGTGATTTCAACACCGTTTTCATATGTGGGCGGGACTTACGTATGCGTTCGCTTCTGCGTTCGCTCACACGGGGACAGGGACACTTTTAAAAAAAATGTATTGTTCATTTTACTTAAAATTTTCAAATTTGACACTTTTAAAAAAAATAAAAATTGTTAATCACTTTTATTCCTATTACAAGGAATGTAAACATCCCTTGTAATAGGAATATGGCATGACAGGTCCTCTTTACAGTGAGATATGGGGTCAATAAGACCTCACATCTCCCCTCTAGGTTGGGAAGCCTAAAATAAAAAATAAAAATAAAAATAAAGCGATCACGGCTTTGCAGCCGAGGCGGCGAAGTTTTTTTGAATGCAGAGGCTGGGAGTGACATCATAACATTGCGCCCGGCCTCCGACGATCATAGAGACTCCGGCGACCATCTGGTCCGCCGGAAATCTCTGTGGTGGACATCCGGGGCCGGCGGATCCGTTCTCCGACTCACCGATCGCAGCTGTGAGTCAGTAGAAGCACTGGAGGGTGGCAAGAGGGGGGGGGGACATCCCTTCTCGCCGACCGTAAGAATGATCAAGCGGCAGAACAGCCGCTATGATATTGTTCTTATGGTGTAGGGAATCGCCAGCTGAAAATGCCGATATCTGAATGATGCTTGTAGCTGCACCCATCATTCAGATATAGCCCAGGACAACTTTAGACATCCAGCCATCGGCAAGTGGTTAAGATGAGATATGATCGCAATATACAAATATCTTAATGGTGATTCAGGCTGGATTCACACTTGTGCGGTGCGAATTCCAGTTCTGTTATCTCTGCAAAGATATAACAGAGCTGTTCAGCGGATCATCTGTGTTGTAGCTGCAAATTTGCTGACCTGAGAGAGGGGAGGGGGGGAAGTGTAGTGAGCAGGGAAAAAATTCCTGTTCAGAACGGAACACATCTGCGAATCAGATGCGTGCCCATAGAAGATAATGGGCCTGAATTCGCACCTGAGCCGCACCGCAATGCCTAGAAAACGCACACGTTTTTTTGGGAAATGCGCAGTGCGAATTCACCGCAGATATGTGAACCAGCCTCATAAAAATTTATGTATTTTCTAATGACATGCAAATTGAATGCGTTTTAAACCGCATCCAATTCGCATAGGTGTGAACCTGGCCTCAAGCATTGGAAGGAAACTATTGAGTCTCGGCTCACGCAAGAAGACATGTGGCTACTCAATGAAGTTGAACAAGAAGCAGTTCAACCCTAAACTGCGTAAGATTTTTTTTTTTTTTTTTTTTTTACTGTTGGAGCGGTAAGGATGTGGAATTCCCTTACACAATTGGTGGTTTTAATGGGTACTGTTGCTAATATTAAAACACAGGACATGGATGAGCGAGTTTGGGGTAAAGGAACTTGACTGGCCTTCACAGAGTCCTGACCTCAACCCAATAGAACACCTTTGGGATGAATTAGAGAGGAGATTGTAAGCCAGGCTTTCTCATCCAACATCAGAGCCTGACTTAACAAATGCGCTTCTGGAAGATTGGTCAAACATTCCCATAGACACACTCCTAAACCTTGTGGACAGCCTTCTCAGAAGAGTTGAAGCTGTTATATCTGCAAAGGGAGGGCCAACTCAATATTGAACCCTACGAACTAAGACTGGGATGCCATTAAAGTTCATGTGCGTGTAAGGGCAGGTGTCCCAATACGTTTGGCAATATAGTGTATGAATATATATATATATATATATATATATATATATATATACACATACATACACACACACATACAAAACACAGTATCTATCTATATATCTATATATCTATATATATATATATATATATATATATATATATATATATATATATATATACTGTATATATAAAGACTACAAAATATAATTTATCATTTTATTTGGCCTACCTGTTTTAGCCACACATTAGTTGTCATCATTTGATTTTTTTCATCCTGAAATAAAAAATAAAAAAAAACATTTAACAAAATCGAAAAAAAAATAATAATACATGAATCATCTGAAAATAAATTAAAAGCATTAAAAAGAAAAAAAAAATACATTAGTCATCTGAAAATAAATATGAATCTAGGAGTGAAGAAATATATCTGAATTGAAATCAGCAATAATCAGGTTGGACTCAACATGAGCACAGCACGTCCCCGAACATCTCACGCCTCTCCGCGTACCACCGCTGCCTTATCGTCCTCGTCAGCCGGCCCGCTCTCTGTCCGCCAGACCCCAGCCTTATTTATGTTTGAGGCACCCTGGTAAATGTACTTAGAGCCGGGCTTTGTGAGATCTGAATTTGTTTTTTCTTTTTTTTCTTTTTTTTTGCCAATTCCAGTGCGTTGAAAGCATTTTCTTTTTTTTTTCATTTACAGTGAGGAGGAAGAGCCTGATGGCAAATAATATAAATAGGAAGCCCATTTAAAGACTTGAGCCAGGCAGACAAAAAAAAAAGAAAAGAATGACTTATCTACAAATTGAGGATCCCCAGCCAAATATCTCATTACCCCGCTGGGTGCGCCCGACGACATAAATAAATAACAAAATATTAAAAGCAGCCGGGGGGGGGGGGGGAGCTTATTAATATTTATAGCTGTAAAATGAAAAGATGGAAAAGGAAGGCGGCTTCAATATTTATTATATCTGTTGATTTTGTACTCGGTGTCCAGCCAAGCGTGTGCTGAGCTGAGGAGGTAATATTAATACCCAGTCATTATTTATTACTTTTCTTAATGTGTGTGGATCATTGGGAGGAAGTTGCTTTCCTTGCATTAGGCAGATCAGGGAGTGACAGTTGCAAAGAGGATGGTAACCTAGCAACAGCGGAACTCCGGGATATCGGGATGCCTTTGTTACAATGTAACAAGTGTCCATTAACATTGCTGTAATTGGCAGGATGAGACAACGTGAGCATTCAGTGGACAATGGATTTATCCATCGATGGAGGAGGGAAAAAAAAAAAATGTAATGCCTTGCGCTGTAATTTAGTAGAATTAGTGTTCTGCATTTTACCAACTAACACACAATAAAAAGGACAACATAAATAGGCTGCCTGTTAAATAACATAAGAATTTTGTTTCATGATTGAAGTCTTTATAATAAGTTTCTACACACTAAGGTTCTATTTTTTTTATTTATTTACTGTGTGAGTGCTTCAAGCATTTTCACAGCTGCCATGAAATATTACCATAATATGTCTGATGCCGCGTACACACGGTCGGAATTTCCGACAAGAAAAGTTCGATGTGAGCTTTTCGTCGGAAATTCCGACCGTGTGTAGGCTCCATCGGACTTTTGCTGTCGGAATTTCCGCCCACAAAAGATTGAGAGCAGGTTCTCTATTTTTCCGACGGAGAAAGTTCCTATCGAAAATTCAGTTCGTCTGTATGCAATTCCGACGCGCAAAAAAAACACGCATGTTCGGAAACAATTCGACGCATGCTCGGAAGCATTGAACTTCATTTTCTCGGCTCGTCGTAGTGTTGTACGTCACTGCGTTCTTGACGGTCGAAAGTTCAGAGAACTTTTGTGTGACCGTGTGTATGCAAGCCAAGCTTGAGCGGAATTCAGTTGGAAAAACCATCCAAGGTTTTTCCGACGGAAATTCCGACCGTGTGTACGCGGCATAATATGATTTTTCATATGTTTTTCAGTTCCATCTAGTGGCCATAAAGCAGTATTTTCCTGATTTAGATATTTCAAAGAAATCTTATTATTGCTGAAGAGGAAACAGGTAATACGGCTACCCAGGTGTACTTCAGGTAATGCAGGATGACATTCAGGAATCCGTGAGAGACCAAATGAGACACGGGAAAACAGGCTTGAGTGTGTTTATAAGATCTCTGACTTTTACTGAATACAACAGTGGCTTATATGCAGAAGAAAGAAGGAAGGGGCTGTGTTTTAATGCATATGGAGCTGATGATCATAGAAAGTAAACATATTAAGGCCCGTACACACGATCAGACTTTTTGACAACAAATGTCTGACGGACCTGTTTGATCGGACAATCCGACCATGTGTACGCTCCATCGGACAAACTTTTTCACTTTTTCATCGGACAAATGTTCACTGTGAGAACAGACAAACTTTCCGGCAACAAATGTCCTACGTCGGCTAATCCGATCATGTGTACACAAGTCCATCGGACTAAAGTCCAAAGTACAAACACGCATGCTCAGAACCAATGCTAAAGATCAAACAACAATAGCAGAAGTTTCTCAAAGGGTGGCGGTAAAGAGCAGAAAAACCACGTGATTTGGTGAAAGTTGGCTGAAAAAGTCCTGCTGTGTGTATGCATACCAAGTTCACGGCCAACGCCCTTCAGACCAAAATCCACGCAAAAGTCTGATGGAAGTCCGATCATGTGTATGAGGCTTAAGACACATTACACTGTTTTTTCAGGACAGGTGTGCAATTACTGAGACTCTTTTCACACTGCTGCAACTTGAAAGTCGCGCGATTTTATGGCCGCGATTTTGACGCGAATTTCATGCAATTTTAATGCTATTTTCCCACGATTTCACGGAATGCCTGTGTAAACTTGAGGTCTATGGACCTCTATTTGCATCAAAGTCGGACCAAAGTAGTAGAGGGACTACTTTGAAGTCGGTGCGACTTGAAGTCACACAGATATGAATGGTACAGTAGGTGCCGCCGATATTGTGTCAATCTCGCCGCTTCTAGCGGCAAGATTGACACCCTATGAGCTCCGTCGCGAGAGCCAGCGCCGAGCTGTCTCGTCATCGGGAAAGGAAAAATGTTCCTTTCACGATGAGCGACACGCATTGCCAGTAGACGGAGATCCGACGTGGATTCCCGCCAATTCCAGGCACTGCGTTTGGTATGAATCCTGAGCGGGAACACCATGCCAATTTTTAAAGAAAAAACCGGCATGGGTTCCCCCTCCAGGAGCATACCAGGCCCTTGGGTCTGGTCTGGATTTGAAGGGGAAACGTTTTTTCGGCGTAGGGGTCCCCCTCAAGGTCTAAACCAGACCCTTATCCGAGCACGCAACCTGGCAGGCCGCAGGGGAAGAGGGGGACGAGAGAGCGCCCCCTCCTCCCTCCTGAACCGTACCAGGCCGCATGCCCTCAACATGGGGGGTTTGGTGCTCTGGGGCAGGGGGCGACCTGCGGCCCCCCCACCCCAGAGCACCCTGTCCCCATGTTGATGAGGACAGGGCCTCTTCCCGACAACACTGGCCGTTGGTTGTCGGGGTCTGTGGGTGGGGGGCTTATCGGAATCCGGGAGCCCCCTTTAATAAGGGGGCCCCCAGATCCCGGCCCCCCCACCCTATGTGAATGAGTATGGGGTACATCATACCCCTACCCATTCACCTCGTGGAAAAAAATGGCAATAAAAAAACACACACAGCTTTTTAAAGTAATTTATTGCACAGCCCCGGGGGGTCTTCTTGCGACTTTGGGGGTCTCGTCGCCGTGCTCTCCGGTTCTTCCTTCTGCCGGGCCACCGCTATCTTCTTCCAGCTCTTTTGCTAACGGGGCCCGGTCTTCTCCGTCGCCTTCTTCCCTCTTCTTCTCTCCGGTTCTTTCTTTCTTCTGCCGGGCCTCCGCTATCTTCTTCCAGCTCTTTTGCTAGCGGAGGCCCGGTCTTCCCCGTCGTCTCGTCCGGTTCTCCGTTGTCCTTCTGCCGGCCCCTCCACTATCTTCTTCCAGCTCTTTTGCTAGCGGAGGGGCCGGTCTTCCCGTCGGCGTCTTCTTCTCTCTTCTCCTCCTCGATGTTGACTCGTCGCTTCCTCTCGCAGTAATGCTAAATCTTCGGTCCGCAGAGATTTATATAGGCTTCTCATGACGTCACAGTCACATGCTCCGGGTGGCCCCGGAGCATGTGACTGTGACATCATGGGAACACGTGACTGTGACGTCATGAGAAGCCTATATAAATCTCTGCGGACCGAAGATTTAGCATTACTGCGAGAGGAAGCGACGAGTCAACATCAGTGCAAAAAGAAAATAAATTCCTTCTGGACAGCCGCACTCCGAATAAAAATTGCCTTTATTGTAAATCCACCACAGCAGCACTACAAGTCACAGCACACTTCGTCAAACTGATGCGTTTCACACTATACTAGTGTTTAATCATAGCTTGACAGCCACACCTGAGCGGCTTTTCTCTTTGTTCGTCCATTAAACAGTCTAAGTGGTGATGGTGAACCTTGGCACCCCAGATGTTTTGGAACTACATTTCCCATGATGCTCAAATACGCCGCAGAGTGTATGAGCATCATGAGAAATGTAGTTCCAAACATCTGGGGTGCCAAGGATCACCATCACTGGTCTAGGGGATGTCTTTCTTAGGATTTATTGCTGGTAGAACTTGTAACAGGAGGGGGGTTGGGGTGGTACGGGATACTCCAGAAATGCTGGCTGGCAACAGAAGGATGAATTTCCCTGAGCAGTCTCTAAACCAGTACTCAAGGGAAAAACCTGAACTGAGACCCTGTAGGAGCAGTCTCAGAAGAAGAGCTATCCACCAAGAGTAGAACAGCACACAGTCACTAGGGTCTTGAGCTTAAATCAGTACTCACAATTTCCCATGGGAGCTACACTCCTCCTAGCTCTCACCAGGCACTCTTCAATGGGTCCACCAGACCCAAATCCTTAGCTTCAGAAGTAATTAGAAATAGGCCCCCCAGCTTTCCTATAGCTGGGACCTTGATGACCAGCAGCAGACTTCAGCAGAATTTCCTCAAAGGGGCAGCAGCTCCAGAGACTGGAAACTTCTCCAGCAGGATTAGACCAGACCACAGACTATTTAAGTTCTCCTCCAGACACCTACTGGGCACACCTCCCCAGGGATTGGCTGAAGCACAATAAATATTCAGGCTGTCTATTTGACTTTTCCAGCCCTCTATGTTATGGGAGCATCCAGAGTAAAGGGGAAAACAACCAAACCTGCAGTCTGTGGAAAAAAAAGAACAGACCAAAGAAATCAATAGCTGCTCCAAGGAATACAGAGGAGCCAAAAATGAAATTTATTTAGCATCCTATATTAGGAGGGTGCTACATTGCATATGTGACAGCTCTGGACCAATGTGCAGTCTGGTGTCCCTGGAGGTAATCTAGGATCTGTTGTCCTTCAAGGAGGTATGTGGATGATGAAGGTTAGATGTGGGTAAGCCTTGTTAGGTTCCTGGCTGCTTCCTCTCTGGCAGCGATGGAAATACGCTCCCCAGGATAGATTCAGATGGGCGTAGAGGCGCATTCAGTATAGAAGGTAGTCAAACTTGAGGTTGTTATTACAAATGCTTATTGAAATTTACATTTCACAGGTGCTGAGTAAAACCGACGTGTTTTAGGGGAAGTTCCTCCCCCTTCATCAGGGCTGTAATGATGGGTGTGATTGGGACTGGCCTGGAACCGGAGTTCAACTATGATAGAAACACTTTAGGTCCTGTCAAACGATGGAGAACCCCCACCATTACAGCCCTGATTGGTATGGAAGGTAGTAACACTTGAGGTTGTTATTACAAATGTTTGCTGAAATTTACAGTTCACAGGTGATGAATAAAGTCAACGTGTTTCAGGGTGAGTGCCTCCTCCTTCATCAGGGTTGTTTTGGTGGGTGTGATCGGGACTGACCTGGAACCTGAGGTCAACTACAATAGAAGCCTGTTCGGTCCTGTCAAATAACGGAAAAACCCCACCATCACAGCCCTGCTTAGTTTAGAAGGTAGTCAAACTTGAGATTGTTATTGTACATTTGTATTGAAATTCACAGTTCACAGGTGATGAATAAAGCCAATGCGTTTCAGGAAATCCCTCCCCCCTTCATCAGGACTGTGATGGTGAGGGTTTTCCATAACTAGAAAGGATCTAAAGGGCTTCTATCATAGTTGACCTCCGGTTTCAGGTCAGTCCAAATCGCACCCACATCACAGCTTTGATGAAAGGGGGGGGGGGGCGCTTTGATGAAATGTGTTGCATTTACTCATCACCTGTCAACTGTGATTTTCAATAAACATGTATAATAACAATCTGTTGCGCAAACTGTTGGTGCTATATAAATCCTGTATAATAATAAAAAATAATAATTATTCTGGGGGTTATTATTGTATCCACTGACACCAATGCCAGGGGTTATTATTGCATCCACTGATACCAATGCTGGGGGTTATTATTGTGTCCACTGACAACAGTCCAGGGGGTTATTATTGCATCCAGTGACACCAATGCTGGATGTTATTATTGAGTCCACTGACACCAATGCTGGGTGTTATTATTAAGTCCACTGACACCAATGCTGGATGTTATTATTGAGTCCACTGACACCAATGCTGGGTGTTATTATTAAGTCCACTGACACTAATGCTGGGTGTTATTATTGAGTCCACTGACACCAATGCTTGGTGTTATTATTGAGTCCACTGACACCAATGCTGGGTGTTATTATTGAGTCCACTGACACTAATGTTGATGGTTATTTGTGCAGCCACGGACGTGAATTCTGGGAATTATTATTACATCCACTGACACTAATGCTGGGCATTATTATTGCATTCATTGACACCAATACAGGAAGTTATTATTGTGTTCACTCATACCAAAGCTGGGAGTTATTATTGTGTCCACCGACACCAATGCTTGCGTTTATTATTGCAGACACAGACACCAATGCTGGGGGTTAGAATTGCAGCCACATACACCAGTCCTGGGGCTTTGATATTGCAGTCATGGATATCAATTCTGTGGGTTATTATTGTGTCCATTGATACCAATGCTGGGGGTTATGATTGTGTCCACTGACACCAATGCTGGGGGTTATTATTGTGTCCATTCATACCAATGCTGGGGGTTATTATTGTGTCCACTGACACCAATGCTGGGGGTTATTATTGTGTCCACTGACACCAATGCTGAGGGTTATTATTGTGTCCTCTGACACCAATGTTAAGGATTGACTTTGAAGACATTGGCTAAACCTCCACATCTCCCAGACAGAAATGTTATTGCAAGTATCCCCACTGACTGACCCATATTCAGGGATGACACCCTACATTGATCTTTCCCAAGCACAGTCCTAGCAGGAAAATAACTGCTGCCACTCACCAAAGCATTGGGCAACTCCAACATTCCATACAGATGGGGGGAACATGTCAAACTGCTGGTAACCAATATGGGGATACTCCTGCTGTCTCCAACATAAAATAGGGCTTTACCCTTAAAGTGAATGCAAAGTCTGTTTTTTTTTTTTTAAACAACAAACATGTTATACTTACATGCTCTCTGCAGTTGCTTTTGCACAGGGCAGCCTGGATCTTCCTCTTCTCGGGTCCCTCTTCTTTGCTCCTGGCCCCTCCCTCCTATCGAGTGCCCCCACAGCAAGCAGCTTGCTATGGGGGCACCCGAGCCGATCTGCAGCTCCGCGTGTCCATTCAGACACGGAGCTGCCCTTTCGGCCTCTCTCTCTCTCTCCTGATTGGCTAACTAACTTTAATTGACAGCCATGGGAGCCAATGGTGCCACTGCTGTGTCTCAGCCAATCAATGGGAATGTCCTGGACGGACGAGGGAATCGTGGACATCGCTGGACAGAGATGGGGCTCAAGTAAGTATTAGGGTTTGCTGGGGAGGCTGCTACACACAGAAGATTTTTTATCTTAATGCATAGAATGTATTAAGATCAAAAACCCTCTGCCTTTACAACTCCTTTAAGATGAAAGCAACAACCACAACCCATGATCTACTAGCAGATGTCCACCTAAATGAGCCTACAACCTTGTTGTTACCCATTGCTTTGATGCCCTCAGTTCCCTCTGTGCGTTTACAACTCGATACCGACAAATATGAACCTTTGAATTGTGCTGTGATTATGCTGCACTTACTCATCTTCCCTCTTATTCTTCACAGCGATGTTATGAAGTCTACGGAATCGAACCAAGAGTCTCATGTTATTTACATTGGTCCTTCATCTTCATGTGTGTTTTGTTACCAGTTGTTTTCCATTTTTATCCTTAAGTATTTCAAGATGACATGACCTATGGATTATGGCAGTCTGCAATCAGGAGGATGTTGAATTCCATTTGCAACAGCGGTTTCTTTACGTCACAGGGCCATAAGAGGTATTTAGACCTTTCATTCCATCTAGAACAAACACTCAGCCACTTCACAACTGACTCACCACCATCACAAACATGGTACTTCAATGCTGGTGAATTAATGCTAAAGAACTGAACAGCTCATACAAACATAAAGCCCTTTGAGATGACGCTCGTAAAAAACCCTAGAAATATAATCTGTGTCCAAGAAACTCACTTCCAAGTTGACAAACTATCTATTTTCAAGCATAAACAATTTTCTTATTGCTATTAGAGTCTGTGAAATCAATAGTACAGTAAATGTATACCCTCCTAATACAAGGCAAATTCTGATGTATAGGGGTCCTCTGATGGGAAAAGTGGGGCTTCTGATATGAGGAGTGGATTCTGTGTTTAAGGGAAATTGCTGAAGTGATGGAGGGACTCTGCTGTGATGGTTGGAGGACTGTGACCAGGGGCGGAACTACCGCCATAGCGACCCATGCGGGCGCTATGGGGCCCGCAGCCAAGTGGGGCCCGGCAGGGCCGGACTGGCCTACCGGGATACCGGGACATTTCCCGGTAGGCCCCTGCCCTGGGGCAGCTTTGAGCTATGCTGTGGCTGCAGCGTAGCTCAAAGCGTAGCTCAGTGTAAAAGGTTTGGTCGCGCTGTGACAAAAGTCCGACCCTCCTCCTAGACCAGCTTGTGTGATAGATGTGGTGTTCTGTCTATCACACGAGCTGGTCTAGGAGGAGGGCGGTACTTTTGTCACAGCGCGACCGAACATTTCCCACTGAGCTCCATGACACAACGTGAGATGCGCGCTGTGCCTGTACGTAATCCATTGACACTAACTAGTGAGGCGGCAATGATTGGCACGGTGAGGCGGCAATGATTGGCACGGTAAGACGGCAATCATGGTCACAGTAAGGCTACATTGATTGTCACAGTGAGGCGAAAATGATTGGCACAGTGAGGCGGCAATGGTGGGCACAGTAAGGCTGCAATGATTGGCACAGTGAGGCTACATTGATTGGCACGGTAAGGCGGCAATGATTTGCACGGCAAGGCGGCAATGATTGGTACGGTAAGACGGCAATGATGGGCACAGTAAGGCTACATTGATTGGCACAGTGAGGCGAAAATGATTGGCACAGTGAGGCGGCAAGGGTGGGCACAGTAAGGCTGCAATGATTGGCACGGTGAGGCAACATTGATTGTCACGGTAAGGCGGCAATGATTGGCACGGCGAGGCGGCAATGATTGGCACGGTAAGACGGCAATGATGGGCACAGTAAGGCTACATTGATTGGCACAGTGAGACGAAAATTATTGGCACAGTGAGGCGGCAATGGTGGGCACAGTAAGGCTGCAATGATTGGCACAGTGAGGCTACATTGATTGGCACGGTAAGGCGGCAATGATTACACAGTGAGGCGGCAATGATGGGCACGGTGAGGCTACATTTATTGGCAGGGTGAGGCAGCATTTTTTTTGTGGGGGGGAGCTGTTTGGAGGGGGGGGGGCATGAAACATTTTGCTATGGGGCCCTGTGATTTCTAGTTACGCCCCTGACTGTGACATAACTGGGGAAACAGATAGTCTTATCACCCTTTTAGCCCAATTAGCCTTGTTGACCATAGTGGTAGACTTTTATTCAGCCAATTATAGAACCTATAGTGGCCCATTTGTTTTCTGATGTTAGATCAACAATAATTAGTCATTGAGGACAAGTTAATGACTCTGGACTTCTTGGAAGTAATTGTCAATGCGTATAGATTCTAGCCTATACACAGAATGCTCTGAAAACACTCCACTGCCAGTGGGATAAGTGGCTTTGACACCCCAAGGCAAACCTTTCAGTTTAAACATGACTTGTGTTATCGGCTTAAGCAATTGACCCAATATGTCACATTGTTGTTTTTCTTCCCTTTTCCCTGGCCATTACCTCTTCCAATTTATTTTATTTATTTAATTAATTTTTAAATATGCTTGACATGATACCTTATGGGAATGGTCTGTATTATGTAGACATGTGTATATTGTAAATCTGTATTATATGCTATAAGTCTCTACCAAAATACCGATCTGTATGTAGTCATGCTTTCCATGTCAACGTTTTTCAACCAGGGTGCCATTTAGTTTTTTTCCTGGAGTGCCGCGAGCATTAGACCCAGTTTGCTCTGCATCAGAAATGGAGGAAAGGACTCTGTGATTTGGTGGGGGGTTCTGTGGTGTTGGTAGACTCTGATGTGATGGATAAATTCTGATAAGATGGGGGGACTTTGTCGGGGGGGGGGGGTCCGGTGGAATGGGTGTGCCTCTGATGTATAATGAGGACTTTGATGTTATGGGGAAACTCTGAAGTGTAAGGAGACCTCTGAAGTGATGTGGGCCCTAATACGTGAACAGGGAATCTGATGTGAAGAGAGGGCTCTGATGTTACATAGTTACATAGTAGGTGAGGTTGAAAAAAGACACAAGTCCATCAAGTCCAACCTATGTGTGAGATTATATGTCAGTATTACATTGTATATCTCTGTATGTTGTGGTAGTTCAAGTGTTTATCTAATAGTTTTTTTTAAACCATCGATGCTCCCCACTGATACCACCGCCTGCGGAAGGGAATTCCACATCCTTGCCGCTCTTACAGTAAAGACCCCTCTACGTAGTTTAAGGTTAAACCTATTTTCCTCTAATTTTAATGAGTGGCCACATGTCTTGTTAAACTCCCTTATGCAAAAAACTTTTATCCCTATTGTGGGGTCACCAGTACGATATTTGTAAATTGAAATCATATCCCCTCTCAAGCGTCTCTTCTCCACAGAGAATAAGATCAGTGCTCACTACCTTTCCTCATAACTAATATCCTCCAGACCCTTTATTAGCTTTGTTGCCCTTCTTTGTACTCGCTCCATTTCCAGTACATCCTTCCTGAGGACTGGTGCCCAGAACTGGACAGCATATTCTAGGTACGGCCGGACCAGAGTCTTGTGGAGCGGAAGAATTAAAATTTTATCCCTGGAGTTGATCCCCTTTTTAATGCATGACAATATTCTGTTTGCTTTGTTAGCAGCTGCTTGGCATTGCGTGCGATTGCTGAGCCTATCATCTACTAGGACCCCCAGGTCCTTTTCCATCCTAGATTCCCCCAGAGGTTCTCCCCCCAGTGTATAGATTGCATTCATATTTTTGCCACCCAAATGCATTATTTTACATTTTTCTACATTAAACCTCATTTGCCATGTAGTTGTGATAGGGAACCTCGTACTCTGTGGTGATGGGGGGGGGGGGCAGGCCTCTAATGTATAGTGGGTACTTTGATGTGATGGGGGGGACTATAGTGTGTGGGGAGACCTCTAATGTAATTGGGGCCTTTGACGTAAAAAAATAAATAATCAGGTGTGGAGGGGAACCCTTGATGTGATGTGGGGATCTTTGACTCTGTGATAGGAGGACTCTGTAGTGATGTATAGCAAGGACTTTGATGTGATGGGGGGACTCTGCTGTGTAGGGAGACCTCTGACGTGATGTGGGCCTAAGACATGAACAGGGAATCTGATGTGAAGAGAGGGCTCTGATACTCTGATGTGATGGGGGCCTCAGACTCTGTGATAAAAGGACCCTGTGGTGATGAGGGGGCCTCAGATGCATAGGGGGGACTTTGATGTAATTGGGGGACTATAGTGTATAGGGCAACCTCTTATGTAATGATGGCCTCTGGCATAAAAGTGGGAATTCTGATGTGCAGGGGAACCTTTGATGTGATGGAGGGACCTCTGATTTGAAGGAGGGCTTTTGATGTGATGGAGGGACCTCTGATGAGATGGGGGGAAACTGACATAAAGGGAGATCTTAATGAGATGGGGGTCCTCTAATGTGATTGGGGGGACCTCTGATGTGAAGGGGTGGCCTCTAATGTGATGGGGGACCTCTGATGAGATGGGGGGACACTGACATGAAGGGAGATCTTAATGAGATGGGGGTCCTCTAATGTGTTTGGTGGGACCTCTGATGTGAAGGGGTGGCCTCTAATGTGATGGGGGACCTCTGATGAGATGAGGGGACACTGACATAAAGGGAGATCTTAATGAGATGGGGGTCCTCTAATGTGATTAGGGGACCTCTGATGTGAAGGGGTGGCTTCTAATGTGATGGGGACCTCTGATGAGATGGGGGGACACTGACATGAAGGGAGATCTTAATGAGATGGGGGTCCTCTAATGTGATTGGGGGGACCTCTGATGTGAAGGGGTGGCCTCTAATGTGATGGGGGACCTCTGATGAGATGGGGGGACACTGACATAAAGGGAGATCTTAATGAGATGGGAGTCCTCTAATGTGATTGGGGGGACCTCTGATGTGAAGGGTTGGCTTCTAATGTGATGGGGGACCTCTGATGAGATGCAGGGACACTGACAGGAAGAGAGATCTTAATGAGATGGGGGTCCTCTAATGTAATTGGGGGGACCTCTGATGTGAAGGGTGGCTTCTAATGTGATGGGGGACCTCTGATGTAATGGGGGGACACTGATGTTAAAGGAGATCTTAATGTGATGGGGGACCTCTGATGAGATGGGGGGAAACTGACGTGAAGGGAGATCTTAATAAGATCCTCTGTCATTGGGGAGACCTCTGATGTGAAGGGGGGAACTCTAATGTGATGGGGGACCTCTGATGTGATCTCTAAAGTGATGGGGGACCTCTGATGTGGAGGAGCCTCTAATGTTATGGGGGACAGCTGGTGTGATGGGGAACCTCTGATGTGATCTCTAATGTGAAGGAGGACCTCTGATGTGAAAGGGTGGCCTCTAATGTGATGGGGGACCTCTGATGAGATGGGGGGACACTTACATGAAGGGAGATCTTAATGAGATGGGGGTCCTCTAATGTGATTGGGGGGACCTCTGATGTGGAGGAGCCTCTAATGTTATGGGGGACAGCTGGTGGGATGGGGAACCTCTGATGTGATCTCTAATGTGATGGAGGACCTCTGATGTGATGGGAAAACCTCTGGTGAACAGTTGTGTGCAACCATCCTAGACTCAGGTTTTCCATTGATAAGTAACATTTACATTTTTTTCTATGTTTAATGCGGCGTACACACGATCGTTTTTCATGCCATTTTTTAAACCGACGTTTTTCTCGTCGTTTTTTTTTCATGTTTCCTCTCAAGCCTGTCTTGCGTACACACGATCATTTTAAAAAACGTTCAAGCAAAGCGCAGTGACGTACAACACGTACTACGGCACTATAAAGGGGAAGTTCCGTTCGAATGGCGCAACCCTTCATGTTAGTAAAGTTTGTTGAGCGACGATTCGCGCTTTTCAGCCTCCTGCTTTTCAGTCCGTTACAGCGTGACGAATGTGCTATCTCCATTACAAATGCTAGTTTTACCAGAACGTGCGCTCCCATCTCATACTTGATTCTGAGCATGCACATTTTTTTTCACCTCATCAAAGCATACACACCATCGTTTTTCACGTCGTTAAAAAAAACGACGTGAAAAAATAGAGCATGTTCGAAATTTTTAATGGCCGTTTTTCACGTTGTTAAAAATGCTCTGGAGCATACGCACGATCGGTTTTATTGCCCATTTTTAAAAATGGCATTTTTAACGGCATGAAAAACGATCGTGTGTATGGGGCATTAGACTTAGGTGCCTCAAGATTTTGCATACTTTTAAAGGGTACCATGAGTTGAGAAACAGTGATCTATGTCATGAAACCAATAAAACTAGTTTTAAACGATTGAAGATATGTTACCAAATGGTGTACATTTGATTGTCAGCTACTGCTACCAATGCATTTGTGGAATATTATGTAGATTAATCAACATTATTGCACTGCAATGTCACGCAGGTCAGCTTTCATTTATCCAATGCTCCGTATTCCTCATCCTTGTTTTGTTTCTTTTACTGAACATGACAGCCGCGGTGAACGCCATACACACCAGTAATTGATAGATTACACGTGTATTGAACTGTGTAGGATTTATTTCATATTAATCACTGCCTGTTCACACATTCAGCACTTACAGATCTGCAGCACAGGCAAAAAAACGGCACGTCTCCCTTAATGTATAGCCAAATGACATGAGATATACTATGTGAGATGTCTATGGAAATTAGTGGATAAGGTGATGTACTCATGGTAACAGCAATAGGAAAGAAGATGAATTATAGAGATTAGTGCTCTATGCAAATATAAAAAAAAAATTGAGGACTCATGCACACAGCGTAAAATTCATAGCATAAAATATAAAATAAAAATATATAAATAAAAGGTTAAATGGAAAGGTTGGATACAGACTGCTTTCAAGGTAATTAATTAATAATAACTAAAATAATGATTATTATTAATATTATTCAAAATTTATATAGAGCCAAGATGGTTAAGAGAGCCCTGCTTGGATAACAGAAAAAGTATATACAAAATAAATTAATCTTGTAAAACTTTATGTATTGTGCCGCCTATGTTAACTCTAATAATTGTTATTTTATAATTTTAGCATTTTATTTTGTTGTAATTTTGTAAAAAAATGTTAATGAAATTATATATATATATATATATATATATATATATACACATATATATATATATATATATATATATATATATATATATATACACACACACACACATATACATATACAGTATATACCGTATATATATAGCGATACCCCCTAGAGGGCTGCTGGATTAAATTTTGGGTCCTGCCGTTACCCCATATTTCACCGTCCCAGAACTAATGCCGCGTACACACGGCCGTTTTTCTCGTCGAGAAAAACAACATTTTTTCCTTTCGGCGAGAAAAACAATCGTCTGTGGGCTTTATGTCGTTTTTCTCGACGAGAAAAACGGCATTAAAAACGACGAGAAAAATTAGAACATGTTCTAATTTTTCTCGTCATTTTTGTCTGACATTTTTTCCGCAGCAGTTTTCCCTATGGGAAACACTGCCGCGGAGCCCACAGACGTCGTTTTTCTCGACAAGAGAAAAAACGACCGTGTGTGGGGAACAAGCCGTTCCCTCGTTTTTTTAACCGCCGTGAATAATGATCGTGTGTACGCGGCATTAGAGTCCACGTTAGATAGTTTAAAGCGGAGGTTCACCGGAATTTTTTTTTTTAAAAGCCAGCAGCTACAAATACTGCAGCTGCTGACTTTTAAAAAAGGACACTTACCTGTCCAGGTCGCCCGCTCGGCTCTCGGCTTCCCCCGCCGCCATCCTCGGTGATGGAATCGGGAAGTGAAGCGCTGCGGCTTCACTGCCCGGTTCCCTACGGCACATGCGCGAGTCGCGCTGTGCCGTCCTCACTGGTTCCCGTTGTGTTCTGGGAGCCAAGTGTTTCCCAGAACACAACGGGGGAGGGGGGGGGTGACGCGAAGGAGCAGGACTCCCGCGGGAGTCTGCTCCCAGAAGTGGGGCAAATACCTGTTTTATACAGGTATCTGCACCCCCTCCCCCCTGAAAGGTGCCAAATGTGACACCGGAGGGGGGGGGGGGGGGTTCCGAAAAGCGGAGGTTCACTTTTGGGTGAACCTCCGCTTTAAATAGATGCGATTGCCAGTCACTTCAGTCTTTTTCTCAATTGCTTTATTAAACAACTCCAGTAGCAGAAGGATAGAGGGTTAGGGGAAGTTCAGATACCTTAATGCAAATCACTGATGAGGGTCTTGGATCCAGAGGACAAACAGCTTTCTGTTCCTGGATCTTGCGACAACTGGATAGGCCTCTCACACCGACCTAGCAGCCGGTATGAAGCGCGGACAAGTCTCTGCCACAGACTTTAGCGACAAGTGGAACTCCTGGACAATCCTCTGCCACAGGATTGTGTAACCAGTAGTCAGTTATTTGTAGGTCAGCTGCACAGTACCGGAAACCTTTAAGCCATCTGGCAGTACTGTGAGGTAGGTTAACTTCGGTGCATCCTCCAAACGAGTCACCAGGCCCTTCCTGAGAAACCATTCTTCAGCTCGGTTCTCTCCAGCAAGGGCCTCCCCTGGAATCTTCTCCGTTTGAATGGCCTTTTCCCGCAGGCAAGACAGCACAGGACCACCCTCAGTTGAGTAGGCCCCAGACAGACTTCTGGGCTTACTTGCAGTAGTACAGCCTCGAGCCAGCAGGGCCTGAGGTAGAGAAGAGCAACAGCCACATACCTTAGGCCAGGAGGGCCATGGGTAGAAGAGACTGAAAACATGGCGCCTGTCCCTTAAATATCCTCTCCCAGAATGCACAGCAGTAAGAACACTCCCACTGGGCTGTTTCTGGGGAAAGAATAGTCAATGCACTTGGCCTGCTGTACTTCTCACACTAGCCTATGGTGACTGCGACACCTACTGGCAATAGTGAGAAATGCACACAACACAGCCAAACTGAAACAGAAGCAAATTAACTTTATTAGATCACTCTGAGCTATTTACAGCTCAGATAACACTAAATTTACCACATAGCCCCTATTCAATAGGAACAGGGCGCTACATATATATATATATATATATATATATATATATATGTATATATATACACATACATACATATATATATATATATACACACAGTATCTCACAAAAGTGAGCACATCCCTCACATTTTTGTAAATATTTTCTTCTATCTTTTCATGTGACAACACTGAAGAAATGACACTTTGCTACAATGTAAAGTAGTGAGTGTACAGCTTGTATAACAGTGTAAATTTGCTGTCCCCTCACAATAACTCAACACATTATTAATGTCTAATACATTAATACATTTGTAAGATATTGTGTGTATATATATATATATATATATATATATATATATATATATATATATACATATATACATATATATATAAATATATATATATATATATATAATATTATTAGTTAATCAAAAATAAGTCTCTTTAAAATTTCAAAGTTGGATACAAACTGATTTCAAGGTAGTTATTAATAATAATTGAAAACAACAATAATAATGCAGAAATAAATAAAGGGAACCGGGCTTTTAAGTAATGAACACAAACAAATTCATATTAAAATATCATCATATGATTTATTGTATTGAAAATAATAATAATGATAAATTGTAATAAATGATAATAATTACAAAAATCATAATAAATTATGATACACAATCAAAATTACAACAGAAAACATTTATGTTATATTATTATATTATTCATTGTGGGTATTCCAGAGAAATTACTGTACACTGTACATGATTAGCAAGGCATTGTAGAAAAGAGTAATGCCTGATGTCCTAGCATAATGCCTGATGTCCTATAGAGCAATATACTCCATTACACTCACGGTCCAGCGGAACGGACATGTGTGACAGGAGCTCCTGGCCATCCGGCAATCCAGGACATCCACAGATTACCTGCGTTCTATCCCCCAGCAAACGTGAACCTGACGGTCTGTGGCTTCACTTGGACCCCGCTCTCCCCTAGCTCAGCTCCCCCAGCTTACCATCGCGCCGACCGCAGCCGCTGACTGCCGCCTGCCGCCCTCCGGGCGTCCTGCTTCTAGACCGCTAGACCCGCAGGAAAGACCGTGGCTGCGGTTTAGCTCCGGCCATCCCATTATCTTTCTCCCCAATTCCTTCTCCAGCAGGCCCGCATGCCCCCTCCACCTCCGGAGCCCCCCCAGCCATCAGCGGACCACCCGAAGCGGCACTGCTAGCCACCCGGCTCTTCAGGACAGACCGCGGCTCGGGCCTAGCTCCAGCTGCGGAGGCCATCTTGGTCCACCAAGCCGCGGCTGCAGTACTTTTTCCACGACCCCCCAATCAGCCATCCAGGATAAAAAAAAAATCACAAAACTCACCTGGCACTGGCTAACTGCGAGTAAACCCCCGCCGGGCCACTTATAATCGGCAATCTGAAGGACAATCCAGGGATCCGGCTTGGTAAGTAGCGGCCATCTTGGTACACCCGAGCGCTCTCACTATCAGTTCCCTGACATCCTTTTTATCCACCCCCCCCTCATCATCCTTACCCTCACCCTCCTCAGCCAGGTAAGTACATCGGGGCACAACCACCATAGGTAGTTGATCCAGGGTTCACCCGATTGCCTTTCGGGGGATCAGGAAGGATTTTTTTTCCCCTGCTGTAGCAATTGGCCTAGGCTCGGCTGGGGTTTTTCGCCTTCCTCTGGATCAGGGGTCTCCAAACATTCTAAACAAAGGGCCGGTTTATTGTCCTTCAGACTCTTGGAGGGCCGGACTTTGGCCAACGGGGGTGGAAAATTTCCTAGCATCAGTGGGACTAAACATATGGTATTAGGGGGAGAAATAGTGCCCCATTGTTGGTATCATAGGGAGGAATAGTGCTCCATTAGTGGTGTCAGTGGGAGAAATGGTGCTCCACTGTCGGTTTCAGATGTCAGAATAGTGTCTCGTATCAGTGGGAGGGATACTGGCCCAAGGGCCGGATAAAGGCAAGCAAAGGGCCGCATCTTTCCCTCGGGCCGCAGTTTGGAGACCACTGCTCTGGATCAATGGGGGGGCGGTTTAGGTCAGTTGGGTCATATCACCTTCATCATCACCATTCGCATCATCATTATCACCACCCTATCATCAGCTGCATCTCCAGGATCATCATCATCTCGTCATCTTCATCATTGCTTCATCGGTATCATCATCGCATCATACTCCTAAGGATCAATCGACAATCGGCCATCAAAAACATGAAGGCATCACTTCAACTACAACACTTATCATGCGCCCTGATCAACACCAGATCTGCAGTCAAGCACAGACAGAAAATCCACGACTTCATCACCCAAAACAACACAGATTGCCTCTTTATCACGGAAAGCTGGCTAACACCTGACTGTAAAACTATCCAGAGGCGGCTCTAGGCTTTGTGAGGCCTTAAGCAAAACTTAGACACGGGGGCCCCACTCATGCCCATAATGGGTAAAAAAATTCAAGCAAATAAAAGTGGCTGCAGAAAGTTGCACGGATCTAGCACACAGTGATTGAGCAGAGGCAAATTAGGCGGCCGCGAGGCCCCTGTGAGTGCGAGGCCTTAGGCGACCGCCTAATTTGCCTAATTAAAGAGCCGCCTCTGACACCATCCTAACAGGATTGGTGCCGGAGAACTACTGCATCCTAACCGAGCACAGAATAGGACAAAGAGGAGGAGGCCTAGCAGTGATTTTCAAATCCCACCTCTCTCTCATCAAACCAACTCTACAGAACTCATTGCCTTTAATGGAGACACTCTTCAAACAACACCCCAGGACACCGTCCACATACTGCTATGCTACAGACCACCAGGACCAAAGACAAATCTCACACCTTTCACAGAGTTCATCTTGACATACACCTTGAAAACCCCAAATTTTCTGTTACTCAGGGATTTCAACCTCTGGGCTAACTCCACCCAGGACCCCATCGCCACCTCCTGCATCAACCAATTGGAATAACTAGGTCTTCAGCAACTGATAAATGTCCCCATGCATGTTTCGGGTCACATTCCTGACCTCATCTTCAAACAAAATATGGACATCAACACACTGGACAACATGCCTTTACCATGGACGGACCACCATGCTATCAAATTTAAAATTACCACCAACACCATCTCCGAAAAATCGAAACGCTCAATAACGACACACTGGACAAGATCTCAGAAGAAACTACACTCTGAACTCTTCAAAACCACACTATCGAAACAAAATAGGAATGCTAAATCAAAACCACTCAACCGAACAAACACTCAACTCATTAAACAAAGCATTACTACAAACAGCAGACACAGTCGCTCCGAAATGTAGAGCACTCATCCGCAAAAACAACTGGTTTAATGACACTCTCACTTTACTAAAGCAAGAATGCAGAAGAGCTGAAGGAGCCTGGAGAAGAAATCCAACAAAGGAAAACCACACAAACTACAAAGCACTCACTAAGAAATACCACAAAGCAATCTTAAAAGAACACTTCTCAAACACCATCTCAAAAGCTCTAAACCGATCTCGTGAATTTTTCAAACTAGTCGCTCAGACTATGAACCCTACCTGCCTAGAGCCTCCAGCAAACTAAACTGAAGAGTTTTGTAATAAACTATCAGATTTTTTTATCGACAAAATCAAAAACATTTGTGAAATAATTCAACAGAAAAAAACAACCAACCTCACTCAGCCAAAGCAAGAAGAGGAAATCAATACAAACATTATACAATCGACTAAATTTTTGCTGGTACCAATCACCATCGACACCACCAAAAACATCATCAGAATCACCAAATGACATACTTTCTACAAAACTCCTGAAAGAATGTACCGACATCTTGGCACCCACCATAACACATCTCGTAAATCAATTGTTCAAAGACGGTATTGTCCCGATCTCCCTCAAGCAAGGCATAATCAAACCCCTCCTAAAGAAACCCAACCTTGACCCTAAAGACCCAAACTACCGCAGACCAGTAACAAGCCTTAACACCATCTCAAAGATTATTGAGAAAGCAGTAGTACAACAGCTACAACTCCATTTGGACACCCACAAACTCTTGGACCCACTACAATCAGGCTTCCGCCCAGGCCATGGCACAGAAACAGCACTTCTCAAAATATGGGATGATGCCCTCGAAGCAGCAGATGACGGAGAATCATGTCTCCTGGTGCTGCTGGACCTAAGTGCAGCGTTCGACACAGTAGACCACAAAACTCTACTCATTCGTCTTAAAGAAGTAGCCGGAATCACAGACTTAGATCTACCCTGGTTCGCATCCTTCCTAGAAAATCGTTTCCAGACAAACTAAGAGCCTTCACCTCTGAAACGTGCACCATTTCTTGCGGAGTCCCTCAAGGATCACCCCTGTCACCCGTGCTCTTCAACATCTACCTCCGCCCACTCCTCAAAATCATCAGCAAACAGGACCTGTGCTACCACTCATACGCTGATGACACTCAACTCTACTTTCGCATCACTGAAAAAAAAGACCAATATCAAGGACTAGAAAAATGCCTCACATTGATCGATGATTCAATGGATCCAAAACAGAACAACATATCCTCCACGCAAACCGAAAGACAAAAGCTAGGACTTCATGGACACCACCTACCATCCTTGGACAGACCATCACCCCAAGCACCAAAGTCAAAAGCCTCGGAGTCATCTTTGTCGATGGATGCACAAATAGGATCAGTAGTCAGCGGATCCCACCATCTTCTCCGCCTATTGCGTAGACTCATTTCCTTCATTCCAGAAGAGGACACAGCAGTAGTAGTCGGAACAATCATCAATTCCCGACTCGACTACGCAAACTCCCTCTACATAGGACTACCTAAATACCAGATCTTGCGCCAACAAGTCGTCCAGAACACGGCAGCCAGACTTGTAATGGGGAAAAAACCCTGGGAATCAATCACCCCATCCCTGAGGACCCTCCAGTGCCTAACCGTAAAGGATCGGGTCACATTCAAGACCATCTGTCTCACCCACAAGTGCACACAAGGAAATGCTCCTCAATACTTATGCGAGAAAATAAAACACTACACACCTAATCGTACTCTCCGATTAACTAACCAAAACCCCCTCCACATCCCCAAGTCCCGCTATAAATCGAAGGGAGAACGAAGATTTGCAGTCCAAGGACCACGGCTATGGAATGCTCTATCCACAAACATCCGCATGGAAGAAAACCATTGGGCCTTCAGGAAAAAACTTAAGATCCACCTCTTCTGAAGTATCAGGACAAGTATCAGGACAACACTGGATGGAAATAAGCGCCTTGAGGCAATTTAGTTCGCATTTGTAGCACTATACAAGTTATTCACTAACACTCACTCACTCTGTCCCAATATGTATTGGTAGATTATGAGATGATATTGTATAGACCCAGTTTATACCAGAAACGGTTTAAAGTGAGACAAAAAATAAACAAAAAAATTAAACAAAAAAAAAAAAGTAAAAACTAAACAAAAAAGTAACTTTGTTAATTTTTGGAGAGCAAATAAATCCCCTAAATCCTGAACACAACATCACATGTGAAAACCATCTTAAATCGCGGAAAGGCTAAAATCTATTCCATTGACGATATTTGCTGCATGGGGATATGGCGTGACACAATGAGCAGAAAGCGGCGGCCTTCTACCTATTCACATTATGTTACTATAGAAGTGTATTTTGTGGTATTGGGCACACAATGGCTGTTTATCTATTTTCTATCACCTCTCCTTCCGTACTGCTTGATAATGTATAAAAAAAAAAATCTAATCCTTATGTGCGAGATTACGGGATAAATCCACATTGCTGGGTAATTGTGTACACCGGACGGACTCAGAATAAAACCTTCATTTCAAGGATTTGTCATGGTGACCAGGGGCGTTGCTAGGTCTACAAAAGATCTGTGACTAGAGCCCATAGCAGCGAAGTAAAGAATGTCATACGCTTGGGCGGGCATACACATGTATATAATATACGTGTGTGTGTGTGTGTATATATATTACATATCTGAGTGCGGTTCCCCTCTTACATCAGGGTCTCCAGAGAGCCTCCCCATAAATCAGGGTCCCCAGAGAGCCTCTCCATACATCAGGGTCCCAGAGAGCCTCCCCATACATCAGGGTCCAGAGAGAGCCTTCCCATACATCAGGGTCTCCAGAGAGCCTCCCCATACTTCAGGGTCCCCAGAGAGCCTCCCTTACATAAGGGTCCCCAGAGAGCCTCCCTTACATAAGGGTCCCCAGAGAGCCTCGCTTACATAAGGGTCCCCAGAGAGCCTCCCTTACATCAGGGTCCCCAGAGCCCCCCCTATACATCGGGGTCCCCAGAGAGTCCCCCTTACATCAGAGTCCCCAGAGAGCCTTCCTTACATCAGGGTCCCCATGGAGCCTCCCCATACATCGGGGTCCCCAGAGAGCCTCCCCATACATCGGGGTCCCCAGAGAGCCTCCCTTACATCAGGGTCCCCAGAGAGAGAGGGGGGTAGATGAGGGGGGGTGAGGGAGGGTGAGAGAGAAGGGGTGGATGAGAGGGGGTGAAAGAGAGAAAGGGGGTGGGAAAGAGAGACCCCCTAGCCCTGCCTGCAGTCCCCACTGTCCCAGCCCTTGTCTGTGTGGGTAGGCGTGTGTGATCCACCTACCTCCTGCCCGTCCTTGTTCAGCCTGTTTTCTTCCTGTTCCATGACAGTCCCATTGAGCTAGGATAGGAGCTTGGAGAAGGCGTGCAGGCTCTGGGAGGCAGCGGGGATGCTGCTCAGGGTGGCAGTGAGGCCTTTTCTTCTCTCTCTCACTCCCTCCTGGGCTCTTCCCGGTTGCCCAATCCTCCCCCTCCCTATTTGATGCCGCTGCCCTGCACCCCACCGCCACCAGACCAGCGGCAGGATGCTCCAGTCCAGAACCATGACAAGGGGGCTGGGCTCAACTCTTTAGGCCCCAAGAGCACTAGCGCGGAGGAGGAAGTGGAATCCTCCTCAGCTTTGAATGCTGGGCAGGGAGGGAGTTGCGGCCATGATGTCACTGGTTGCTAGATGCTAGGCGGCTCTAGAAACCAGTGGCCAAGAGTAGAGTCAGGTGGAGGCGGGGGCGGAGCTGAAGCCAACGCTGCCACTGCTCATTCCACCCTTGTCCCCTGCATTCCGGACCGGTGTTGCTAATTGCGGGACTGCACCCACCCGGTAAGAGACTCTGGGCTATGGGCCCCAGACTCGGGGCTATGGCCACAATAGCCACCCCCTAGCAACGCCACTGATGGTGACTATGAAATGGTATGTGTTGGGTAAGCGCACTTCTATGAAGACATCAGCGCACATCGCATCTACTACGTAACACCCAACGCCGGGCAAATAATTTTCTAGGCTTCTATAGAGGCGAAGGCTCTGCGCCCATTCAACCCTTTCCATTGTGGTGCTTTGCAGCCCACGTTATATGTATTGCAGTGCATTGAGCATTGTCCCCCAATAACAGAAAATGCTTGAATAAAGACCTTCATGGCAGGATCACCAGGGACTTAATTCATAAAAGCCACAGATTTAAAAAAAGAAAAGTGTATCTAAAGTCGCATGTGAGCGTTACTTAGGGCGGTCTTCATGCAATAACATCCTGCCTAGGATCCCCCACTCCACCAGACTGGCCTCCACCAATCATCGAGGCAGAGACAAGGGGTTGGCAGGAGGGTTGGCTGCCCTGGGCACTGTGGTATCTTGTGAGGTGAGGGGGGGGGAACCACAAGGAGGTGAGGGGAGGGGAATTTGGGGGGGCGGCAAGTGATAAGAATTGTTCAATGAGGGGATATTTGGGGAGGTGTGCTAGAAGTGGTGATTTGAGGGGATTTGTATTGGGAGGGGGGAAGAAGATTTGTGCTAGTAGGGGGAATTTTGGTGGGTTTGTGCTAGAAAAGGTAATAAGGTGGGGGGGATTTGTGCCAGGAGGGATGATTGGGGGTATTTGTGGTAGGAGGGAAACTTTTTTTTGGGGGGGGGTCTGTGCTAGGGGGGGATTTGGAGTGGGGAGAGGATTTGTGTTCAGAGGGGACATTTGAGGGGGAGAGGATTTGTACTAGGAGGGGGGGGCATTTTTATTGGGAGGAGGTGAAATTTATGCTTAGGGGGTAAGCATGCAGATTAGTGTTCAATTCTTTTTTTTTTTTTTTGGGGGGGGGGGGAGTTTTACTGATACATAATGCTCATACATCTTTGTGGGGGGGGGGAGGGGGGCAATTTGACATGTTTGCCCTGGGCTGTAGATTAGGGATGAGCTATATGTTTGACTCGAACATGAGTTCGACTCGAACATCGGCTGTTCGACAAAGATCAAACTTTATGGGCCGTTCGCGCCAAATTCGGGCGGCGCGTCACGGCCCATAATGCACTGTGTCATTGCAGTGCATTGCTGGCTGATGATTGGCCAAGCATGCACTATGACCCGCATGCTTTGGCCAATCACAGCGCCAACAGCGAAGAGAGCCATAATTGGCCAAAGGCAGGGTGCCTTTGGCCAATTATGGCTGAGGGGGTTAAGTCCACGCCCCACACTAAATAAGGCCACCTGCATGTCGGCCGTGTGTAGTGTGTTGGTGGCGTTGTTAAGAGAGAGAGAGGAGAGAGAGAGAGTCATTTTATTTCATTTAGTTTGAGCAGGCAGGCAATTCAGTTAGCTCAGCTGCAGTGTATTTAGTATATATATATATATATCCAGGCTTTGTATATATATATATGTAGCGCTACCCCCAGTTAAGAGAGCCGCTGGTTTGATTTCGGGCCCTGAGTACAGCTCCACCAACCCCCCGGCAATCAACTCAACCTACTTATGGCACAGTCAGTCTAGGGGATATTATCTATCACAATCTATACCTGACTGTACACACACCCCAATTATATTGAGAGGCAAGCACTATGTACAATGATAACACACTGATAGCAAGTGGTAAAGTATAACTGTTTTACTTTAGGTTAAACGGCATAGGTTAAAACATAACACATAACTTTCTTACAGAGCCCTGCAGCAATGGACATAGCGTACAATAACAGCCCAGCGCGGTCATACACCACGCGCAGCTATTATTATCTATGCGCCCTGTGGCGCACCAAACAATACTCTACCCCTGGTCAGGCCTGACACAGCTTTAACACAGTCCTTAGAATAACACTTTCTTCGCATGCAACTTGAATGGTGGTGCACGTATAAAAAAAAAACACTTGTAATCCACAGGGTAGGCAATCAAGAAAAAGAACAGTTCACTGGAGACCACTCACTCAGTTCTGCTACTAGTCTCCAGTAAAAATAGAAAATAAAGGCCGGTGGGCCAAGGCAGTCTCTAGGCCTAGCAACAGTACAGCCTATTGGATTGAGCAGGTGCTCGCTCACCACTCCGGACGCGATCCCAGTCCGGGACTTCCACCACTGTGTCTCCGCACACAGCGTCTCAACGATCGGGTCTCCGATCCAGCGAATGTCGGCAACTTGAAGAAAGTCAGATGCCACCCAGGCTCGCAACAAGGAGGTAGGCTCTTTGGAAGTTGTACCAGGCCCCAGGCTTCAGGCCCGATACTCCAGCAGATCCGCACAGGAAGACCGGTTGATAGCCGCGCGGTGTCCAAAGAGGCCGAGCTTAGCCTTGCCTCCTCCTTTTATCTTCCCACCCACAAGCCTCTGCGCTAGCAACATTGCACCCTGGGTGCCAAACGGGGTTCTGGGAAATGCAGTCCTAGAGTCTTAAAGGAGACCCTGCTACATTATATATATATATATATATATATATATTGTGACAGCAGGAAGGTAAAGTCACCTGGTTGCATCCAGGGGGGTAGGTATATTTCTCCCAGATTCAGGCTTTATGCCGACTTATACAACTAGGGAGTAGTGATGAGCCGAACACCCCCGGGTTCGGTTCGCACCAGAACCCGCGAACGGACCGAAAGTTCGTACGAACATTAGAACCCTATTAAATACAATGGATGCGAACGTTCGAATTCTAAAGTGCTAATTATAACAACTATTATGCATGTTATTGTCCTAAAAAGGGTTTGGGAACCCGGGTTCTGCACCAGGGGACATGTATCAATGCAAAAAGAAGTTTTAAAAACGGTCGTTTTTCGGGAGCAGTCATTTTAATGATGCATAAAGTGAAAAAAAAAAAAGTCAAATATTCCTTTAAATATCGTACCTGGGGGGTGTCTAAAGTATGCCTGTGAAGTGCCACGTGTTTCCCGTGTTTAGAACTGTCCCTGCACAAAATGACACTTCTAAAGGAAAAAAAAGCCATTTAAAACTGCTTGCGGCTTTAATGTAATGTCTGGTCCCGGTAATATGGATGAAAATCTTTAAGAAAAATGGCATAGCTACCCCATGACCCCCCCCCCCCTACCCCAGCCCATTACCAGCCCCTTTGGGTCTTGTATGGATATTAAGGGGAACCCCGCACATAAAATAAAAAAGGCCCTATATACTCTGAACAGCCGTATACAGGCGGTGCATACAAGACAGGGACTGTAGGTTTGTTCTTATGTAGAATCTGTTTGTAATTTTGAACAGGTACATTGTTTAAGTGTAGCTCCAGCCCAAAAATCTATTTTTAAACTTTTTGGAAAACATAGGTAAGGGTTATCACCCCTGTAACATTTGTTTTGCTGTCTGTGCCCCTGTTCAGAACATTTCACCTCACTTTCCGTCCCAATGACAACTGTTTTTGAAATGTGGTGTTTTTCTTGAAACAAGGATTGCTGATAAAGCATCAGTACAGAGGAGACACCTTTCTCCCATATTAATTCTTACAGGAGAGAATTTTCCTTCCTAGGGGTAGATTTCCTCTCACTTCCTGTTGTCTTCTTGCGTTTGCAAGTAGGAGTCGTTTGTAAGTTGGATGTTTGAAAGTAGGGACCTGCCGTAGATACTCTGCAGAAATAGGCCCCTTAGTTGTTGGTGTTGGCACAACACTGTAAGCACTCACAGTTACTCTTGGTTGGTGCTGGAACGCCCTGCTGTCAACTATTATATCAGGAATTGTAATTACATATAATTGTTGAACAGTGGTAGTAAAAATTGGGCCTTTGATGGTGGTGCTGGTGCCACAACACTGTAAGCCCTGACAGTTACTCTTGGTGGGTGCAGCAATGGGCCCTGCTGTGAATTATTAGATCAAGAATTGTAATTGCATGCCCCTGTTGAACAGGGGCTGAAAAATTGGGCCTTTGGTGGTGGTGGTGGTGTTGACACAACACTGTAAGCCCTCAGAGTTACTCTTGGTGGGTGCAAGAATGGGCCCTGCTGTGAATTATTAGATCAAGAATTGTAATTACATGCCCCTGTTGAACAGGGGCTGAAAAATTGGGCCTTAGGCACTGGTGGCACAACATTACAACCCCTCACAGATACTGTACTTGGAGCACAGCAATGAGCCCTGTTGCAAAGTATTGCTTCAAAAATTGTAATGACACGCCCCTGTTAAACAGGGGCTGAAAAATTGGGCCTTAGGCACTGGTGCCACAACACTCCAACCCCTCACAGATACTGTACTTGGAGCACAGCAATGAGCCCTATGGCAAATTATTGCTAAAAAAATTGTAATTACACGCCCCTGTAAAACAGGGGCTGAAAAATTGGGCCTTAGCCACTGGTGGCGGCACCCATAAACAAAAATGATCTTCCAAGCTATCATCATCAATCGTATCATTGAGGACTCGGAGGAGGAGGATAGCCAGTCAACATAACAGCACAGACACTCAGCATCAGCATCAGTCTTCAAGGGATGTGACATGTTAAAATCAATTAGTCTGTTATATCAGCATCAGGTGTGTGGTAGCTGGTGGTGATCCAAGACTGGTTCATCTTGATGAAAGTCAGTCGATCAACCGAGTCGGTGGACAGGCGCACCCTGTGATCCGTGACAAATCCTCCAGCAGCACTGAATGTGCGTTCCGAAAGAACGCTGGATGCAGGACAGGCCAGTAGCTCAATTGCATACTGTGCAAGCTCTGGCCAGTGATCCATCCTCAAGACCCAGTAAGCCAGAGGATTTTCGGTGGGGAAGGTGTCCAAGTCTGACCTTGCCCCTAGATATTCCTGCACCATGTTTATCAGACGCTGGCGATGGTTGCTGGAACCAATCATACTTTGGGGCTGCGGACTAAAGAATTGTCTGAACGCATCGGTCAGACGGCCACCTTCCCCACCGCTCCTTCTTTGACTGGCCGAAGCCTCAGCAACTCGTTGTCCTGGACCAGGAGTTTGTAACCTCCCAGTCTCTGGGAACGCGTTGCACAGACCTTTCTGCAAGGCCTCCCGGAGTTGTCTCATCCTCTGCTCCCTCTGCGACGGTAACATAAGGTCCGCAACCTTACCCTTGTACCGTGGATCAAGGAGAGTGGCCAGCCAGTAATGGTCCCTCTCCTTGATCCGAAGAATACGAGGATCCTTCCGCAGACTTTGCAGGATCAGGGAGGCCATGCAGCGTAGGTTTGCTGAGGCATTCGCTCCGGAGTCCTCTGGGTCACTAAGGACGACATGATCCGCAGTCACCTCCTCCCAGCCACGTACAAGTCCACTGGTTTCTTGGGACTGTAAATCATCCCTAAAAGACTGCTGCTGATGATGCTGAGTGCCAGCCTCCACCTCCATGCTGACACAATCCTCCTCCTCCTCCTCCTCCTCTTCCTCTTCCTGTGCGATGGGTGGGACAGAAGGAACACTGTCTGGGTAAAGGGGGCCTTGAGAGGCAAGGAAGTCCTCCTCTTCCTGCCTCTGTTCTGCCTCAAGTGCCCTGTCCATTATTCCACGCAGCGTGTGCTCCAACAGGTGGACAAGAGGTACAGTGTCACTGATGCATGCACTGTCACTGCTCACCATCCTCGTGGCCTCCTCAAATGGTGCCAGGACAGTGCATGCATCCCTGATCATGCCCCACTGGCGTGGAGAAAAAAAACCAAGCTCCCCTGACCCTGTCCTGGTGCCGTAGTCGCACAGGTACTCATTGATGGCCCTCTGCTGCGTGTGCAGCCGCTGCAGCATGGCCAACGTTGAGTTCCACCTGGTGGGCATGTCACATATAAGGCGGTTCTTGGGCAGGTTCAACTCCTTTTGCAGCTCAGCCAGGCGAGCACTGGCATTATAAGATCTGCGGAAATGCACACAGACTTTCCTGGCCTGCCTCAGGACATCCTGTAAGCCCGGGTACCTGCCCAAGAACCGCTGCACCACCAGGTTAAGGACGTGAGCCACACAGGGCACATGGGTCAGTTGTCCCTGTCGGAGGGCGGAGAGGAGGTTGGTGCCATTGTCGCAAACCACCATTCCTGGCTTAAGCTGGCGTGGCGTCAACCACCTCTCGGCCTGGCCCTGCAGAGCAGACAGGACCTCTGCCCCAGTGTGGCTTCTGTCCCCCAAACACACCAGCGCAAGCACGGCATGGCATCTTTTTGCCTGCGTACTTGCGTAGCCCCGTGAACGGCTACGGAGCACCGCTGGTTCATAGGACAAACCACAGGAAGAGGCCATGGAGGAAGAAGAAGAGGAGGGGGTGGAGGAGAGAGGTGTGTCACAACCAGTAGTAGCATTTTGGAGGCGTGGCGGTGGGACAACCTCCAACACTACTGCACCTTGTCCTGCATCCTTCCCAGCTGCCAAAAGAGTGACCCAATGGGCCGTGAAAGAAAGGTAACGTCCCTGTCCATGCCTGCTGGACCATGAGTCAGCGGTAATATGCACCTTACCGCTGACCGCCCTGTCCAGCGAGGCCAAGACATTGCCTTCCACATGCCGGTAGAGAGCCGGAATAGCCTTCCGTGAGAAAAAGTGGCGTTTGGGAACCTGCCACTGAGGAACCGCACATTGCACAAACTCACGGAAGGGGGCCGAGTCTACCAACTGAAAAGGCAGCAGTTGAAGCGCTAGCAATTTAGCCAAGCTAGCATTCAACCGCTGGGCATGTGGATGGCTGGGAGTGAACTTCTTTCGACGGTCCAGCAGCTGGGGCAGGGAAATTTGCCTGCTAGAATCGGACGTCGGTGTACTGCTAGCAGAGTGGCCGCAAGTACTTGGCTGTGACACACCTAATTCTACACCTTCATTCCTCTCAGTGCATGTTTCAGAGAGGACTGAAGTTATAGTGGGGTTGGAAATCCCAGCTGATGCGGTGCAAGGAGAGGTCCGCTTTGTTCTTTGGTGTGGGTCTTTGAGGTAGGCTTGCCAACGAGCTGCATGGCAGGTCAACATATGTCTGGTCAGGCATGTGGTACCCAAGCGGCTGATGTTTTGGCCACGCGATATACGCTTGAGACATATGTTGCAAACAGCAGCTGTGCGATCTGATGCACTAGCCTCAAAAAAGGCCCACACCAAGGAACTTTTTGAATGACGGGCAGAGGCAGCGCCCTGCACAGGCGGAGCTCTGCGGTGTGATTCCGTCGGTGTACTGCCCTTACGCTGGCCACCAAAGGGCATCCTGTCTCGTTGGAGATGTGCCTCCTCCTCATCCTCCTCCTCCTCTCTCCTATTAGGCACCCACGTGGAGTCAGTGACCTCATCATCCCCTCCCTCCTCATCACTGGAGCCAATCTGGCAGTATGCTGCAGCTGCTGGAACATGACTGCCAGATTGGTGTCCTTCTTGAGCATCCCCTCTGTCTGCTCTCACCCTACTGCCTTCCTGTAGCTGGGTTTCATCATCAGACCCTTCGAAACGCTGGGCATCCTCCTGGAGCATGTACCCAACACTGTGTTCAAACAGTTCGGGGGACTCCTCAGGAGGAGGACATGGTGGGTCTAGGGAAGGAGTGACTGATGATGAGTCTGACATTGATACCAGGGAAGAGGACGCTTTGGCAGCTGCTTTGCCAGTACCCTGAGCCTGGGTGAGAGAGGATGAGGAGGAGGAGGAGGGCTTGGTCATCCACTCTACCAAGTCTTCGGCATGATGTGGCTCAACATGTCCAGCTGCGGAAAAGAAGGACAAGCGTGTCCCATGGCCATGTGCTGATGACAATGCACCGCGTCCATGACCAGCACTGTTGCCCCCAGACACAGAGCCTGCTTGCCCTCTTTTATTGCCTCCTGACTGTCTGCCTCTCCTTGTTTGCCTTCCAGACATTCTAATAGATGGCCTGCAGGGAGATGGGAAAAAAGCAATAAGGGCTACCTTCAGGTGTCCTTCTCTGTCCCTTGAAACAAGGACTTGCACAGTGAAAGAAACTGACACTCTCCCTACCTACAGTTTTCTGTCCCTAGAAAAAATGTTTTTTTTAAGCACAATATAGCACAAGGAGAATTCACTCACTGTCCTTCCAGGTCCCTAGAAACAAGGACTTGCACAGTGAAAGAAACTGACACTCTCCCTACCTACAGTTTTCTGTCCCTAGAAAAAATGTTTTTTTTAAGCACAATATAGCACAAGGAGAATTCACTCACTGTCCTTCCAGGTCCCTAGAAACAAGGACTTGCACAGTGAAAGAAACTGACACTCTCCCTACCTACAGTTTTCTGTCCCTAGAAAAAATGTTTTTTTTAAGCACAATATAGCACAAGGAGAATTCACTCACTGTCCTTCCAGGTCCCTAGAAACAAGGACTTGCACAGTGAAAGAAACTGACACTCTCCCTACCTACAGTTTTCTGTCCCTAGAAAAAATGTTTTTTTTAAGCACAATATAGCACAAGGAGAATTCACTCACTGTCCTTCCAGGTCCCTAGAAACAAGGACTTGCACAGTGAAAGAAACTGACACTCTCCCTACCTACAGTTTTCTGTCGCTAGAAAAAATGTTTTTTTTAAGCACAATATAGCACAAGGAGAATGCACTCACTGTCCTTCCAGGTCCCTAGAAACAAGGACTTGCACAGTGAAAGAAACTGACACTCTCCCTACCTACAGTTTTCTGTCCCTAGAAAAAATGTTTTTTTTAAGCACAATATAGCACAAGGAGAATTCACTCACTGTCCTTCCAGGTCCCTAGAAACAAGGACTTGCACAGTGAAAGAAACTGACACTCTCCCTACCTACAGTTTTCTGTCCCTAGAAAAAATGTTTGTTTTAAGCACAATATAGCACAAGGAGAATTCACTCACTGTCCTTCCAGGTCCCTAGAAACAAGGACTTACACAGTGAAAGAAACTGACACTCTCCCTACCTACAGTTTTCTGTCCCTAGAAAAAATTTTTTTTTTAAGCACAATATAGCACAAGGAGAATTCACTCACTGTCCTTCCAGGTCCCTAGAAACAAGGACTTGCACAGTGGAAGAAACTGACACTCTCCCTACCTACAGTTTTCTGTCCCTAGAAAAAATGTTTTTTTTAAGCACAATATAGCACAAGGAGAATTCACTCACTGTCCTTCCAGGTCCCTAGAAACAAGGACTTGCACAGTGAAAGAAACTGACACTCTCCCTACCTACAGTTTTCTGTCCCTAGAAAAAATGTTTTTTTTAAGCACACTATAGCACAAGGAGAATTCACTCACTGTCCTTCCCAGTCCCTAGAAACAAGGACTTGCACAGTGAAAGAAACTGACACTCTCCCTACCTACAGTTTTCTGTCCCTAGAAAAAATGTTTTTTTTAAGCACAATATAGCACAAGGAGAATTCACTCACTGTCCTTCCAGGTCCCTAGAAACAAGGACTTACACAGTGAAAGAAACTGACACTCTCCCTACCTACAGTTTTCTGTCCCTAGAAAAAATGTTTTTTTTAAGCACAATATAGCACAAGGAGAATTCACTCACTGTCCTTCCAGGTCCCTAGAAACAAGGACTTGCACAGTGAAAGAAACTGACACTCTCCCTACCTACAGTTTTCTGTCCCTAGAAAAAATGTTTTTTTTAAGCACAATATAGCACAAGGAGAATTCACTCACTGTCCTTCCAGGTCCCTAGAAACAAGGACTTACACAGTGAAAGAAACTGACACTCTCCCTACCTACAGTTTTCTGTCCCTAGAAAAAATGTTTTTTTTAAGCACAATATAGCACAAGGAGAATTCACTCACTGTCCTTCCAGGTCCCTAGAAACAAGGACTTGCACAGTGAAAGAAACTGACACTCTCCCTACCTACAGTTTTCTGTCCCTAGAAAAAATGTTTTTTTTAAGCACAATATAGCACAAGGAGAATTCACTCACTGTCCTTCCAGGTCCCTAGAAACAAGGACTTGCACAGTGAAAGAAACTGACACTCTCCCTACCTACAGTTTTCTGTCCCTAGAAAAAATGTTTTTTTTAAGCACAATATAGCACAAGGAGAATTCACTCACTGTCCTTCCAGGTCCCTAGAAACAAGGACTTGCACAGTGAAAGAAACTGACACTCTCCCTACCTACAGTTTTCTGTCCCTAGAAAAAATGTTTTTTTTAAGCACACTATAGCACAAGGAGAATTCACTCACTGTCCTTCCCAGTCCCTAGAAACAAGGACTTGCACAGTGAAAGAAACTGACACTCTCCCTACCTACAGTTTTCTGTCCCTAGAAAAAATGTTTTTTTTAAGCACAATATAGCACAAGGAGAATTCACTCACTGTCCTTCCAGGTCCCTAGAAACAAGGACTTGCACAGTGAAAGAAACTGACACTCTCCCTACCTACAGTTTTCTGTCCCTAGAAAAAATGTTTTTTTTAAGCACAATATAGCACAACGAGAATTCACTCACTGTCCTTCCAGGTCCCTGGAAACAAGGACTTGCACAGTGAAAGAAACTGACACTCTCCCTACCTACAGTTTTCTGTCCCTAGAAAAAATGTTTTTTTTAAGCACAATATAGCACAAGGAGAATTCACTCACTGTCCTTCCAGGTCCCTAGAAACAAGGACTTACACAGTGAAAGAAACTGACACTCTCCCTACCTACAGTTTTCTGTCCCTAGAAAAAATGTTTTTTTTTAAGCACACTATAGCACAAGCACAAAACACACTGACACTCTCCCTACCTATCCTTCTCTTTCCCTAAACTAAAGGAATCCAGGTTAAGCAAGAAAGAAATAAAAGTCACTGTCCCTGCCTATGCTGCTCTATCCCTGCTCCGGAACACACTACACTAGGCCGCCGTGCTGGCGGCCTTTTATAGTGTGGGGCGTGTACTAAACACCCTCAGCAATAATTGGCCACAGGCATCCTGCCTGTGGCCAATCATTGCTCTCCTCGCTGCCGGCGCTGTGATTGGCCAAGCATGCGGGGTCACAGTGCATGCTTGGCCAATCACAGCGCCTGGATGACACTGCGATGGCGTAGTGCATTGTGGGCCATTCGCGTCACTCGAATTTGGCGCGAACGGCCCAAATCGTTCGATCTTCGTCGAACGATCGAACAGCCGATGTTCGAGTCGAACGTATGTTCGATTCGAACACGAAGCTCATCCCTACTAGGGAGAGAGTTGATGAAGCCCAGCTGAGGCTAGTGGGCTCATGGATGATTCATACCTCTAGGGAGAGTGCTGGGCATCGTGCAGGCAGGAAGTTGATGAGACCAGCTGAAGCTTGTCAGCTCGTTTAAGGCCTCTATAAAAACTCCCAGCTTCATTAGGTGTTTGCTCATGCCTGGAACCAGACCTGTGTGGACTGTCTAGGGAGAGTGAACCCCTGTGCGGTGAGACAAAGCCTGTGTGGCTATTTGTTTGGACATTTACTAAACCAGGGACTTAGGGACTAGGACAGCACCAGGCTGATCCCAGTTGTTAGTTAGGGAAACCTGCATGTTTAGTCAGTGGTCAAGCTGACCAGGATTTATTTTGTTTATGTTTCTTTTTGCTTTTCTGTGTTTTTGTCACTGTAAATAGAGAAATAAACCGCACCTTTTGATCTTGAAAACCACAACCTCCGTCTGCTGGGCCTGTTTTTGTGTGGGGAGCCCATCCAGGGGGTCACACACACCCGCTACCGAGTTAACCCCCTCACAGTTGGTGGAGAACCAGTGGCAGTTTTTTTTTAAGCCAGCATGGAGGAGATACTGAAACAGCTGGCTCTAGCAAATGCCAATCAACAGCAGACAAATGCAGGTTTGCAAAAGAGCTTCGCAGCCCAGCAACAAGCCCAGCAGCAATCTGAGGCCCGCTTCATAGACCTGTTGCAGAAGCAAGAGCAGAGACTACAACAACAGATGGAAGCAGTAATGCAGCAACGTCCGCAGACCAGTGAGGAAAGCCGTCCCACTAATACCGCGTCCTTTGGGGTGAGTCGTTTATTGACAAAAATGACTGGAGAGGATGATCCAGAGGTATTTTTGACCACATTTGAAAGGACTGCTGAAAGAGAAAAGTGGCCTGAGGAGCAGTGGGCTGGACTGGTGGCTCCTCTGTTAACTGGTGAATCGCAGAAAGCTTACTATGACCTAGAGCCTGACCAAGCAAAAGACTATGGGATGCTAAAAGCTGAAATATTGGCAAGGCTGGGTGTCACCCTGGCTGTCCGGGCTCAGCGTGTGCATAACTGGACTTTCCAGCTTGGAAAACCCCCCAGGTCTCAAATGTATGATCTCATTCACCTGAGCAGGAAGTGGCTACAGCCAGAGACTTTGTCCGCACCGGAGATTGTGGAACGTGTTGTGATGGATCGTTTCTTGAGAGCTCTTCCTACCGCCATTCAAAAGTGGGTAAGCCATGGAGACCCAGAAACGGCCGGTAAACTTGTGGATCGTGTAGAGAGATACTTGGCTGCAGAGAACCTGACGGCCTCTTCCAGAGACTCTCGGACTTTCCACCCTAAGACCAGACCATCCCCAGGGGCGGATAAGATGATTCCAAGGGGTGAGGGTGGAGAGAGTGAGAGGGTGGGAGCTCTGCCCAGGGTTTGGCGAGAACAGCCTGGGAAGTCGGGGGCTCAAGAGGCAGCCAAAAGGATTGTTTGCTACCGCTGCCGGCAAGCGGGACATATTGCAGCAAATTGCCCGGTTGTGGAGGAACCCATGCAATGTGACTTTCTGACGGACAGACGTCAGTCGCTGTCTGCGACAGTCGCATGCACTGCCATTCGGGGAACTGAGAAACATTTATGCAAAATGTGTATTAATGGTAGAAATGTTGTGGTATTACTGGATTCAGGTAGCCTTGGGACCCTGATAAAGGCTGAATTAGTTAAAACAGAGGTCTCTGGGAATAGCAAGGTAGCTGTTATTTGTGTGCATGGGGACACCCGAGAGTATCCAGTGACTACAGTGTGTTTCAAGACCCCCAAAGGTACCCTCTCTCATCCAGTGGGGTTAGTATCTCAATTACCGCATGATGCCATTGTGGGAAGGGATTTTCCGAAGTTCTGCGAACTGTGGGATGATCCTGAGCCACCCACTGGTGCCCCTATGTACCAGGAAGGTGATAGCCAGAACTCCTCTGAGAGTGGTGAGGACTCTCCAGAATTTCCCTTGTCAGTATTGGCAGGCGTGACTCAAGAAACTGGAGAGGAGCCCACCTCCTCAGACGAAAACCTACCGTCTGTGGAGTTTTCTGATCTTGAGGTTCACAGGGAAAATTTTGCCACAGAACAGTTAAAAGACCCCGCCCTAATAAAGGCACGGGAAAACGTAGTGGAAATAGATGGCGAGTTAGTGAACCCAGATAATACCTGCACTTACCCATACTTCAGCGTAGAGAAGGACCTACTGTATCGGGTGGCAAAAAGGGCAGAAGAAACCCTTGAGCAGCTTGTGGTGCCCAAACCTTACAGGAAGTTGGTGTTGGAGTTGGCCCATGGGCACATTCTTGGAGGTCATCTGGGGACAGAGAAAACCCGAGAGAGGGTATTACAGAGATTCTATTGGCCTGGGGTGATGAAGGACATAGAAAATTATTGTTCCTCCTGCCCTGTGTGTCAGAGGTCGGCCCCGATGCCACATTTCCGTAGCCCGCTGGTCCCTCTACCCATCATTGAGGTCCCGTTTGAGAGGATCGCAATGGATTTGGTAGGTCCTATAATCAAGTCCGCTAGGGGGCACCAGTACATATTAGTTATAATGGACTATGCCACCCGTTATCCAGAAGCGATCCCTCTCCGAAATACCTCGGCCAAAACCATAGCCAAAGAGCTATCTCTTGTTTTTAGCCGGGTGGGTATTTGTAAAGAACTGCTTACGGACCAAGGTACACCCTTTATGTCCCGGGTTATGAAAGAGCTGTGTAAATTGTTCAAAGTGACGCAATTGCGTACGTCTGTGTATCACCCCCAAACCGATGGGCTGGTTGAAAGATTCAACAAAACCCTAAAACAAATGTTGAAGAAAGTGGTGGATAGAGATGGAAAGGATTGGGACTGTCTACTTCCTTATTTGATGTTTGCTATTAGGGAGGTGCCCCAATCCTCTACGGGATTCTCCCCCTTTGAGTTACTGTATGGGAGACACCCAAGAGGGCTGTTGGATATTGCCAAGGAAACTTGGGAAAGTGAGAGTTCTCCCCACAGGAGTGTGATTGAGCATGTCGCCCTGATGCAAGATCGAATTGCACAGGTAATGCCCATCGTGAAGGAACATTTGGCCCAAGCGCAGTTGGCACAGCAGAGAGTGTACAACCGTGGAGCCAAGACCCGTACCTTTTCCCCGGGGGATAGGATATTGGTACTTGTCCCTACAGTTGAAAGTAAATTCCTTGCCAAATGGCAAGGCCCCTACGAGATAATGGAAAAAGTGAGAGAAGTGAATTACAAGGTCAGACAACCAGGAAGGCGAAAGCCCGAACAGATCTATCACGTTAATCTGTTGAAAGCCTGGAGGGATAGAGAGTCCCTAGTCGCAGAAACTTGGTCACCAGCTCAAACTGGTTGCGTGATTCCGGAGGTTGGAATAGCAGCCACCTTGTCACAACCCCAACAACAGGAGGTTAAGGAGTTTGTGCTTCGCAACAAGGAGGTGTTCTCTGAGCTGCCGGGACAAACATCTGGGGTAGAGCATGATATTATTACCCCGCCCGGTGAAAGGGTGAAGTTAAAACCCTATCGGATCCCAGAGGCCCGACGGGAGGCAATACGGGAGGAAGTACAGAAAATGCTGAACTTAGGGGTGATAGAGGAGTCCCAAAGTGATTGGTCTAGTCCCATTGTGTTGGTGCCTAAACCGGATGGGAGCTGGCGATTTTGTAACGATTTTCGTCAGTTGAACAAAGTTACAAAATTTGACACCTACCCTATGCCACGTATAGATGAGTTGATCGACCGGCTGGGAACAGCCCGATACATGACGACTCTTGACCTCACAAAAGGGTATTGGCAAATTCCCCTGGCCAAGTCGGCCAAAGAGAAAACCGCATTTGTAACCCCAGACGGGGCGTTCCAATATAAGAGAATGCCGTTCGGGTTACAGAATGCGCCGGCCACATTCCAGCGGAAAATGGACCAGATGCTGAGGCCCCATCGGAAGTATGCTGCGGCTTACCTGGATGACGTAATTGTCCATAGCACAGATTGGGCCTCACATCTGCCAAAAGTGCAAGCAGTCCTAGACTCTATCCGGGAAGCGGGGTTTACGGCTAACCCCAAGAAGTGTACCATTGGGCAGGAGGAGGCCAAATATCTTGGGTACACCATTGGCAGGGGAGTAATAAAACCCCAACTCAACAAAGTCGAGGCCATCCAGAGTTGGCCACGTCCCAACAGCAAGAAGCAGGTACGAGCCTTTCTGGGAATCGCGGGTTATTATCGGCGCTTCATTCCCCACTTTGCTTCTAAGGCTGTGCCCCTAACCAACCTGACGAAAGGGAAAGGGTCGGTCATGATTAAATGGACCCCCGAGGCTGAGGCAGCATTCCAATTCTTGAAACAAGCCTTATGTAGCCAGCCAGTGTTGTACTCACCCGACTTCTCTAAAGACTTTGTCGTACAAAGTGATGCGTCAGATGTGGGGTTAGGAGCAGTATTGTCCCAGGTCTGAAACGGGGAAGAGCACCCAGTCATTTACCTCAGCAGGAAGTTGAAGTCCCATGAGGTAAATTACGCCACGGTTGAAAAGGAGTGTTTAGCAGTGAAGTGGGCTCTAGATTCCCTTCGGTACTATCTGCTAGGTAGGCACTTTGAAATGGTTATGGATCACGCTCCGTTAAAGTGGATGGCTCAAAACAAGGAGACAAATAGAAGAGTAAATAGGTGGTTCCTGGCCCTACAGGAATTCAACTTCACAGTAAAGCATCGCCCTGGCGTTCAAATGGGGAATGTGGATGCTTTGTCTCGAGTACATGAATGCCTGATTGCTGGTGTTCCAACCCCAAGGTTAAAACAAGAGGGGGGGTATGTGACAGCAGGAAGGTAAAGTCACCTGGTTGCATCCAGGGGGGTAGGTATATTTCTCCCAGATTCAGGCTTTATGCCGACTTATACAACTAGGGAGAGAGTTGATGAAGCCCAGCTGAGGCTAGTGGGCTCATGGATGATTCATACCTCTAGGGAGAGTGCTGGGCGTCGTGCAGGCAGGGAGTTGATGAGACCAGCTGAAGCTTGTCAGCTCGTTTAAGGCCTCTATAAAAACTCCCAGCTTCATTAGGTGTTTGCTCATGCCTGGAACCAGACCTGTGTGGACTGTCTAGGGAGAGTGAACCCCTGTGCGGTGAGACAAAGCCTGTGTGGCTATTTGTTTGGACATTTACTAAACCAGGGACTTAGGGACTAGGACAGCACCAGGCTGATCCCAGTTGTTAGTTAGGGAAACCTGCATGTTTAGTCAGAGGTCAAGCTGACCAGGATTTATTTTGTTTATGTTTCTTTTTGCTTTGCTGTGTTTTTGTCACTATAAATAGAGAAATAAACCGCACCTTTTGATCTTGAAAACCACAACCTCCGTCTGCTGGGCCTGTTTTTGTGTGGGGAGCCCATCCAGGGGGTCACACACACCCGCTACCGAGTTAACCCCCTCACAATATATATATAAACACTGTATACAGTTTAGCTTGATCTCACTGCAGACCGTTCCTGGTGTACTGTTTCTAATATACTTCAGGCAGGCAGGCGATACAGTTAGCTGCAGTTTATTTAGTATATATATACATCCCGGCTTTGTATATATACTGTATATATACACTGTGTATACAGTTTAGCTTGATCTCACTGCAGACCATTCCTGGTGTACTGTTTCTAATATACTTCAGGCAGGCAGGCGATACAGTTAGCTGCAGTGTATTTAGTATATATATACATCCCGGCTTTGTATATATACTGTATATATACACTGTATACAGTTTAGCTTGATCTCACTGCAGACCATTCCTGGCGTACTGTTTCTAATATACTTCAGGCAGGCAGGCGATACAGTTAGCTGCAGTGTATTTAGTATATATATATATATATATACATCCCGGCTTTGTGTGTATGTGTATGTAGCGGGTATTTGAATTTAGGGGAGGCATCTGGGTGGTAGTGTAACCCAGATGCACTGATTGTTAGGGAATTTGGGACCATTTGTTGTTCCTGGAGGACTCTGGTGGTGTGAGGTTCCCTTCGGCCTGTGGGTGGCGCTGTCGCACTGGGCCGAGGTTGAACCCTCACTGCAGTACTGTGCCCTTTTTGTCCTCTTCCGGCAGTTGTGCGGCGGGGCGAGGAACCTGCTGTGACGCTGAGGAGAGAAAATAAAAGGGGGTGGACGCCCTGAACACGGGGTTCAGAGTCGGAGGTCAGAGTCGCGCCCAGGCACCTTCAGCCTGGGTGCCGGCGTTCCGGAGCTCCGGGCCCAGGTGCCCTTGACCTGGCCGGAGCGGGAGATGGAGTCCATCCCAGGCACCTTTAGCCTGGGGTGAGGTACTATTGAGGAGGCCTGGAGCCCAGTACCTCCGACTGGGTCCCGCAAGGGTGGAGGAATCCGAGGGGGCCCTAAAGCCTTGGGTGCCCGAGTCTGAGATAAGGAGGCCAGTGAGCAGAACTTCTCCAGATAGTCCGGTGCAGCATACGCCGGTGACGGAGGGGCCTCTGGTAACTCTCTTGGACGGATGTCTTCCCTCTGACAGGGGCTGCGCTTAGCGAAGGTAATTCACTTTCTGTTCTACACAGTCGGTGGCAGCGGCTGTGCGCCATAACCGTTGGTGACACCACAGTGGTTAGTTCTATCTAAGGATTGTGCCTCGACCTACTCCCAACCTATACTGAACTGTTCTTTGGGTCACAACCTGTCTGTGCTAAATGACGATTTATTGCTATTGGAGAATAAATACGAGTTGGACCTTTTCAGTGGTGTGGATCTCCAGTTACTGGGAGCAGAGGGGGTCATTTACAGAAAAGACTTGGCTCTGTGTTATGCACACAACCCGATGGTAAAATAGGTTCTGGCCTTCACCTCTACCCAAAAGAGGACATGGGCCGTGGTGTATTGCATCCCTCCTCCCATACTCCCCCCTAGACGAGACAACAAGCCGAGAAGAAGAAGGGGTGAGAGGGGTGAGGTCGCTACACGTGGGGGCATCGTTCCGGGATGTGTTATACATATGGAGCTGAGAATGTCTGAATTTGAACTTTGCTGCCCGGAGGAGTTCCGAGTAGGTCGGCCATATTGGCCAACGCGCCACGAGGCACACCATAGCTGTGCAGTTCGTGGGCGGGGAGAAGAGAAAGCCCGCAAACAAGTGCAGAGTATGGGAGGAGTCTGGCCATGTGGAAGGACACACGTGGAGACTCCGGCACAAATTGGTCAGTGCGCAATGGAGCAGCAGACAGTCGGGATGACCTCAAGTACCCCGTGGATTCCTGTTCCTTCTATCACGAAAATGACTTCTTTTGCTGCTCCGATCACGGACACAGGAATAAGGCTAAGGCCCCGAGGACGTTTGGCTCTGTACACATGCAGAGACATAGAGGCCCTCGGTGTGATCTGTCCCGGGTGTTCGGGACTGGTGGTCCACTTGAAGCCGTTCGGGCGATGTGAGGCCTGCAAGGAATTCCTGTTTGAGGTGGAGCCATCCACAGAAAGGCCTCGCGCCTTCCACCTCAACTGCCTCACAGGTACTGCCACTCCGGAGGGAGAGATCAAAGCCTATGCGGACATTCCTGCGCGCACTGACCGGGGCGATAAAAAGGCCCCAGCGGAGACTGAGAAAAAGAAATCCGAGGATGCTGCCTCGGTCACCACAAGCTTCCTGCTCCCACCACCGAAGAGGAAAGTTGGCTTGGTGAAGGCATCCTGTGGTCGTGGAAGAGCTTCGCCCCGTTGCTTGCCTGGCCTGGATGGATCCGGAGGGAAGAGCCCTGGACATCTCTGTTCTGCTAAAGGCCCAGGTGAGCCAGGGGTTGGGACTGTGTGTGTGGTTGGAGGTGTCGGCAGCCCACAGTCGGTGGGGGCCGTTCAGGGGAGTGATTCCGTGTCCACTGGGAATTACCTGCCCACAGAGTTTTATGACACCTGTGACCTGGAGTCATTATCTGATGCTGGTGATGACGGGGAAATAAATGAGCTTTTTCACCGGAAAGGTTGGGACAAGATGCCGCTACCCTCGTCCCATGCAACAAGGGACCCACCCATGTCCATTGGGGATAGTACACCCCGGTTGGAGGCCCCGGAGCCTGAGGAGGAATCTGGTCCCCTGTCTGCCTTTCCACCCCCTGAATCATCTGATGTTTCACCGGCTCCTGTTGCGGGAGTGCAACGCAAATCACTGCGGGCTCCTAAGCCCAAGTCTATGGAGGTAGTGAAAGTACCTCGTCACCCTGAATCCATCGTCCTGCCTGGAGAAGGAGATCGTGCCACAATGCCACCTTTGGCCAGGCTACAGCGACTCTTTTGCCAGAAGGTTGCCTGTGAATATGGATGGGAATACCCATATTTACCCCGAGACTTGCTCTATGAGGTGGAGGTCCTGCGGCAGCGGTGTTACGATGAGTTCGTCTGGACAAAACTTAAGGTACCTCACGCTCACAGATACCTCTCGTGTTCACCTACAGTTTCCAGGAAATTCAGAGACTGTAAGGCAGAGTGGATGTTGGGTCGGCACATCCATGCGGACAGGGTGCTTATCTGTCGCAAGGACGGAGAGAATGTAGAATATAATGTGGAGACCTTTGACAAGCACTTAAAGCCCCTGTTCCTGCCACACCCAAAGTTCTATCTCTAGGAGGAAAAGACTCCTTTTTGTTTTGTTTCATTGCTGGACTTTCTGGAGTGCCTTTGCCGGAACCCAGGGACTGTTCCCTAGTTTTTGGGTGTTTTACTCTTTGAAGAAATGGGAGCTGTTACGGTTATTTGTTCTCCCTCCCTCTCCTCTCACCGCAAAAGATTACAGTGACTTTGGGGTATAGTCAGCATAGGGCCACAGCACAGAGAAGTAAAGTTTCATCTGGATTTTTTGACCAAGTGTCTTTACCGTGGCACTGTCAACAGGTGGTAGTGCTGCGCAACGACTGTTTTTTTTTTTACACTTGCACCATACTCATTGGAGTGAATGGGTTTCTTTTCGGATAGACCCATTCATTCCAAAGGAAACACACATTGTGATAGGGTGTGTTTTTCTTTCTCTTCTTCCCCTTTGCAGGAGACTCATCTATCAAGGCTGCCGAGAATGGGGTGGTCCTTAGATAGCAGAAAGGGGGGAATGTCAATGTGTAAAATGCCTAAAGTATTAAAAAAAAAAAAAAAGTTCATTGTTTTATATTCCTGTTTTCCTTTCCCATGTTAGGTCCTGGCACAATTCATGGTTAAGTTGTAGGGTTTGGTTCTACGTGTAGTTTGGTCTCTGGGTTGAACTTATGTTACCACTCTTTGGGAGACATGGGTTTGCACCAGACACTGGGGACCAGTGTCAAATCACCAGGGGGAGAGTGTAGCGGGTATTTGAATTTAGGGGAGGCATCTGGGTGGTAGTGTAACCCAGATGCACTGATTGTTAGGGAATTTGGGACCATTTGTTGTTCCTGGAGGACTCTGGTGGTGTGAGGTTCCCTTCGGCCTGTGGGTGGCGCTGTCGCACTGGGCCGGGGTTGAACCCTCACTGCAGTACTGTGCCCTTTTTGTCCTCTTCCGGCGGTTGTGCGGCGGGGCGGGGAACCTGCTGTGACGCTGGGGAGAGGAGATAAAGGGGGCGCACGCCCTGAACACGGGGTTCAGAGTCGGAGGTCAGAGTCGCGCCCAGGCACCTTCAGCCTGGGTGCCGGTGTTCCGGAGCTCCGGGCCCAGGTGCCCTTGACCTGGCCGGAGCGGGAGATGGAGTCCATCCCAGGCACCTTTAGCCTGGGGTGAGGTACTATTGAGGAGGCCTGGGGCCCAGTACCTTTGACTGGGTCCCGCAAGGGTGGAGGAATCCGAGGGGGCCCTAAAGCCTTGGGTGCCCGAGTCTGAGACGAGGAGGCCAGTGAGCAGAACTTCTCCGGATAGCCTGGTGCAGCATACGCCGGTGACGGAGGGGCCTCTGGTAACTCTCTTGGACGGATGTGTTCCCTCTGACAGGGGCTGCGCTTAGCGAAGGTAATTCACTTTCTGTTCTACACAGTTGGTGGCAGCGGCTGTGCGCCATAACCGTTGGTGACACCACAATGGTTAGTTCTAGCTAAGGATTGTGCCTCGACCTACCCCCACCTGTACTGTACTGTTCTTTGGGTCACAGCCTGTCTGTGCTAAACGACGATTTATTGCTATTGGAGAATAAATACGAGTTGGACCTTTTCAGTGGTGTGGAACTCCAGTTACTGGGAGCAGAGGGGGTCATTTACAGAAAAGACTTGGCTCTGGGTTATGCACACAACCCGATGGTAAAATTGGTTCTGGCCTTCACCTCTATCCAAAAGAGGACATGGGCCATGGTGTATCACATCCCTCCTCCCATACTCCCCCCTAGACGAGACAACGAGAAGAAGAAGGGGTGAAGTCGCTACACGTATATATATATATATATATATATATATATACATACATACACACACACTGTACACAGTTTAGCTTCAGCTCACTGCAGACCATTATTCCTGGTGTACTGTTTCTAATATACTTCAGGCAGGCAGTTGATTCAGCTAGCTGCAGTGCATTTAATAGTAGGATTTTTAAGACAGCTTACCTGTAAAATCCTTTTCTTGGAGTACATCACGGGACACAGAGCAGCATAGTCATTACTATGTGGGTTATATAGAATTACCTTCAGGTGCTGGCACTGGCAAAACAGGAAGTACCCTCCCCTATATAAGCCCCTCCCATCCGGGAGTACCTCCGTTTTGTAGCAAAGCAATACGTGTCCCCAAAAGAGGGGTGGGAGCTCTGTGTCCCGTGATGTACTCCAAGAAAAGGATTTTACAGGTAAGCTGTCTTAAAAATCCTACTTTCTTGTTCATACATCACGGGACACAGAGCAGCATAGTCATTACTATGTGGGACGTACCAAAGCAATGCCAAATGAGGGGGGGGATACACCATACATAAGCTGGGCGCCATCAGGCATGAGGATCTTTTGCGGCCTGCAACACACTGCGCCCAAAGGCGACATCCTCCTGACTTCTAACGTCCACCTGGTAGAACCTAGTAAACGTGTGTACTGAAGACCATGTTGCGGCCTTACAAATTTGCGCCAGGGAGGCCTGGTGATGCACTGCCCATGAAGTTCCAACTGCTCTCGTGGAGTGCGCCCTAACTTTGAACGGAGGCGGTCTACTTCTCAAGCCATAGGCTTGTATTATGACCTGTCGAATCCACTTGGCTAAAGTAGATTTTGATGCTGCCTGACCCTTTCTGGGGCCTTCCGGCAGAACAAACAAAGAATCCGTTCTACAAATCTGAGCAGTGGCTTTTAGATAAGCTTTAACTGCTCTTACTACATCCAAAGAATGCAATAACTTTTCCTCTACCGAGCTTGGTTTGGGGAAAAAAGAAGGAAGAACCACATCCTGGTTCAAGTGAAACCTCGATACCACCTTAGGAAGAAAGGCTGGGTGAGGACGTAATACTACTCTGTCTTTATGGATAACCAGATATGGCTCTTTACAGGACATGACGGCTAATTCCGACACTCTTCTAGCCGAGCATATGGCTACTAAAAATATCAATTTCCTGGTGAGTAGAACCAAGGAAATGTGCCGCAAAGGTTCAAATGGCTGCTTCTGCAGAACCGACAGAACCAAATTTAGATCCCATGGGCATATGGGAGCCTTAATCGGTGGAATAATACGAGTCACACCTTGCATAAAGGATTTGACAAGTGAATGCATAGCCAGGGGCCTTTGAAATAGTATTGACAAGGCCGAAACCTGGCCCTTGATAGTACTTAAGGCAAACTTCCTGTCTACAGCCCACTGCAGGAAGTCCAGAATTCTGCCTATAACGTACTTACGTGGATGCCATTTTCTGGCCTCGCACCAAGTGATGTACGCCTTCCAAACTCTATAGTAGATCTGCCTGGATACAGGCTTCCTGGCATTGATTATAGTTGATACCACAGAGTTAGAGAAACCTCTCTTCTTTAGGATGTGGGATTCAATAGCCAGGCCGTTAAACTTAGAGTTAGTAAGGAAGGGTGGTATATCGGTCCTTGCGAAAGCAGGTCCGGACGACGTGGAAGGGTCCAAGGACTCCCCACAGACATTTTGATGATCTCCGCGTACCAGGCCCTTCGGGGCCACGCTGGAGCCACCAGGATCACCGGCTTCTTCTCCAACCTGACTCTGCGAAGGAGTCGAGGCAACAATTGTAGCGGAGGGAATGCATATATCAGTCTGAACTGATCCCAAGGGAACACCAGAGCATCCGAGCCGCAAGCGAGGGGATCCCTTGTCCGGGAGACAAATCTGTCCACCTTTGCGTTGAATCTGGATGCTAGCAGATCTACATCCGGTGTTCCCCACCGCTGACATATTGCTCGGAAGACCTCGGGATGAAGGGACCATTCCCCTGGGCATAACTGTTGGCGACTCAGAAAGTCCGCCTTCCAATTCTCCACCCCTGGAATGAAGACAGCTGATATACATGGGACATGCTTTTCTGCCCATTCCAGGATGTGACTTACTTCCCTCTGGGCTGCACGACTCCTGGTGCCTCCCTGATGATTGATATATGCCACTGCTGTGGCATTGTCTGATTGAATTCTGACAGGGGACCCTTGGAGTCTGGATGTCCAGGCTACTAGGGCGTACTGGGCTGCTCGTATCTCTAAGAGATTGATGGGCAGGGTTTTTACTACATTTGACCATCTGCCCTGGAGAGACCATTGCTCCAGTACTGCCCCCCAGCCTATAAGGCTGGCATCTGTAGTGACCACCTTCCAAGATATCGGGCTGAAGGGTTTTCCCTTCTGGAGATTCTGGGGGATCAACCACCAGCAGAGACTCTTCCGAACGGAAGGGGACAAAGCCATCGGGAAGTCTAGAGCCTGAACTTTTCCGTTCCAGGCTGACAATATGGCCCTTTGTAAATTCCTTGAGTGGAATTGGGCGTATGGCACAGCTTCGAATGATGCTACCATCTTTCCTAGCAGCCTCATGCACAGGCGTATGGACGGCTGTCTTTTTGCACAAAGCAGACGGACCAAGGCCCTCAAAGAGGATACCTTGTCTAGAGGTAAGAAAATCTTCCTCTGGTCTGAATCCAGCCGTAGCCCTAGATATACCAGGTTTTTCACTGGCTGTAGGGCTGACTTGTCCAGGTTGATGACCCAACCGTGAGACTCTAGATACTTGATTGTATCGACAATTACCACTTCTAGCTTGGCAACTGAGTGGTCCATCAACAACAGGTCGTCTAGGTATGCCATTATCGTTACACCCCGTGTTCTTAGATCGGCCAACAGTGGGGCCAGAATTTTTGTGAACACTCGTGGTGCTGTGGCCAGACCGAATGGTAAGGCTCTGAACTGAAAATGGCGCCCTTCTACTGCAAAGCGTAGGAATTTTTGATGACCTGGAAAGATGGGAACATGCAAGTAAGCATCTTTGATGTCGATCGAGGCTAACCATTCCTCCCCTTGTAGGGCAGCGGTGACCGATCGGATCGACTCCATCCGGAAAGACCGGACGTTTAGAAATTTGTTTAGACTCTTTAGGTCCAATATGGGTCTTATGTCCCCGTTTGGCTTCGGGACTGTGAAAAGGTTTGAGTAGAAACCCAACCCCCACTCTTCCATAGGAACCTCCATAATTACTCCTTGGAGCAATAGTTGTTCTAACGCCAATAGGAGAGACCCTCTTTTCAGAGGGTCTCTTGGCATGCCTGACCACATAAAATGGGACGGAGGAGACTCTTTTAACTCCAACTTGTATCCCAGAGTTACTGCGGAGAGCACCCATCTGTCTTTGATCGTCTCCCGCCAGGTCTCTGCGAACAACTGAAGTCTTCCCCCCACCCGTTTGAGTGGGGGCAGCCCTTCATAGGCTTGACTTGGAGGCTGGTTTAGTACCTCTTCGGATCCAGGGCTTTTTATTACCCTGTGACTGTCCCTGATTTTTACCTCCTGAGTTTGACCGAGGAGGCCGTCGGAACTGCTTAGTAGCAGACGACGCAGGGATAGGAGAGGTAGTCCTCTTAAAAGATGGACCCCTAGAACTCTTTTTACTCGGTAAGAGAGTACTTTTACCACTGGAAATCTTCTGGATATACTTATCCAGGTCTTCGCCAAAAAGGCGTTCCCCATGAAATGGGAAGCTAACTAAGAGCTTCTTACAGGGAGCTTCAGCAGACCAGTTTTTGAGCCACAGAAGCCTACGCATATGTACCAAAGACAGCGTGAGGCGGGAGGCCTGATGGATAGAATCCTTGATGGCGTCAACCGCAAAGCATAATGCTCTAGGCAGATCAGCCAGAGCCTGGGCCTGCTGGTCTGGCAAATCCCTCAGGACCATTTTCATTTGATCCTTTAAAGCTTGGCAGACCCCAATAGCTGCCACTGCTGGCTGTGTAACAGCCCCTGCTGTGGAAAAAGCAGATTTTAATAAAGATTCCAATTTTTTATCCACTGGATCTTTGAACATTTGAACATTATCTACTGGACATGTCAGTGATTTGTTCACAGAAGAGATGGCTGCATCCACCGTAGGAACATTCCATCTCTGGGTGAACTTTTCCTCCATGGGATAGATCACCGGAAACCTTTTAGGCGGAACAAATAGTTTATCAGGATGTTCCCAGTCCTGGTATATAAGTCCTTCCAATAATGGATGTATTGGAAAGGAGCAATTAACCTGGGGAGCTTTTAGCGACCCCAATGAGGAGACAGCAGTAGTTGATGGTTCAACAAGAGGCATTTTAAATGCAGATCGAACCATGTCAGTTAGGGTCTGGACCCACAATCTTTCAGTCTGTGATGCTGAAAATGGTTCATCTACTGTCGATTCCTCAAAAACAGAGCTAACCTCCTCCTGATCCCCTTCAGGTAGGTCGGTCCCTTCCTGGGACTGTTGCTCTGCCAACAGGCACTCTAATGGAGGTGATGGAGATCTGGCGCGCTTTCTTTCCTGTAGAGAAGAAGCGATCAATGCAGCCAATCTCTGCTCCAATCCCTCCAGAGTTGAGGAAAAAACCTCCTCTGTTATATATGCAGGAGCAGGTGGACTGAGGACAGCCGCAGTACCTGGCACTCCCGGGGGTTCCTTATGGGTATTAACCTCTGATTTCTCAGGGGAGGAGGGTGCAGATGACTGCTCCAGATCCTCAGAGCCCGATGGAGACCCCCTACACTTCCTGAGAGGTATATCTCTGAGTTTTTTAGGCGGCATATTCCTTAGTTCAAAGCTGAGGTATTCCAGCCGCAATACACCCCTTACTGAAATAGTCTAATGCAATTTGCTGCTATGTACATCAGTGGGTGTCTACTAATGCGTCTTTCTGGGGATGCCTGTATCAACCGCCCGCTGTAAGCCCCTATACCATGCTACCAGCTCCTTTTCATGCTCTGTGTCCATAGCAAGCAGCGTGGACTGAGTCCTTTTATCTTGCTGGGACGCCCGCACATGCGCAGAAGCGCTGGGCGCACAGAGCGCGTCATCCACCAGGCTCCGCCTCCTTTTTTGAAGCTAAACCTTATAAAAGGAAAGCATGTGTGCGCGCGCGCGCGTGCACGTGTGCGCTCTTGGTGCCATGTAGGGAGAGGAGCCAGGGTCCCTGTTTCACCAGGACTCGGGGATGGAAGGAAACTACTTGGCAGCATGACAGAGGAATGCAGCTTCCCTGATAGAGAGCTCACTCATCTGCCTGGACTTTCACCATGGAAGGAATAGTCCCAAGAAAAAAGACGTTCCACAGCGGCCTCTAGTGGACAAACACAGGTACCGCACTTTTGTCTTTTTTTTTTTTTTTTAAAACCTCCTTTATGAAAAAACATTTCCAGGTTTACAGTTTTTTTAAAACTTCCCTTATGAAAAAACATTTCTAGGATTTCTTAGGCATATACAGCTATTAGCGGGAATACCCTTTAGGTAACAGGCAGAAAGACATATTAGGCTTGGGGGTCCCCTCAATAGAACCAAGTTCCTGAGGGGCCCCCACTTACCTTTTCCCCGCCGCAGGACTTTGTTTGGTCCACAGAAGCCCAAACTTCACCTCTCACGGCAGGCATTGTACTAGACCTTCAGGGACCGGGTTCCCAAGGATTCCACTCCCCTGGACCTGTATAGCACCCTGCACAGATAGCCTCTTGGTTTTGGGTATGACCAGAGCTCTGGATCCCAGGGTCTTGCCCTCCTAAGAGAGGCATTACAGGCAAAACCCTGCTCTTCTCTGCAAGGCCCGGGTACCGACCGTTTAGCTATGAAGCTTTTTTGGTCGGATCCGGAATAGCTTGCTAAGGCCCAGAGAACCTGTACACAAGCCCAGATGAATACATGTTAACCTTGGCCAACACCTTAGACACTGGCAAAAAACTGAGGTACTCCCGGATGGGAGGGGCTTATATAGGGGAGGGTACTTCCTGTTTTGGAAGTTGCCAGTGCCAGCACCTGAAGGTAATTCTATATAACCCACATCGTAATGACTATGCTGCTCTGTGTCCCGTGATGTATGAACAAGAAATATATATATATATATACACATATATATATATATATATATATATATATATATATATATATATATATATATATACACACACACACAGGCTTGTGTATATATATATATATATATACACATACATATAGTCTAGCTAAGCCTATACCTGACTGTAGGCCATTCCTGGAGTGCGTGTTCAAAGAGACTTTCAGGAAGGCAGGCAGGTGAGTCAGTGAGCTGCAGTGCATTTAATACACTGTTCAAAAAAATTAAAGGAACACTTTTGAATCGGAACTCCTGGGATATTGATCTGGTCAGTTAAGTAGCAGAGGGGGAGGGGTGTATACAGAGGGAGAGCGGGTTGTTAATTTCAATTAACAGCAAAGCAGCTGAAACTGATTAACAACAGGTGCACTAGATGGGCAACAATGAGACGACCTCCAAAATAGGAATGTTTTTTCAGGTGGAGGTGTCTGACATTTTTTTCCCCTACTCATCTTTTCTGACAGTTTTTCACTAGTTTTGCATTTGGCTAGGGTCAGTGTCACTACTGGTAGCACGAGGCGATACCTGGACCCTATAAAGGTTGCACAGGCAGTCCATTTCCTCCAGGGTGGCACATCAATATGTGCCATTGCCAGAAGGTTTGCTGTGTCTCCCAGCACAGTCTCAAGAGCATGGAGGAGATTCCAGGAGACAGGCAGTTACTCTAGGAGAGTTGGACAGGGCCGTAGAAGGTCCGTAACCCATTAGCAGGACTGGTATCTGCTCCTTTGTGCAAGGAGGAACAGGATGAGCACTGCCAGAGCCCTACAAAACGTCCTCCAGCAGGCCACTGGTGTGAATGTCTCTGACCAAACAATCAGAAACAGACTTCATGAGGGTGACCTGAGAGCCCAACGTCCTCTAGTGCGCTCTGTGCTCACTGCCAGACACTGTGGAGCTCGATTGCCATTTTCCATTGAACACCAGAATTGGCAGGTCCGCCACTGGTGCCCCATGCTTTTCACAGATGAGAGCAGGTTCACCCTGAGCATTTGTGACAGACGTGAAAGGGTTTGGAGAAGCCGCAGAGAACTTTATGCTGCCTGTAACATCGTTCAGCATGACCGGTTTGGTGGTGGGTCAGTGATGGTCTGGGGAGGCATATCCATGGAGGGACGCACAGACCTCTACAGGCTAGACAATGGCACCCTGACTGCCATTAGGTATCGGGATGAAATCCTTGGACCCATTGTCAGACCCTACGCTGGTGCAGTGGGTCCTGGGTTCCTTCTGGTGCACGACAATGCCCGGCCTTATGTGGCGAGAGCATGCAGCCAGTTCCTGGAGGATGAAGAAATTTATGCTATTGAATGGCCCCCACACTCACCTGACCTAAATCCAAAAGAACACCTGTGGGACATTATGTTTCGGTCCATCCGGTGCCACCAGGTTGAACCTCAGTCTGTTCAGGAGCTCAGTGATGCTCTGGTCCAGATCTGGGAGGAAATACCCCAGGACACCATCCGTCGTCATTAGGAGCATGCCCTGATGTTGTCAGGCATGCCTACAAGCACTTAGGGGCCATACAAACTACTGACGACCATTTTGAATTGTTACAATGAAATTTCAGCAAAAGGGACTAGCTTGCTGCATAATTTTTTCACTTTGATTTTCGGGGTGTCTTTGAATTCAGCCCTCTGTATGTGGATAATTTTCATTTCCATCAAATGATGTGCCATCTTTTTATTCCTAACACATTACCCAGTCCATATCAGTATAAATATCCAGCGTGAGATTTTTGCCCGTTGAGATCTGATGTGTTTTCAAAGTGTTCCTTTAATTTTTTTGAGCAGTATATATATATATATATATATATATATATATACATATATATATGTCTAGCCAAGCCTATACCTGACTGTAGCCCATTCCTGGAGTGCGTGTTCAAAGATACTTTCAGGCAGGCAGGCAGGTGACTCAGTGAGCTTCAGTGCATAAAATATATATCCACTGCATTCTAGTCCAGCCAAGCCTATACCTGACTGCAGGCCATTCCTGGTATACTATTTTTAGTAAACTTCAGGCGTTATTTTGCTAATCTAATTGTACAGTATGTCTGGAAGGCCACCAAGGAGAGGCAGACGCTCACAAGCCACTAAAAGAGGGCAAGCAGGCTCTGTGTCTACAGCCAACAGTGCTGGTCGTGGACACGGTGCATCCTCAACACGTGGCTGTGGGGCACGCTTGGCCTTTTTTTTGGCATCTGGCCGTGTTGAGCCACACCATGCAGAAGAGTTGGTAGAGTGGGTGACCAAGCCGTCCTCATCCTCCTCATCCAGAATTAGGTGTCCCAAGCACTTCCGGGCAATCTGCTAGCGATACATCAACATCCGATTGTAGCAGGCAAATTTCCCTACCCCAGTTGCTAAACCGGCAAAAGAAATTCGGTCCCAGCCATCCACATGCTAAGCGGCTGAATGCTAGTTTGGCTAAATTGCTAGCACTCCAACTGCTACCTTTTCAGCTGGTAGACTCTGCCCCCTTTCAAGAATTTGTGGAATGTGCGGTACCTCAGTGGCAGGTTCCCAAACGCCTTTTGTTTTCTCGGAAGGCCATTCCGGGCTCTCTACCGACATTTTATTAACATTGACTGCTCAAGCCCTGACGAAGGCTTGGAGGCTTTTCCCCCTGAAACGCGTTGGCTGGATTTGATGCTTTTAACCAATAATTGTTCCAAAAAGTCCTTCAAATGAGAGGAACTTTTGTACCTGGTATTCCTCAGTACACATCCTAAGAATTTATCACCTGGCAAGCACTTTCTTTGTCGCTATCTAAGAGGTAGCAGCCTGGGACCAGAACAGGGTTTTTTGAAGACAAAAAATTACTTTACGATAGATCCATAGAAACCAAGAAGGAAGAATGTCCCTTCCATTGGTGGTCAGTGGGAAGAATGCTCCTTACATTGATGGTCAGATGTACCACTAACCTCCAATGTAAGGAGCATTGGTCCCACTAATCACCAAGGCCGGGAGCATTCTTCTCTCTGACCATCAATTACATCAGTGGTCAGTGGGAAGAATACTCCTTACATTGGTGGATAATGGGAAGAATGCCCCTTACATTCGTGGTCAGAGGTCCCACTGACCACCAATGTAATGAGCATTGATCCCACTGATCACCAATGTAAGCAGCATTATTTTAACTGACCACCAATGTAAGGAGCATTGGTCCCACTAATCACCAAGGCCGGGAGCATTCTTCTCTCTGACCATCAATTACATCAGTGGTCAATGGGAAGAATACTCCTTACATTGGTGGATAATGGAAAGAATGCCCCTTACATTTGTGGTCAGAGGTCCCACTGACCACCAATGTAATGAGCATTGATCCCACGAATCACCAATGTAAGAATCATTCTTCTCCCTGACCATCAATTGCATTGGTGGTCAGTGGGAAGAATATTCCTTACATTGGTGGATAATGGGAAGAATGCTCCTTACATTGGTGGATAATGGGGAGAATGCTCCTTACATATAGAATATTTTGTAAGAAAGGAAAGGAAGAATGCTTCTAACCTTGGTGGATAATGGGGAGAATGCTCCTTACATTGGTGGTCAGTAGATTGGCCCCTCAAAACTAACCTGAGACAAGAGATACATAGAGTATGTCCAACTACTTTGGCCAACATGAAGGACATTAGCATTGTTTAGAGGATTGATTATTATTGCACTCACCACATTTATGAACTGGGCAATGGACAATCCAAACTTGACAATGATGACTTCTGAGTTATTTGGTTCTGGCCTTACCAATGTAAGGCGCATTCTTCCCACTGACCACCAATGTAAGGGACATTCTTCCCACTGACCACCAATGTAAGGAGCATTCTTCCCACTGATCACCAATGTAAGGGACATTCTTCCCACTGATCACCAATGTAAGGAACATTCTTCCCACTGATCACCAATGTAAGGAACATTCTTCCCACTGGTCACCAGTGTAAGGAGCATTCTTCCCACTGGTCACCAATGTAAGGAACATTCTTCCCACTGATCACCAATGTAAGGAGCATTCTTCTCACTGATCACTAATGTAAGGAGCATTCTTCCCACTGATCACCAATGTAAGGAACATTCTTCCCACTGATCACCAATGTAAGGAGCATTCTTCCCACTGATCACCAATGTAAAGCGCATTCTTCCCACTGATCACCAATGTAAGGAGCATTCTTCTCACTGATCACAAATGTAAGTGTAGCGGGGTGTTCCCCTTTAATGCAGAGAGACAAGAAGTTCTAGGGGAGAGGTGAGTCAGGAGGAAGTAGAGAAAGGACATTACTGGAAGTGAAAGCAGAGGAGAGAGAGAGACTACATCTCCCAGTACATCTTGCAGCACCCAGGGTACATTGCTCCGGAACAGAGACTGCTGGGGCAGACTTTATAAAGGGGAGGTGGAGTTTGTTCGGTCTCTTTGGACACCCCTCTCCTAGCAAGAGGATCTCTGTGCTGAACTGCTGTGTGCACAAGGCCTGAAGCCTGGGCCTTGTGCTCTTTTCCAAAGAGCCCCTCTGCCAGCCTAGCAGAGCCTTAGAGACATCTTCTCATCCTTGCTGCAGTACACCAGAAGGATTGAAGACTTGGATGTCGATGGATTCCTGTTCCTAGACGAATCGATGGAGGAAACGGACTTGGACTTGTCCGGGTGGTGAGAGCTGTTTAAAGACAGATACTTTATCTTTACTATTCGTTGGGATTACAAAGTTGTTCTTCAAGTGCACTACCGAAAGATTGCTAGCGAATATTGTTTCACTGAACTTCCATTTAGATCAGTCAGGCATGACTGCATAGGTAGACATTGCTGGGTGTTAGTCTACCCATGAGGGGAAGTAGCTGTAAAAGGGCAGCGCTAGAGTTGCATAGCAATATTTTATTATTCTGATTACTCTGTTTATCTTTATTACTGTTTATTGCAGGGATCTGCAACTTGTTATACTGTTGTTTATTACTTGCCCATTAGCCTCAGTAAAATATCTGGGTCAAGTACATTGGTGTCAGTTTCACTTACTTTAATAGAAGTTTTAAAGTATATCACTGTGTGTGTTTGCCATAGGACTGCATAACCTAGAGTTGCGGTCACGCGGTCCTATCTCCCCTTACTAGCTGTGCCAGTAGGGGGTTGAGCAGATTGCCGGGGGTTGGCGGAGCTGTCTTCAGGGCCCAACTAAATCTGCGGCCTTCTTAGTTGGAGGTATCGCTACACGTGGGGGTTCTCGTCCGGGATCCTGATACAGCAAGCGAACACGCCAAAAGACCGGCATGGACCCGCTAGAAGTAGGACAGTAGTACACAATGGATGGGCAGACCTACCATCTGACACATGCGCTGCCACATAAGGGAGATCGGTTCCAAATAAGAAAGTCATCATCTCCACAGATACCTCCCCCACCATCCCCTAAGGCACAAGAGCAGGAGGATACAGAGAGTCCCAGATCATCACCGGCCACCCTCAGCACAGAACTATGCGCTGTATTGGGAGAGATTGTGGCCCAGTGCAAGAAGAATCCCACAGATTACCCAATGTCGGGGTACAGAAAGCTCCAGGTATTCTCAGGGAGAAAACCTGTGCCCTCAGGGGAAGAAGGATTTGAGGAGTGGCTAGATGGCACCACTCAGGCCTTAGAGGAATGGGAAGTTCCAGAACGCAGCAAGAAACAGCGAATTGCTGAAAGTTTGAAGGGGCCTGCTCTGGATGCCATACGCAACCTGAAGATGAGCAGGAAAGACTGTACTGCACAGGACTACTTGGACATCTTGCAGAATGTGTTCGGTGGGACAGAAAAAGTTACCGAGCTCACCTATCAGCTGGAGCACTGCTACCAGAAAACAGGAGAGAAACTGTCAGAATATATGGGACGTCTAGACAAGATCCTGCATAGAATTATTCTGAAGAAGGGGATCAACCCAGGGAAGGTAGACGAGGCCCGGGCTCAGCAGGTATTGAGGGGAGCTCAGCCCCTGGATCCTATTGCATTGGCGCTGCGCACCCGACAGGACGGGAAGAACCTGGAATACCCCGACCTCATTCGAATGGTCAGAGAGGAAGAGGCCATGTGGGAGGAGAAAAAGAGGGAACAGCCAGTCGAGCCAACCAAACCTCTGGTGGTGATGGTCAGCCCGGCCATGACCCCCGAAAGAGATGCAGAAGTGGACACCCTGAAATCGCAGATGTCCCAAGTGTTGGAGATACTGACCTCTTTGATGGAGAAAGATCAAAGGAAACCAGAAAAGAAAAGTCCAAGAAAGGAGTTGTTCCCGAATACCTCAGTGCCCGCTTCTCTACAGGATCGTGAAGAAGAGGTGATTTGTTACAACTGCGGAGGGATTGGTCATTTTGCAAACATATGTTCCAGTCCCAGGAAGAAAAAGATAAATAACCGCCAGCCGGCGGAAAACTTCAGAGGGCCCCGGTGAAGGAGTCAACTGGGTGCCCATCATTTTCAGTGAGCTCCAAACTGAATGAAAAACAGAAGAAGAGAGAAAATAGAACACCTCAGAGGAAACACAACATTCTCCAACAGAGATACACCGCAGAGAAAGGGGGCAAGACCCCTCAGAAGAGACACAGCACTCCCCAGAGGGGGTGCACACCTAAGAAAAATAACAGTATCCCTCAGCGGGTTCCTACACCCATAAAAAGGAGGGAAGTCAATGCATACCAGGCTCAAGAAAGGTTCAAGTCCAAAGGGAATAGGACAAGAGAGAGTCCAAAAGGAAAAGGTCTGAAGAAGGCGACCCCTGCCGGGCCATATCCGGAGAAGCTGGTGGGCCCATCTCCTATAGTGCCCATTCAAGTGGAGGGAGTCTACACCAGGGCCCTCTTGGATACCGGGGCACAAGTGACCCTACTATACCGGGACTTCTACGATAGGCACTTGAGTCATCTGCCTATCCAGAAGATAGAAGAGCTGGAAATATGGGGAATTGGAACCTAGAGTTTCCCTTACGACCGCTATCTTCCCATCAAGATGACCTTTGACCCATCCGTGGCTGGGAAGGCCGAAGTGTTTGACACCCTGGCAGTCGTGTGCCCTAGGCCGCCTGGAGCCAACAAGAATTCCCTTATAATAGGGACGAACACGGACCTGGTCCGAAGATTCCTGACCCCTCTAGTAAAAGAAGAGGGGCGAACAGCCACCAAGATCCATCCCATGCTGAAGACGGCCTACCAACGGCTGGTCCAAGAGCAGGAGACCCCTGGAGAAGGGATAGGGAAGGTGTGGAGACTTGGAAGAGAAGGGGTAGTGTTGCAGCCCGGCGAAGTAACCTGTCTCAGAGCCACTGTGAAGCTTACTTGGGAGCAGCCTGGTCCCTTTGTCGTGCTGGAGTCAGACCCAAGGGGTGAGTCCTCAGGTCTGGAAGTGATACCGGAAGTGATTCCGCTGAAGGTCCTGAAGAAGGCCCATTGTAGAGTTCCAGTGAGTGTTAGGAACACTACCAGAGACCCCATGGAAATCCCAGCCAGAATGCTGCTAGGCCAGGTGAGCCCTGTTACCCTGTCAGAAGTGAAGAGGACAGGTGAAGGAGGAGATGCTTGGGAGAAGCTGTCCATGGAAAACCTGAATCTGCCAGGAGCTTGGAAGGAGAGAGCCAAGGCCCAGTTGAATAGATGGGAGAAGATCTTCTCTAAGGATGAGTTCGATGTGGGGTGTGCAAGGAGTGCCACCCATCGGATCCGCCTCCAGGAAGACAAGCCCTTCCGAGAGAGGGTCAGGCGGGTCCCCCTAGCAGATCTGGAGGATCTAAGGGAACAACTTGCAGAACTTAAGAGGACTGGTGTGATACGGGAGTCCAGAAGCCCCTATGCCTCTCCCATCGTGGTGGTCAGAAAGAAGAATGGATCATTGAGGCTCTGTATCGACTACAGGACTCTCAACAGGAGAACTATACCTGACCAATACACCACTCCGAGGATAGAGGATGCCCTACAGAGCTTGTCTGGAGCTAAATGGTTCAGCGTTATGGATCTCAAGAGCGGGTACTATCAGATTCCTATGCACCCAGAAGACAGGGAGAAGACAGCCTTCATAACCCCAGTAGGGTTCTTTGAATTCAACCGGATGCCCCAAGGTCTGTCTGGAGCCCCAGCGACTTTCCAACGTCTCATGGAGAAGACTGTAGGAGACATGAACCTTATTGAAGTCCTTGTATACCTGGACGATGTCATTGTCTTTGGGAGAACCTTGGAAGAACACGAAAGGAGGCTGGAAAAAGTGTTGAGAAGACTCAGTAAGGAAGGACTCAAGCTTTCGCCTGAGAAGTGTCGGTTCTATCAGTCTTCTGTGAACTATCTGGGGCACATAGTGTCTGAAGAAGGGGTGGCCACAGACCCTGAGAAATTGGAGGCAGTTACCTCCTGGCCACGACCCACCACAGTAACCGAACTCAGATCCTTCTTGGGGTTCTGCTCCTATTACAGGAGGTTTGTGGAAGGATTCGCCCGAATTGCCAGGCCATTGAATGAACTACTCAAGACCGAGGGGGAAGAGGACGACTCAGGGCCCAGGAAGCCGGGAGAGTCAGTCAGAGATCAGTGGAACCAGAAGTGTGAAGAGGCCTTCCAGGCATTAAAGGAGAGCCTAACCACTGCCCCAGTCTTGGCCTATGCAGACCCAACCAAGCCCTATGAACTACATGTAGATGCTAGTCATGACGGTCTGGGAGGAGTACTTTATCAAGAACACGAAGGGCAACAACGGCCTGTTGCCTATGTGAGCCGGAGCCTGACCCCCCCTGAGAAGAACTACCCCACTCACAAGCTGGAGTTCCTGGCCCTTAAGTGGGCGGTAGTAGACAAGCTTAAAGACTACCTGTATGGGGCGGAGTTCACTGTGAAGACCGATAACAACCCCCTTACCTACCTTTTCACCACGGCCAAGCTGGACGCCACTGGACACAGGTGGCTGGCCGCACTTTCTGGATTCAACTTCAGCCTAAAGTATAGGCCAGGGACTGGGAATCGAGATGCAGACGCTCTGTCCAGGAGATCTCATTCTCTCACCAGTGACGTAGAAGATTGGACCCAAGTGGCACCGGACGGGGTGCGGGCCCTTTGTCAAGGAGCTGAATTCCAAGCCAGAGGAGGCTCCAGAGCAGAGGAAATAGGAGTTACCATGGTGGGATTCCTAAACACTACTGTGGAGTAGCTCAACTGGGAGAGGACAACCTGCCAAGACTGTCCAAGAAGGAGTTGAGGTGTGACCAATTGGAAGACCCCATGGGGAGATTGGTCCTGGAGGCCCTGGAGAATCAGGATCCAAACAGACTCATGCGTCAACCTTCAAAAGAAGCTCGCCTGCTGAGGAAAGAGTGGGACAGGTTGCAGTTACATCAGGGAGTGGTCTACCGAAGGGGCCCCTCTGATGACTCAGAAGATAAATGGCAACTGTTCCTCCCAGAGAAATATCGAGAGACTGTTCTGATTGCCCTGCATGACAACCATGGCCACCTAGGGGCTGAAAGGACCTTTCAACTTGTCAGAAGTCGGTTCTATTGGCCCTGCATGAGGGCAGAGATAGAAGAGTACTGCCACTCATGTGCACGGTGCGTCCAGAGGAAGACTTTACCCCATCAAGCTGCCCCAATGGGCCATCTACAGAGTCAAGGCCCAATGGATCTGGTATGCATTGATTTTCTCTGCCTCGAACCCGACCTGAGTGGACTAGGAAATGTTCTGGTGATAACCGACCATTTCACCAGGTATGCCCAGGCTTTCCCCACCAAAGACCAGAAGGCCTCCACCGTAGCCAAGGTACTTATGGAGAAGTACTTTGTCCATTATGGGCTGCCACAGTGACTCCATTCAGATCAAGGGAGGGACTTTGAGAGTAAACTGATCCGGAAGCTCCTGGATTCTTTGGGAATTAAGAAGACTCGAACTACACCTTACCATCCACAGGGAGATGCTCAGCCGGAAAGGTTTAACCGAACCCTGCTCAACATGTTGGGGACTCTGGAAAGCGAGAAAAAGCAACATTGGAGCCAACACATAGCAGCCATAGTACATGCTTACAACTGCACCATCAGTGATGCTACAGGCTACTCCCCATATCGACTCATGTTTGGGAGAGAAGCGAGACTACCGGTGGACTTGGCCTTTGGCACCTCTCTGGACCATTCCTCAGCCACATCCCACAAAGGATATGTGGACAGGCTCAGACACAGCCTGAAAGTAGCCTATGAACATGCTCAAGCGGCCTCAGATCAAAGGGGAGCTTGAAATAAAAGAAACTTCGACTTGAAGGTTCGGGTACAAGACCTACAGCCCGAGGATCGAGTACTGTTACGCAATCTGGGGGTCCCTGGAAAGCACAAACTTGCAGACAGATGGAGATCTGAACCCTATGTCATCTGCAGGAAGTTACCAGGCCTACCTGTCTATACGTTGAAGTCAGAAGGAAAGGTAGGCCCACTGAAGACGTGGCATCGAAACCACCTTCTCCCACTTGCTGAGGCAGTTAGAATACCTCCCGTGGGAGACTCCCTTGAACCGGCCCCTATCCTGGATACTCCTAGGCCGAACACTCGGTCGCAGACCTCCCGAGCTGAAGATGGAGAGGCCTCTCAACTTAGTGGAAGTGAGGAGGGGGAACTTGATTGGCTGTGGCCTTCCCCAACTCCAGGAACTTCTACCATAGATCTTCCAACCACTGAAGACACCACAGATGAAACACTGAACCCAGAAGCCACAGAGTTCATCCCTTCTAGTCCTTCAGCAGAATACTGGGAAGATGCCCATGATGGTTGTTCAGAGGAAGAGGAGCCTGTGGCGCCAGAGCCAGAAATCCCAAGAGAGCAAAGGGCTCGAAGAGTCATCCGGCCTCCTAAGAAGCTGACCTACCCACAAATGGGGAACAGCTCAGAAGACTCTGTAGTTACTGCTAGGAGGAATGCTGAGAATCCGGATCCCTCCATGGTCCATTTGGTGGAGGGCAACCCCAGCTCACTCTCTGGCACAGATAGACAGGTCGCCCCCACTGAAGCGACCTGTAGACAGGACAGCTCCCCATCTTATGATGATTGGTGGGAGGCTCCTCTCTCAACCCTATGCAACCGCATTGAATCTAGAATGTTTTGCAGACCAAAAAAATGTCTTTGGGGACCAAAGATTCAAAGTGGGGGGAGTGTGTAGCGGGGTGTTCCCCTTTAATGCAGAGAGACAAGAAGTTCTAGGGGAGAGGTGAGTCAGGAGGAAGTAGAGAAAGGACATTACTGGAAGTGAAAGCAGAGGAGAGAGAGAGACTACATCTCCCAGTACATCTTGCAGCACCCAGGGTACATTGCTCCGGAACAGAGACTGCTGGGGCAGACTTTATAAAGGGGAGGTGGAGTTTGTTCGGTCTCTTTGGACACCCCTCTCCTAGCAAGAGGATCTCTGTGCTGAACTGCTGTGTGCACAAGGCCTGAAGCCTGGGCCTTGTGCTCTTTTCCAAAGAGCCCCTCTGCCAGCCTAGCAGAGCCTTAGAGACATCTTCTCATCCTTGCTGCAGTACACCAGAAGGATTGAAGACTTGGATGTCGGTGGATTCCTGTTCCTAGACGAAACGATGGAGGAAACGGACTTGGACTTGTCCGGGTGGTGAGAGCTGTTTAAAGACAGATACTTTATCTTTACTATTCGTTGGGATTGCAAAGTTGTTCTTCAAGTGCACCACCGAAAGATTGCTAGCGAATATTGTTTCACTGAACTTCCATTTAGATCAGTCAGGCCTGACTGCATAGGTAGACATTGCTGGGTGTTAGTCTACCCATGAGGGGAAGTAGCTGTAAAAGGGCAGCGCTAGAGTTGCATAGCAATATTTTATTATTCTGATTACTCTGTTTATCTTTATTACTGTTTATTGCAGGGATCTGCAACTTGTTATACTGTTGTTTATTACTTGCCCATTAGCCTCAGTAAAATATCTGGGTCAAGTACATTGGTGTCAGTTTCACTTACTTTAATAGAAGTTTTAAAGTATATCACTGTGTGTGTTTGCCATAGGACTGCGTCACCTAGAGTTGCGGTCACGCGGTCCTATCTCCCCTTACTAGCTGTGCCAGTAGGGGGTTGAGCAGATTGCCGGGGGTTGGCGGAGCTGTCTTCAGGGCCCAACTAAATCTGCGGCCTTCTTAGTTGGAGGTATCGCTACATAAGGATCATTCTTCCCACTGATCACCAATGTAAGAAGCATTCTTCTCACTGATCACAAATGTAAGGAACATTCTTCTCACTGATCACCAATGTAAGGAGCATTCTTCCCCCTGATAACCAATGTAAGGAACATTCTTCCCACTGATCACCAATGTAAGGAGCATTCTTCCCACTGATCACCAATGTAAGGATCATTCTTCCCACTGATCACCAATGTAAGGAACATTCTTCCCACTGATCACCAATGTAAGGGACATTCTTCCCACTGATCACCAATGTAAGGAACATTCTTCCCACTGATCACCAATGTAAGGAGCATTCTTCCCACTGATCACCAATGTAAGGAACATTCTTCCCACTGATCACCAATGTAAGGGACATTCTTCCCACTGATCACCAATGTAAGGAACATTCTTCCCACTGATCACCAATGTAAGGAGCATTCTTCTCACTGATCACAAATGTAAGGAACATTCTTCCCACTGATCACCAATGTAAGGATCATTCTTCCCCCTGATAACCAATGTAAGGAACATTCTTCCCACTGATCACCAATGTAAGGATCATTCTTCCCACTGATCACCAATGTAAGGAGCATTCTTCCCCCTGATAACCAATGTAAGGAACATTCTTCCCACTGATCACCAATGTAAGGATCATTCTTCCCACTGATCACCAATGTAAGGAGCATTCTTCCCCCTGATAACCAATGTAAGGGACATTCTTCCCACTGATCACCAATGTAAGGAGCATTCTTCCCACTGATCACCAATGTAAGGATCATTCTTCCCACTGATCACCAATGTAAGGAACATTCTTCCCACTGATCACCAATGTAAGGAGCATTCTTCTCACTGATCACCAATGTAAGGGACATTCTTCCCACTGATCACCAATGTAAGGATCATTCTTCCCACTGATCACCAATGTAAGGGACATTCTTCCCACTGATCACCAATGTAAGGAGCATTCTTCTCACTGATCACAAATGTAAGGAACATTCTTCTCACTGATCACCAATGTAAGGAACATTCTTCTCACTGATCACCAATGTAAGGAACATTCTTCTCACTGACCACCAATGTAAGGAGCATTCTTCCCACTGATCACCAATGTAAGGAACATTCTTCCCACTGATCACCAATGTAAGGAGCATTCTTCTCACTGATCACAAATGTAAGGAACATTCTTCTCACTGATCACCAATGTAAGGAACATTCTTCTCACTGATCACCAATGTAAGGAACATTCTTCCCACTGATCACCAATGTAAGGGACATTCTTCCCACTGATCACCAATGTAAGGAGCATTCTTCCCACTGATCACCAATGTAAGGAACATTCTTCCCACTGATCACCAATGTAAGGAGCATTCTTCCCACTGATCATCAATGTAAGGAACATTCTTCCCACTGATCACCAATGTAAGGAGCATTCTTCCCACTGATCATCAATGTAAGGAACATTCTTCTCACTGATCACCAATGTAAGGAACATTCTTCTCACTGATCACCAAATGTAAGGAACATTCTTCCCACTGATCACCAATGTAAGGGACATTCTTCTAACTGATCACCAATGTAAGGAACATTCTTCCCACTGATCACCAATGTAAGGAACATTCTTCCCACTGATCACTAATGTAAGGAGCATTCTTCCCACTGATCACCAATGTAAGGAACATTCTTCCCACTGATCACCAATGTAAGGAACATTCTTCCCACTGATCACCAATGTAAGGGACATTCTTCCCACTGATCACCAATGTAAGGAACATTCTTCCCACTGATCACCAATGTGAGGAACATTCTTCCCACTGATCACCAATGTAAGGAGCATTCTTCCCACTGATCACCAATGTAAGGAGCATTCTTCCCACTGATCACCAATGTAAGCATCATTCCTCGCTCTGACCATCAATTACATTGATGGTTACATTTGGTAGATAATGGGGAGAATGCTTCTTACATGGGTGGTCCGTGATGCCATTTGAGTGGATTGGCCCCTCGAAACTAACCTGAGACAAGAGATACATACAGTATGCCCAAATATTTTGGCCATCATGAATGACATTACTATTGTTTAGAGGATTAATCAGTATTGCACTCACCACATCTATGAGCTGGGCAATAGACAATCCAAACTTGACAATGACGACATCTGAGGTATTTGGTACTGGCCTGGACCATCGATTATACCCTCTGAATAGGCTCTTGAACAGTCGTTCTTCTGCGTGAGTGCGCGTCCTCTGCATACATGACACTGATGGATAAAGAGACAAAGTTCAGAATAAGTTATTAGTAACTAGCCCACTTAAGGACCAAGCCTTTGCTGGCACTTTTTGTTTACAAGTAAAAATCAGTATAGCTACAGCTTTTAATGCACACTGTGAGAAACAGTGAAATCAGAGTAGGCCATTTCAGTAAAGGAGAAGAGCTTTTACAACTGTGCAAGACTGAAGGGAAGGCCGGCAGTCAGATTTAAACACCCCACCCAGTGCCGGAAGAAAGCCATCCAGCACCTAGGGCGAAGATGCCAAATCACACCTCCCTCCTCTGTGAAGTGTGCGCCCAATTCTATTACCCCACATACAGAGTACATCAGTCTTCCATATGAAAACATCTGGCCCTCCTGCCCCTCCCTTGTCCCAGCCCTGATCCCACCACTACTACATTAGCCATAGTTGATGCTGGAGCTGGAGTTCAGCTTTAGGCTGCTTTCACACTGAGTCGCTTTGCAGGCGCTATTGCGCTAAAAATAGCGTCTGCAAAGCGCCCTGAAAGAGCCGCTCCTTTATCTCCAGTGTGAAAGCCCGGGGGCTTTCACACTGGAGCGCTGCGCTGGCAGGATGGTAAAAAAGTCCTACCAGCCACATATTTGAGGCGCTGTAGGAGCGGTGAATATACCGCTCCTAAAGCGCCCCTGCCCATTGAAATCGGCCGCTAGCGGCCGAAAATCACGGCGAAAACTAAGATAAAGCGCCGCTAAAATAGCAGCACTTAACCGCCAATGCCCGCGACGCCTCAGTGTGAAAGTACCCTAGTTTTATGCCGTAAATTGCAACGCTTGTCACACGTTCTTAATCTGTTGATCACTTGCGCTTAGGGTGTGCGGAATTATCTCTGCGCTGTGGCGTGTATATAAAGGATTAGTCGGTTCCATTGTTATCCAGGGACCGTGGGTGGACAATTTGATGTGGATGCTGCTTAGAAATTCCACAGTGTACAGTTCTTTTCTGTCCTTTCTTTAATGTATTTTTTAGTTAACCAAAGAAAATTTCTTTATAGGTCCTCCTGAGCCAAAAGAGCAAATACAAAGACAAAACATGTTTTTATCATGATGTACCTGTCCAAAGATTGGAAAATTAAAGAAGATGTCACCCCAACATTTCTTATTCCTGGTATATCCTTGCTGTACCATGTACTTGTATGAGAAAGTCTCCTGTTCTCTTTGTATTGCTTCCCTTGTGCAACATCCCTGATGATCCTGCCATCCCCTCTGATTTCCTATTTCAAACTGACCATGCAAGGCATGAGAGCACCTTCATCCCAGTGTAGTCAGTTTTCCTCTATTGATCAGACTTGTGCGGACACGCCCCCACCTGCAGACCCATTTACTGGGAAGATCAGTGAATGGTGGATAATGGGAAGAATGCTGCCGTTTCTCAGCCACCAGCTCTCCAAGCCCCTTATGCAGCGGTGTCACTGCCCCGCCTCCTCCAGAATCTATGGACTCCTGGTGAACATTACCACAATGCTGCAACACTCTTCATCCTGTAAAGACACCCAAGTACCTCCCACTCATCAGCCCAGGCTCTATTCTCATCTAAGCATTCCGTGAACCAGGGGCGGCCTGTCCATTAACCAATTAGGGACCGAGCCTCTTTTTGAGATTTATTGTTTACAAGTTAAAAACTTTTTTTTTTGCTAGAAAATTACTTAGAACCCCCAAACATTATACATTTTTTTCTAACACCCTAGAGAATAAAATGGCGGCCGTTGCAAAACTTTATGTCACACAGTATTTGCGCAGCGGTCTTACAAGCACACTTTTTGTGGAAAAAATACACTTTTTTGAATTAAAAAATAAGACAACAGTAAAGTTAGCCCAATTTTTTTTTCATATTGTGAAAGATAATGTTACGCCGAGTAAATTGATACCCAACATGTCAGGCTTCAAAATTGCGCCCGCTCGTGGAATGGCGACAAACTTTTCCCCTTAAAAATCCCCATAGGCGACGTTTAAAAAATTCTACAGGTTGCATGTTTTGAGTTAAAGAGGAGGTCTAGGGCTAGAATTATTACTCTCGCTCTACCGATCACGGCGATACCTCACATGTGTGGTTTGAACACCGTTTTCATATGCGGGCGCTGCGCACGTGTTCGTTCACTTCTGCACGCAAGCTCTGCGGGACAGGGTGTGTTTAAAAATTTTTTTTTCTTATTTTACCTTTTATTTTTTTATTTTTTTACCACTGTTATTTAAAAAAAAAAAATTGTGTCACTTTGATTCCTATTACAAGGAATGTAAAAATCCCTTGTAATAGAAAAAAAACATGACAGGTCCTCTTAAATATGAGATCTGGGGTCAAAAAGACTTCAGATCTAATATTTACACTAAAATGCAATAGAAAAAAAAATGGCCCTTTAAGAGCTATGGGCGGAAGTGACGTTTTGACGTTGCTTCCGCCCTGCTATAGTATGGAGACGGGTGGGGGCCATCTTCCCTTCACTCGTCTCCATACCCAGCCACAGGGAGGACCTCCGCAGCTGCCGCCGCTTTTTTTGAAGCACCTGATTAGAGCCAGAGGCTCTAATCGGCTTCAAAATAAAGTGGGCTTGGGGCACAGAGAATGCGCTCTGAGCCCACCCAGGTGTGTTTAATAGCGAATGAATATTCACTATTGTAACACTGATCCTCCTCCCGGCCAATCGGGAAGCGGGAAGCAGGCAGCGAGTGAAGCAGCCCAGGTAAGAAGAGGTGAAAGTGGCTTTAGTCCAATCTCGATCCAGCAATGGTCTCTCGCTCCTGATTGGCTCAGATACAGCAGCGGGAGCCATTGGCTCCCACTGCTGTCAATCAGAGCCAGTACTGAGGGAGCAGGGGTGGGGTTGACACTTATGGACACTCAGAGTAGGACTCATGAGCAAGCATGTACGAGTGACCCCATAAAAAGCGGCTTGCTATGGGGCCACACAGTGGGGGGGCTGGAGCTGTCTGCACCGATGGGGGACCCCAGAAGAGGATTGAGGCTGCCCCGTGCACAGAGCAGATAAGTATAACATGTTTGTTATTTTAAGAAAAAAAAAACGTAGGCTCTATTCTCACCTGTGCAATTTGTCACGCGACTCTGGACATCAAAGTCGCATGACAAGTCGCACTTCTCAAATCGATGCAAATTATAATTAAAGTTGCATCAAATTTGAAAAGGTGCCTGCACTACTTTGGTACAACTTTTAATGCGCATCAAAGTTGCCCTCCAAAGTGGCACTCATGTGCTAATGTGAATGGAGCCTAAAAGTTAAGCTAAGAGGAGAAGGTGAGAAAGAAGTTAACTAGGTCTGATTAGGTTTAAGTAAAGGTCAAGAAGGGGTTAAATATGAATACATTTTGTAAAAAAAAAAAAAAAAAAAAAAGTTAGTTTTTTTTTACCTGCTGTTATGTACAGATCAAAGGTTATGCAAACAATGAAATAGTAAATACAATACAATGATACATTGTTACATCGTATTTGGTCAATGCCACTTGTAGACTATCTGGAAGTGGATTTTACAATGGAATGGCTACAATTTGAGACTCCCCTGGTGTGTCTCCAAGAAAACATGTATTACCTTTTTCTCTTAAAGTGGAAGTCCAGGTTATTATTACTAACTTTGCCTAAACTTGCTCCCACCCCTCTTTTTAATCCTATGCCAACTACCCTGTAGAACAGGGGTCTCTAAACGTTCTATAAAAGGGACAGTTTACTGTCCTTCAGGCTTTAGGGGGACCAGGCTGTGGCCAGTGGGAGTAGAAATTGTCCTGGTGTCAGTGGGAGCAAACAATGCCAAATCATTAGTGGGGGGATAAGTGCCCCATCATTGGTGTCAGTGGGAGGAATAGTGCCCCATCATTGGTATCAGTGCAATGAATAGTGCCCCATTATTGGTGTCAGTGGATGCTCTATTGTTGGTTTAGGTAGGAGGAATAGTGCTCCATCGTTGGTGTCTATGGGAGGAACAGTGCCTCATTATTGGTGTCAGTGGGAGGAACAGTGCCTCATTATTAGTGTCAGTGGGAGGAATAGTGCCCCATCATTGGTATCAGTGAGAGCAATAGTGCCCCATAATTGGAGTCAGTGGGAGGAATAGTGCCCCATCATTGGTATATCAGTGGGAGGAATAGTGCCCCATTGTTGGTTTAGGTAGGAGGGATAGTGCCCCATCGTTAGTGTCTATGGGAGGAACAGTGCCCCATTGTTGGTTTTAGTGGGAAAAATGGTGCCCCATTATTGGTGCCAGTGGGAGGAATAGTGCCATATCGTTGATGTCAGTGGGAGGAATAGTGCCCCTTCATTGGTGTCAGTGGGTGGAGGGGTGCCCACCATTGGTATCATTAGGAGGAATAGTGCCCCATCATTGGTATCAGTGGGTGGAATAGTGCCCCATCATTGGTGTCAGTGGGAGGAATAGTGCCCCGCCCATCATTGGAGCACAGGTGTGTCAGGAGGAAGGTGCCTCTGAAGCTGCTCTGTGAGAGGGGAGTGGTGGTGAAATCTATCCCAGCTCCCTGGCCCCCTTTCTGGGGAGGCCATGGAGGGCAGCGGGGCCTCTCCTGCTGGAGGCTCCCAGCCATCTCCTGGGCCATCAGGTGAACTGCCTGCCTCTGCACAAGCCGATCTCTCTACCCCTGGTGAGGATGAAGGCTCGGAGGCCATTCGGGAGCGAGTGGTGGCCGGGATTAAGGTCCTGAACAGGGAGAGGGACAAGCTCTACAAGCTGAGAGCGGAGTTGAAGCGCCTGCGAAGGCAACGTGAGGGCTTACACAGCCAGAAACGGGGATCCATGGATCCGGAAATCCTACTGGCCAAGGTCCGTGTGGATCATCAGGAGACCATCGTGGCCATGATGGAAGGCAGAGATGGGCCCTTTAAAGAAAAATTTTGTGACGACAAAAGGTTTGGAAGGGTGTCAAAGATGGAGGTGGAGGAGGAGGAGACCCCCAGTTCTGACCCCCTGCCCCCCCCAGGGAGAGGTAAGCAGCCCCAGGCCTTCCCAAGATTCAGGAGGTATGCTGAGGGCTATCCAGGTAATGGAGTCTCCTATGCGGGGGGATCAGATGGTGTTTAATGAGGAAGACATTACTGATGATGTACCTGATAAAGTGAAGCCTGCTAAGTCCCATGTTGTGGATAAGACTGTTTTTGTTCCTTTTAACACTGTGACTGACAATGTGCCTAATGACAATCAGGCTGCTAGTCCTGTGTGCAGCAATGTTGTGCCTGCTGAGGCTGCAATGCAGCAAGAGTTACATTTAAAAAATGTCATTTCTGTGGATGGACTGCAAGTGTCAGAACAGCCCATTAACCCTTCTTTGGCTGAGTCCAAAGCTGTTTGCCCCACTGCTGCTGAGGACTCTACAGTGCAGCATCAGGAGACAACTGGTATTGCAGCAACTGTGACTATTCCTGATGGGAATTTGAATAGTTCTGTGACTGATAACAATCACCCCAGTACCAGTGTGATGAACAATCGTCCTGCTACAGATCCTGCCATTTCAGTTCATACAGTTGATAATAATAATAATATACAGAGTGATGTGGCTTCAGTGTCAGCCCTTGGCCCTGATAAACCTACTTTTGCACAGGTGGCACACTCTGCTCCTGGTAGTCCCGCTCCCAAGCGGGGTTTTCCACTGCAAGCTGCCACCTTGAGCACCCCAAGATCTGGTCTTGGGTCTCTGGCTTCTGCTGGGGGTCCAAGACGTAATGTAGTTATCCTGAAATGGGAAGGTGGTGCCATCCCTCCAGCACGGCGTGCAGTGGTGGACTTGATATTGGAGATGGGTTTTGGTGCAAATGACCTGTATGCCTTTATACACGTAGCTGGGACAAGGGACTATACGGTTAGTTTCACCAGGCCAGAGGGTCTTGACCTGTTCTGGGAGCGATATGAGGCTCGGTGCAGGTCAAGACCTGAATGGGAAGGTCTGGTCCCAGTTGCGGTTTCTCAGAGGTCAACAGTAAAAAAAATAACCATTATCCTGACCAATGAGAGTGTTCCTGCTCGGGATCTAGAGGTCTGGTTAAGGAACTATGGGGAAGTTTTGACCAAACCTAATAAAATCCATGATGAGCGTAACATCTGGACTGGGGGTTGGTCGGTAACAGTCAGGTTGGCCAGGGATGGGAATGTTGTCCGTCACTTGCCCTCCTCAGCTTTCATAGGGAGGGATAGGATGACTGTTTTCTACCCTGGTCAGCCGAAGCTGTGTCACCGCTGTGGAGAAAAGGGGCACTTGAGCTCCTCCTGTTCAGCCTTGATGTGTTCAGTGTGTCGGGGTCAGGGTCATATGGCTAGGGACTGCACTAAGATGATCAGGTGCAATCTGTGCCTGCGCCTTGGCCACCCCTACAGCAGATGTCCTGAAGCCTGGCACAATATGGAGAAGGAGGTAGTAGAGGACATGTCAAGGCTGGACAGGATGGAGGGTGAGACCCCTGGTGTACCATCCTCCTCTGCGGTGACCCCCTCCCCTGGTCCTGCTAAGGATCCCTCTCCAGTTCCTGTGGCCACCCCTCCTGTGTCTGTAAGTACTCCTTCTGTTTCTGTCTCTGTGTCCCCCCAGCCTACTGTACCCTCTCCTCTTGTGTCGGAACCTTCCAAGTCTGTGCCCCCCAAGTCTGTTACCCCCCAGGAGTCTACCCCTCCCGAGTCTGACTTAAAGGGATCACCCCCCCCACCAGCGTGTACTAAAAAGGGCGCCCCTTCCTCTGTAAAGAAGTCTTGTGGAAAGACTTTAAAGAAAAAAATAAGAGATGAGGGCATCTCTGAGGCTGACCTGCGGTACCTGGAAGAGAGAAGGAAGGTTGGGAGGCGGAAGAGGCAGGCGGTGAGGACGGAACGGGGACGGGAAGCTCCGGTTCCTGTCTCCAGCCGTCATAGGTCCTCCAAGTGGGATATTTCTTCATCTGGAGCTTCTTCTGAAAGAAGTTCCGATTCCGAAATGGACTTTGAGGCGGCCTCTAGAAAGAGAGAGGCTTCTGGTGATGAGCAGCAGAGGGGAGCTAAGAAGCAATCCACCCAATAACCCAAATGGCGGTTCCCCCTCCGTTAAAAGTGGTGACAATTAATGTCGCCAGCATTAAGTCAGTAAGAGCTCGTTCTATGGCCTTCTTTTTGTTCAGCCAATTAGATGCTGAAATTTTATTTTTGCAAGAGACTAGGCTCACCTCCTTGGCAGATATTCATATGGCCAAGAGAGAGTGGAGGTATGGTCCATCTTACTGGTCTCTTGCGGCCGAGCCTTACGGCGGTGTGGCGGTGTTGTTTAAAACCGGCATGGTAACTGTCCGGCGGGTTATTGAGGTGGAGATTGGGAGATGTATGGTCTTAGACGTCCTTGTGGGAGGGCAGGACCTGCGCCTAATCAATGTTTATGGGCCGCACACAAAGTGGGACAGGAAATGCCTTTTTACAAGGATCAAGCCATTTCTTTTTACATCCCGGCAAGTGGTCTTTGGAGGTGACTTTAATACAGTAACTAGGCCCAAGGACAGGAAGGACTTCAAGGACAGGCTGGGATATGATAGCGTTTTTTTAAATAGTATGGTTAGGGATGCTGGTCTTGTGGATGTGCACATTAAGCACCTCCCAGATGACACCGGGTTCACTTTTCATCGTGGTAATAGTCAGAGTAGGATAGATAGGTTTTTTTTGAAGGAGGCCTCTGCTTTCTCGCCCCCAGTGGTGCAGGCAGTAGAGTTCTCTGATCACTGTATGCTATCTGTGGTACTGAATGCTTCAGACGCCCCTCAGAGGGGCAAGGGCATCTGGAGATTAAATTCGACACTACTCAAGGAAGAACATGTTAGACAATCCTTTGAGGAATTCTTTCAGGCACAGGTGACCATCCTGGACTTTTGTAGCAGCAAGGCTGAGTGGTGGGAGCTGACCAAAAAGAGGATCGCTGGATTCTTCAGGGGCCTAGCCAATAGAAATCAGTTTAATAAATACATGACCTACCAACGTTTACGGAGGAAGCTGGATATTCTTGTTTCGAGAGGAGGAGATCCTGGGGCAATCTCCGAAGTGAAACTCCTTCTCAGGAAGTGTCAATATGACCGGCATGCCTCTTTGGTTCTGGAGAGGGACTATGGAAAGTACCACTCGCCTGACCCTTACCAGAACTGCAAACAAGGTGTAGCTGTTAAAACGGTCGTTGGCCTTAAGGACAGTACAGGTTCCTTGACAAAGTCCAGGTCAGGGATTCTGGAGGTCGTGAGGTCCTTTTATGCCGACCTTCTTGGGAGGAAAGAGCTTGATCGTGACAAGATGGAAAGCTTTTTGGACTCTACTCCAGGTCTAAATGGTGGAGATGTTCCATTGATGAATTTGACAGAGGAGATCACAGTCGAAGAGGTGATGAGGGCAATTGAACAGCTTGCCATCAAAAAGTCGCCTGGACCGGATGGCTTGACGGCTGAGTTTTACAAAGCCTTTAAGTCTATTCTGGCCCCGCATTTGGTAGAGGTTTTTAACAGTTGCCTTGCTGAGGGGGTGCTTTCCCCTTCCATGAGGCACTCGGCTGTGATTCTTCTTTCAAAGGGTAAAGATCCTTCGATGATTGAGAATTGGCGCCCCATCAGCCTTCTTAATGTCGATAGAAAGATACTGGCAAAGATATTTTTCTGGCGTCTATCGTCAGTGGCAGAGTCTTTGCTTTCTCGCCATCAGCACTGTTCGGTCCAGGGTAGGAGCACCTTCACAGCGGTTTTAGCTGTCCGGGAGGCCTTGGAGCGGTGCAGGGCTGCAGGCTGGGGAAAGTATTTGCTGACATTGGATCAGGCAAAGGCTTTTGATCGTGTTAACCATGAGTACCTGTGGTTGCTCCTTAGTAAGTACGGTCTGCCGGGTGGTTTTGTCGATTGGCTGAAAGTCTTGTATAAGGGGGCAGAAAGCTTCCCTCTTGTTAATGGTTGGGTTGGACAGTCCTTTGAGGTTGGCTCCGGGGTGCGCCAGGGTTGTCCCCTGAGTCCCCTGCTCTATGTGTTTGCAATCGACCCCTTCATCAGGAGGCTAGAGAGTGGCATGTTGTGTGGGGTACCAGTGGGGCTCCCGGGTGAGCCGCCTTTGAGGGTTGTTGCCTATGCGGATGATGTGTCGGTGATTGTCACTGGGACGGATGAAGCGGAGGAGGTGGTCTCTCTGACATCACGGTATTCTGAAGCATCAGGCTCCAAGATCAATCAGGAAAAGACTGAAGTTTTCTGGATGGGAAAGGAAGGTGAGGGGTTTGATCTCCCGGGCACCTTTCCAGTGCCCCAGGAAAGAATTAAGATACTAGGCATTGAATTTGGACCCGGCGATTATGGCCTCAAAAACTGGGAAGGCAGACTGGAAATTGCCAATACTAAGGTGGTCAGCTGGAAGAGATGGAAGTTATCTATGAGGGAAAGGGTTGATCTGATTAAGACTTACCTGATTCCGATCTTCTTGTATGTCAGCCTTGTCTGCATCTTGCCAGTGTCTCTCTATGCTAGGGTCAGTAGTGTGTTCTTCCAGATGCTGTGGGGGAACAGACTGAACCCCATCAAGAGGAATGTCACCTATCTATCCAGGAGGGAGGGTGGCTTAGGTATGGTCAACCCAGTTCTTTTCTTTTCACTGCTATTTCTAAAGTTTAACATTGGTAATATGCTTGCAGTGGAACCTCCTGGATGGGTAGGCATATTTAGATCTTGGTTTAGGCCTTTTCTACGACTTTGGGAAGAAGGTGGCCAAGTGAAGAATCGCAGGGGTCATCGTGGTCAGCTACCAGCCTATGTCGCTCCGTGCCTGAAGTTACTGCGGCAGTGGCGATTGTCGGCTGAAGATCTCAGATCGGTTCCAAGGAAAGTCCTTATGAGTCGAGTCTTGAGCGAAGTCTTTCATGACCCACTGGCCTTAAGGGATTGCCCGGGCCCAGTTTTGAGGGCGGGGTTAAGACTGATTAATTTGGATAGAGTACCCCCTAAATTTAGGGATCTGGCCTGGTTGTGCTTCCATGGGAAGCTCTATGTTCGGGGCAATTTGAAATTCCGCAGTGGGATGGATCGTAGCTGTCCTCGGGAGGAGTGTGCAGATGAGGAGGAGACTATGGACCATTTTCTGCTTCATTGCCCTTTTAACATAGAGGTGTATAAACAGGTGGGGCGGGCCCTCTGTGTCCCTTTCCTCTCCAGGCTGGGTTATGCTGAGTGGGTGTACGGAGCATTCAATACCGGTGGAGTTTTTTGTTTGGATACACTTTTTTTAGTTAGCCTAGTAGTCCGTTATTTCACCTGGAACGCACGGTGTCAGGTCAGCATTCGGCAAAAACTCCTTCCTGTTGAGGTGGTGGTGTATGACATTTTGCATGAGGTGGGGAAGATTCGGGAGCTTGAAAGAGACAAGCGGGGTCAGGGGGCTTGGTTGAAGGCGTGGAGGGGTTTCAAGCCTCCCTGACTACCAGGAGTCTCTTTCCCGGGTGTGGCTGTCTGTCTCTTATCACCCTAGATTATCAGTATTTTTGATGAATTTTTGATAAATGGCTGCGTACATAGGTGATGGGTTGTGCCTCTTAGGCCCTCTCTGCTGCTTTATGTAGATAGTTTTCTAGGGATGTTTTGGTAGTGGATTATGTATATATTGTATATATTCTGAACATGGATGTGTATTCCTTTGTTTTCTGTTGAAGTTTTGTACTATGGTTTTGTTTTTTACTTTTGTATAAAATTGGTTGCTTGATTCTTTTCAATAAAAGATCAATAGTGCCCCATCATTGGTATCAGTGAGAGCAATAGTGCCCCATAATTGGAGTCAGTGGGAGGAATAGTGCCCCATCATTGGTATATCAGTGGGAGGAATAGTGCCCCATTGTTGGTTTAGGTAGGAGGGATAGTGCCCCATCGTTAGTGTCTATGGGAGGAACAGTGCCCCATTGTTGGTTTTAGTGGGAAAAATGGTGCCCCATTATTGGTGCCAGTGGGAGGAATAGTGCCATATCGTTGATGTCAGTGGGAGGAATAGTGCCCCTTCATTGGTGTCAGTGGGTGGAGGGGTGCCCACAATTGGTATCATTAGGAGGAATAGTGCCCCATCATTGGTATCAGTGGGTGGAATAGTGCCCCATCATTGGTGTCAGTGGGAGGAATAGTGCCCCGCCCATCATTGGATACAGGTGTGTCAGGAGGAAGGTGCCTCTGAAGCTGCTCTGTGAGAGGGGAGTGGTGGTGAAATCTATCCCAGCTCCCTGGCCCCCTTTCTGGGGAGGCCATGGAGGGCAGCGGGGCCTCTCCTGCTGGAGGCTCCCAGACATCTCCTGGGCCATCAGGTGACATGCCTTCCTCTGCACAAGCTGATCTCTCTACCCCTGGTGAGGATGAAGGCTCGGAGGCCATTCGGGAGCGAGTGGTGGCCGGGATTAAGGTCCTGAACAGGGAGAGGGACAAGCTCTACAAGCTGAGAGCGGAGTTGAAGCGCCTGCGAAGGCAACGTGAGGGCTTACACAGCCAGAAACGGGGATCCATGGATCCGGAAATCCTACTGGCCAAGGTCCGTGTGGATCATCAGGAGACCATTGTGGCCATGATGGAAGGCAGAGATGGGCCCTTTAAAGAGAAGTTTTGCAATGACAAGAGGTTTGGAAGGGTGACAAAGATGGAGGTGGAGGAGGAGGAGACCCCCAGTTCTGCCCCCCTGCCCCCCCAGGGAGAGGTAAGAAGCCCCAGGCCTTCCCAGGACTCAGGAGGCATGCTAAGGGCCATCCAGGTAATGGAGTCTCCTATGCGGGGGAATCAGATGATATTTAATGAGGAAGACATTACTGATGATGTACCTGATAAAGTAAAGCCTGCTAAGTCCCATGTTGTGGATAAGACTGTTTTTGTACCATCTAGCACCATGACTGATAATGTGCCTAATGACAATGTTGTGCCTGCTGAGGCTGCAATGCAGCAAGGTTTGCATTTAAAAAATGTCATTTCTGCAAATGAACTGCAAGTGTCAGAAGAGCCCATTAACCCTTCTTTGGCTGAGTCCAAAGCTGTTTGCCCCACTGCTGCTGAGGGCTCTACAGTGCAGCATCAGGAGACAACTGGTATTGCAGCAACTGTGACTATTGCTGATGGGAATGTGTGTGTGGCTGAAAAAAATCCTCCCAGTTCAGGTGTGATGAACAATGGTCCCAGTACAAGTGTGATGAACAATGGTCCCAGTACAAGTGTGATGGACAATCCTACCAACTCTGTTCATGCAGATAATGTGCAGACTAATGTGACTTCAGTGTGGGCCCCTGGCCCTGAGAAACCTACATTTGCAGAGGTGGCACACTCTGCTCCTGGTAGTCCCGCTCCCAAGCGGGGTTTTACCCTACAAGCTGCCACTTTGAGCGCCCCAGGATCTGGTCTTGGGTCTCTGGCTTCTGCTGGGGGTCCCAGACGGAATGTAGTTATTCTGAAATGGGAAGGTGGTGCCATCCCTCCAGCACGGCGTGCAGTGGTAGATATGATATTGGAGATGGGTTTTGGTGCAAATGACCTGTATGCCTTTATACACGTAGCTGGGACAAGGGACTATACGGTTAGTTTCACCAGGCCAGAGGGTCTTGACCTGTTCTGGGAGCGATATGAGGCTCGGTGCAGGTCAAGACCTGAATGGGAAGGTCTGGTCCCAGTTGCGGTTTCTCAGAGGTCAACAGTAAAAAAAATTACCATTATCCTGACCAATGAGAGTGTTCCTGCTCGGGATCTAGAGGTCTGGTTAAGGAACTATGGGGAAGTTTTGACCAAACCTAATAAAATCCATGATGAGCGTAACATCTGGACTGGGGGATGGTCGGTAACAGTCAGGTTGGCCAGGGATGGGAATGTTGTCCGTCACCTGCCCTCCTCAGCTTTCATAGGGAGGGATAGGATGACTGTTTTCTACCCTGGTCAGCCGAAGCTGTGTCACCGCTGTGGAGAAAAGGGGCACTTGAGCTCCTCCTGTTCAGCCTTGATGTGTTCAGTGTGTCGGGGGCAGGGTCATATGGCTAAGGACTGTACCAGGAAGATCAGGTGCAACCTGTGCCTGCGCCTTGGCCACCCCTACAGCAGGTGTCCTGAAGCCTGGCACAATATGGAGAAGGAGGTAGTAGATGACATGTCAAGGCTGGACAGGATGGAGGGTGAGACCCCTGGTGTACCATCCTCCTCTGCGGTGACCCCCTCCCCCGGTCCTGCTCAGGATCCCTCTCCAGTTCCTGTGGCCACCCCTCCTGTGTCTGTAAGTACTCCTTCTGTTTCTGTCTCTGTGTCCCCCCAGCCTACTGTACCCTCTCCTCTTGTGTCAGAACCTTCCAAGTCTGTGCCCCCCGAGTCAGTTACCCCCCAGGAGTCTACCCCTCCTGAGTCTGACTTAAAGGGATCACCCCCCCCCACCAGCGTGTACTAAAAAGGTTGCTTCTTCCTCTGTAAAGAAGTCTTCTAGAAAGACTTTAAAGAAAAAAGTAAGAGATGAGGGCATCTCTGAGGCTGACCTGCAGTACCTGGAAGAGAGAAGGAAGGTTGGGAGGCGGAAGAGGCAGGCGGTGAGGACGGAACGGGGACGGGAAGCTCCGGTTCCTGTCTCCAGCCGTCATAGGTCCTCCAAGTGGGATATTTCTTCATCCGGAGCTTCTTCTGAGAGAAGTTCCGATTCCGAAATGGACTTTGAGGCGGCCTCTAGAAAGAGAGAGGCTTCTGGTGATGAGCAGCAGAGGGGAGCTAAGAAGCAATCCACCCAATAACCCAAATGGCGGTTCCCCCTCCGTTAAAAGTGGTGACAATTAATGTCGCCAGCATTAAGTCAGTAAGAGCTCGTTCTATGGCCTTCTTTTTGTTCAGCCAATTAGATGCTGAAATTGTATTTTTGCAAGAGACTAGGCTCACCTCCTTGGCAGATATTCATATGGCCAAGAGAGAGTGGAGGTATGGTCCATCTTACTGGTCTCTTGCGGCCGAGCCTTACGGCAGTGTGGCGGTGTTGTTTAAAACCGGCATGGTAACTGTCCGGCGGGTTATTGAGGTGGAGATTGGGAGATGTATGGTCTTAGACGTCCTTGTGGGAGGGCAGGACCTGCGCCTAATCAATGTTTATGGGCCGCACACAAAGTGGGACAGGAAATGCCTTTTTACAAGGATCAAGCCATTTCTTTTTACATCCCGGCAAGTGGTCTTTGGAGGTGACTTTAATACAATAACTAGGCCCAAGGACAGGAAGGACTTCAAGGACAGGCTGGGATATGATAGCGTTTTTTTAAATAGTATGGTTAGGGATGCTGGTTTTGTGGATGTGCACATTAAGCACCTCCCAGATGACACCGGGTTCACTTTTCATCGTGGTAATAGTCAGAGTAGGATAGATAGGTTTTTTTTGAAGGAGGCCTCTGCTTTCTCGCCCCCAGTGGTGCAGGCAGTAGAGTTCTCTGATCACTGTATGCTATCTGTGGTACTGAATGCTTCAGACGCCCCTCAGAGGGGCAAGGGCATCTGGAGATTAAATTTGACACTACTCAAGGAAGAACATGTTAGACAATCCTTTGAGGAATTCTTTCAGGCACAGGTGACCATCCTGGACTTTTGTAGCAGCAAGGCTGAGTGGTGGGAGCTGACCAAAAAGAGGATCGCTGGATTCTTCAGGGGCCTAGCCAATAGAAATCAGTTTAATAAATACATGACCTACCAACGTTTACGGAGGAAGCTGGATATTCTTGTTTCGAGAGGAGGAGATCCTGGGGCAATCTCCGAAGTGAAACTCCTTCTCAGGAAGTGTCAATATGACCGGCATGCCTCTTTGGTTCTGGAGAGGGACTATGGGAAGTACCACTCGCCTGACCCTTACCAGAACTGCAAACAAGGTGTAGCTGTTAAAACGGTCGTTGGCCTTAAGGACAGTACAGGTTCCTTGACAAAGTCCAGGTCAGGGATTCTGGAGGTCGTGAGGTCCTTTTATGCCGACCTTCTTGGGAGGAAAGAGCTTGATCGTGACAAGATGGAAAGCTTTTTGGACTCTACTCCAGGTCTAAATGGTGGAGATGTTCCATTGATGAATTTGACAGAGGAGATCACAGTCGAAGAGGTGATGAGGGCAATTGAACAGCTTGCCATCAAAAAGTCGCCTGAACCGGATGGCTTGACGGCTGAGTTTTACAAAGCCTTTAAGTCTATTCTGGCCCCGCATTTGGTAGAGGTTTTTAACAGTTGCCTTGCTGAGGGGGTGCTTTCCCCTTCCATGAGGCACTCGGCTGTGATTCTTCTTTCAAAGGGTAAAGATCCTTCGATGATTGAGAATTGGCGCCCCATCAGCCTTCTTAATGTCGATAGAAAGATACTGGCAAAGATATTTTTCTGGCGCCTATCGTCAGTGGCAGAGTCTTTGCTTTCTCGCCATCAGCACTGTTCGGTCCAGGGTAGGAGCACCTTCTCAGCGGTTTTAGCTGTCCGGGAGGCCTTGGAGCGGTGCAGGGCTGCAGGCTGGGGAAAGTATTTGCTGACATTGGATCAGGCAAAGGCTTTTGATCGTGTTAACCATGAGTACCTGTGGTTGCTCCTTAGTAAGTACGGTCTGCCGGGTGGTTTTGTCGATTGGCTGAAAGTCTTGTATAAGGGGGCAGAAAGCTTCCCTCTTGTTAATGGTTGGGTTGGACAGTCCTTTGGGGTTGGCTCCGGGGTGCGCCAGGGTTGTCCCCTGAGTCCCCTGCTCTATGTGTTTGCAATCGACCCCTTCATCAGGAGGCTAGAGAGCGGCATGTTGTGTGGGGTACCAGTGGGGCTCCCGGGTGAGCCGCCATTGAGGGTTGTTGCCTATGCGGATGATGTGTCGGTGATTGTCACTGGGACGGATGAAGCGGAGGAGGTGGTCTCTCTGACATCACGGTATTCTGAAGCATCAGGCTCCAAGATCAATCAGGAAAAGACTGAAGTTTTCTGGATGGGAAAGGATGGTGAGGGTTTTGATCTCCCGGACACCTTTCCAGTGCCCCAGGAAAGAATTAAGATACTAGGCATTGAATTTGGACCCGGCGATTATGGCCTCAAAAACTGGGAAGGCAGACTGGAAATTGCCAATACTAAGGTGGTCAGCTGGAAGAGATGGAAGTTATCTATGAGGGAAAGGGTTGATCTGATTAAGACTTACCTGATTCCGATCTTCTTGTATGTCAGCTTTGTCTGCATCTTGCCAGTGTCTCTCTATGCTAGGGTCAGTAGTGTGTTCTTCCAGATGCTGTGGGGGAACAGACTGAACCCCATCAAGAGGAATGTCACCTACCTATCCAGGAGGGAGGGTGGCTTAGGTATGGTCAACCCAGTTCTTTTCTTTTCACTGCTATTTCTAAAGTTTAACATTGGTAATATGCTTGCAGTGGAACCTCCTGGATGGGTAGGCATATTTAGATCTTGGTTTAGGCCTTTTCTACGACTTTGGGAAGAAGGTGGCCAAGTGAAGAATCGCAGGGGTCATCGTGGTCAGCTACCAGCCTATGTCGCTCCGTGCCTGAAGTTACTGCGGCAGTGGCGATTGTCGGCTGAAGATCTCAGATCGGTTCCAAGGAAAGTCCTTATGAGTCGAGTCTTGAGCGAAGTCTTTCATGACCCACTGGCCTTAAGGGATTGCCCGGGCCCAGTTTTGAGGGCGGGGTTAAGACTGATTAATTTGGATAGAGTACCCCCTAAATTTAGGGATCTGGCCTGGTTGCGCTTCCATGGGAAGCTCTATGTTCGGGGCAATTTGAAATTCCGCAGTGGGATGGATCGTAGCTGTCCTCGGGAGGAGTGTGCAGATGAGGAGGAGACTATGGACCATTTTCTGCTTCATTGCCCTTTTAACATAGAGGTGTACAAACAGGTGGGGCGGGCCCTCGGTGTCCCTTTCCTCTCCAGGCTGGGTTATGCTGAGTGGGTGTACGGAGCATTCAATACCGGTGGAGTTTTTTGTTTGGATACACTTTTTTTAGTTAGCCTAGTAGTCCGTTATTTCACCTGGAATGCACGGTGTCAGGTCAGCATTCGGCAAAAAATCCTTCCTGTTGAGGTGGTGGTATGTGACATTTTGCATGAGGTGGGGAAGATTCGGGAGCTTGAGAGAGACAAGCGGGGTCAGGGGGCTTGGTTGAAGGCGTGGAGGGGTTTCAGGCCTCCCTGACTGCCAGGAGTCTCTTTCCCGGGTGTGGCTGTCTGTCTCTTATCACCCTAGATTATCAGTATTTTTGATGAATTTTTGATAAATGGCTGCGTACATAGGTGATGGGTTGTGCCTCTTAGGCCCTCTCTGCTGCTTTATGTAGATAGTTTTCTAGGGATGTTTTGGTAGTGGATTATGTATATATTGTATATATTCTGAACATGGATGTGTATTCCTTTGTTTTCTGTTGAAGTTTTGTACTATGGTTTTGTTTTTTACTTTTGTATAAAAATTGGTTGCTTGATTCTTTTCAATAAAAGATCAATAGTGCCCCATCCTTGGTGTCAGTGGGTGGAGGGGTGCTCATTATTGGTATCAGTTGGGGGAATAGTGCCCCATTGTTGGTGTCAGTGGGTGGAGGGGTGCTCATTATTGGTATCAGTAGGAGGAATAGTGCCCCATTGTTGGTGTCAGTGGGTGGAGGGGTGCTCATTATTGGTATCAGTAGGAGGAATAGTCCTCCATTGTTGGTGTCAGTGGGTGGAGGGGTGCTCATTATTGGTATCAGTAGGAGGAATAGTCCTCCATTGTTGGTATCAGTGGGTGGAGGGGTGCTCATTATTGGTATCAGTAGGAGGAATAGTCCTCCATTGTTGGTATCAGTGGGTGGAGGGGTGCTCATCATTGGTATCAGTAGGAGGAATAGTCCTCCATTGTTGGTGTCAGTGGGTGGAGGGGTGCTCATCATTGGTATCAGTAGGAGGAATAGTCCTCCATTGTTGGTGTCAGTGGGTGGAGGGGTGCTCATTATTGGTATCAGTAGGAGGAATAGTCCTCCATTGTTGGTGTCAGTGGGTGGAGGGGTGCTCATTATTGGTATCAGTAGGAGGAATAGTCCTCCATTGTTGGTATCAGTGGGTGGAGGGGTGCTCATTATTGGTATCAGTAGGAGGAATAGTCCTCCATTGTTGGTATCAGTGGGTGGAGGGGTGCTCATCATTGGTATCAGTAGGAGGAATAGTCCTCCATTGTTGGTGTCAGTGGGTGGAGGGGTGCCCATCATTGGTATCAGTAGGAGGAATAGTCCTCCATTGTTGGTGTCAGTGGGTGGAGGGGTGCTCATCATTGGTATCAGTAGGAGGAATAGTCCTCCATTGTTGGTGTCAGTGGGTGGAGGGGTGCTCATCATTGGTATCAGTAGGAGGAATAGTCCTCCATTGTTGGTATCAGTGGGTGGAGGGGTGCTCATTATTGGTATCAGTAGGAGGAATAGTCCTCCATTGTTGGTATCAGTGGGTGGAGGGGTGCTCATCATTGGTATCAGTAGGAGGAATAGTCCTCCATTGTTGGTGTCAGTGGGTGGAGGGGTGCTCATCATTGGTATCAGTAGGAGGAATAGTCCTCCATTGTTGGTGTCAGTGGGTGGAGGGGTGCCCATCATTGGTATCTTTAGGAGGAATAGTCCTCCATTGTTGGTATCAGTGGGTGGAGGGGTGCTCATTATTGGTATCAGTAGGAGGAATAGTCCTCCATTGTTGGTGTCAGTGGGTGGAGGGGTGCTCATTATTGGTATCAGTAGGAGGAATAGTCCTCCATTGTTGGTGTCAGTGGGTGGAGGGGTGCTCATTATTGGTATCAGTAGGAGGAATAGTCCTCCATTGTTGGTGTCAGTGGGTGGAGGGGTGCCCATCATTGGTATCAGTAGGAGGAATAACCCTCCATTGTTGGTGTCAGTGGGTGGAGGGGTGCCCATCATTGGTATCAGTAGGAGGAATAGTCCTCCATTGTTGGTGTCAGTGGGTGGAGGGGTGCTCATTATTGGTATCAGTAGGAGGAATAGTCCTCCATTTTTGGTGTCAGTGGGTGGAGGGGTGCCCATCATTGGTATCAGTAGGAGGAATAACCCTCCATTGTTGGTGTCAGTGGGTGGAGGGGTGCCCATCATTGGTATCAGTAGGAGGAATAGTCATCCATTGTTGGTGTCAGTGGGTGGAGGGGTGCTCATCATTGGTATCAGTAGGAGGAATAGTCCTCCATTGTTGGTGTCAGTGGGTGGAGGGGTGCCCATCATTGGTATCAGTAGGAGGAATAGTCCTCCATTGTTGGTGTCAGTGGGTGGAGGGGTGCTCATCATTGGTATCAGTAGGAGGAATAGTCCTCCATTGTTGGTGTCAGTGGGTGGAGGGGTGCCCATCATTGGTATCAGTAGGAGGAATAGTCCTCCATTGTTGGTATCAGTGGGTGGAGGGGTGCTCATTATTGGTATCAGTAGGAGGAATAGTCCTCCATTGTTGGTATCAGTGGGTGGAGGGGTGCTCATCATTGGTATCAGTAGGAGGAATAGTCCTCCATTGTTGGTGTCAGTGGGTGGAGGGGTGCCCATCATTGGTATCAGTAGGAGGAATAGTCCTCCATTGTTGGTATCAGTGGGTGGAGGGGTGCTCATCATTGGTATCAGTAGGAGGAATAGTCCTCCATTGTTGGTGTCAGTGGGTGGAGGGGTGCTCATCATTGGTATCAGTAGGAGGAATAGTCCTCCATTGTTAGTGTCAGTGGGTGGAGGGGTGCTCATCATTGGTATCAGTAGGAGTAATAGTCCTCCATTGTTGGTGTCAGTGGGTGGAGGGGTGCTCATTATTGGTATCAGTAGGAGGAATAGTCCTCCATTGTTGGTGTCAGTGGGTGGAGGGGTGCTCATTATTGGTATCAGTAGGAGGAATAGTCCTCCATTGTTGGTGTCAGTGGGTGGAGGGGTGCTCATCATTGGTATCAGTAGGAGGAATAGTCCTCCATTGTTGGTGTCAGTGGGTGGAGGGGTGCTCATCATTGGTATCAGTAGGAGGAATAGTCCTCCATTGTTGGTGTCAGTGGGTGGAGGGGTGCTCATCATTGGTATCAGTAGGAGGAATAGTCCTCCATTGTTGGTGTCAGTGGGTGGAGGGGTGCTCATCATTGGTATCAGTAGGAGGAATAGTCCTCCATTGTTGGTGTCAGTGGGTGGAGGGGTGCTCATCGTTGGTATCAGTAGGAGGAATAGTCCTCCATTGTTGGTGTCAGTGGGTGGAGGGGTGCTCATCGTTGGTATCAGTAGGAGGAATAGTCCTCCATTGTTGGTGTCAGTGGGTGGAGGGGTGCTCATGATTGGTATCAGTAGGAGGAATAGTCCTCCATTGTTGGTGTCAGTGGGTGGAGGGGTGCTCATCATTGGTATCAGTAGGAGGAATAGTCCTCCATTGTTGGTGTCAGTGGGTGGAGGGGTGCTCATCATTGGTATCAGTAGGAGGAAGAGTCCTCCATTGTTGGTGTCAGTGGGTGGAGGGGTGCCCATCATTGGTATCAGTAGGAGGAATAGTCCTCCATTGTTGGTATCAGTGGGTGGAGGGGTGCTCATTATTGGTATCAGTAGGAGGAATAGTCCTCCATTGTTGGTATCAGTGGGTGGAGGGGTGCTCATTATTGGTATCAGTAGGAGGAATAGTCCTCCATTGTTGGTATCAGTGGGTGGAGGGGTGCTCATCATTGGTATCAGTAGGAGGAATAGTCCTCCATTGTTGGTGTCAGTGGGTGGAGGGGTGCTCATCATTGGTATCAGTAGGAGGAATAGTCCTCCATTGTTGGTGTCAGTGGGTGGAGGGGTGCTCATCATTGGTATCAGTAGGAGGAATAGTCCTCCATTGTTGGTATCAGTGGGTGGAGGGGTGCTCATTATTGGTATCAGTAGGAGGAATAGTCCTCCATTGTTGGTATCAGTGGGTGGAGGGGTGCTCATTATTGGTATCAGTAGGAGGAATAGTCCTCCATTGTTGGTATCAGTGGGTGGAGGGGTGCTCATCATTGGTATCAGTAGGAGGAATAGTCCTCCATTGTTGGTATCAGTGGGTGGAGGGGTGCTCATCATTGGTATCAGTAGGAGGAATAGTCCTCCATTGTTGGTGTCAGTGGGTGGAGGGGTGCTCATCATTGGTATCAGTAGGAGGAATAGTCCTCCATTGTTGGTGTCAGTGGGTGGAGGGGTGCCCATCATTGGTATCAGTAGGAGGAATAGTCCTCCATTGTTGGTGTCAGTGGGTGGAGGGGTGCTCATCATTGGTATCAGTAGGAGGAATAGTCCTCCATTGTTGGTATCAGTGGGTGGAGGGGTGCCCATCATTGGTATCAGTAGGAGGAATAGTCCTCCATTGTTGGTGTCAGTGGGTGGAGGGGTGCTCATCATTGGTATCAGTAGGAGGAATAGTCCTCCATTGTTGGTGTCAGTGGGTGGAGGGGTGCTCATTATTGGTATCAGTAGGAGGAATAGTCCTCCATTGTTGGTGTCAGTGGGTGGAGGGGTGCTCATCATTGGTATCAGTAGAAGGAATAGTCCTCCATTGTTGGTATCAGTGGGTGGAGGGGTGCTCATCATTGGTATCAGTAGGAGGAATAGTCCTCCATTGTTGGTGTCAGTGGGTGGAGGGGTGCTCATCATTGGTATCAGTAGGAGGAATAGTCCTCCATTGTTGGTGTCAGTGGGTGGAGGGGTGCTCATCATTGGTATCAGTAGGAGGAATAGTCCTCCATTGTTGGTGTCAGTGGGTGGAGGGGTGCTCATTATTGGTATCAGTAGGAGGAATAGTCCTCCATTGTTGGTGTCAGTGGGTGGAGGGGTGCTCATCATTGGTATCAGTAGGAGGAATAGTCCTCCATTGTTGGTGTCAGTGGGTGGAGGGGTGCCCATCATTGGTATCAGTAGGAGGAATAGTCCTCCATTGTTGGTATCAGTGGGTGGAGGGGTGCTCATTATTGGTATCAGTAGGAGGAATAGTCCTCCATTGTTGGTATCAGTGGGTGGAGGGGTGCTCATTATTGGTATCAGTAGGAGGAATAGTCCTCCATTGTTGGTATCAGTGGGTGGAGGGGTGCTCATCATTGGTATCAGTAGGAGGAATAGTCCTCCATTGTTGGTGTCAGTGGGTTGAGGGGTGCTCATCATTGGTATCAGTAGGAGGAATAGTCCTCCATTGTTGGTGTCAGTGGGTGGAGGGGTGCTCATCATTGGTATCAGTAGGAGGAATAGTCCTCCATTGTTGGTGTCAGTGGGTGGAGGGGTGCTCATCATTGGTATCAGTAGGAGGAATAGTCCTCCATTGTTGGTATCAGTGGCCCAAAAGCCAGGTAAAGGCAAAGGAAGGGCCGCATTGGACCCCTGGGCCACAATTAGGGGACCACTGCTGTAGACATAAGATGCTTATACTTACCTATTCTTAGGGTGCTCCGGTCTGGTCATGTGATTGGCTCTGAGTCCCAGCTGGGGCTTCAGAGAAGAGTAGACAATGGATGACTCATATAAGCCTATGGGCATAGGTGTGCGCAGCCTATTGCATTAGGGTGTGCACCCCAAAGCTCAAACACACATACCTTTCTCTGCAGCCTCAGCTGCACTTGACAGTGAATGAATGGAAAGTGTTCTGTGCTGAGCAACCTCCTGTTCATGGACACAGTGAGTGAGTGTGTTCATGGTGTTCATTTAGAAAAGGAAGGGGCTGCTAAATTACATATCTACTAGCCCCTTCCTCCGCTCTCCATCCTGAAGCATACCCCCACAGCACTGGATAGTACAAAATCTGGTGCACCTCTGCATAGAAACCAATCAGCTTCCAGGTTTTTTTGTCAAAGCTTAAAGGGGTTTTAAAGGTAAAAGTTTTTTCACCTTAATGCATTCTATGCATTAAGGTGAAAAAACATAAAACATCTGCGGATTAGCACCCCCCCCCAGCCCCCCGTTTACTTACCCGACCCCTCGAAAGTCCCACGCTGTTAACGCGCTTGCTTCTCGGCCAGGCTTCTCGGGGCATTCATTGGTTGATTGAAAGCAGCGCAGCCATTGGCTCGCGCTGCTGTCAATCACATCCAATGACTCGGCGCGCCGGGGGTGGGGCCGAGTGATACAGTGAGCGGCTATAGCTGCCGGCTGTATCACGGGAGCACGCCCACAAGAACTTACCACCATGCGAGCTTGCATGAAGGTGAGGAGTTCTTGCGGGGGGGGGGGAGCCGAGACAGCCGCCGAGGGACCCCAGAGGACCAGGTTCGGGGCCACTGTGTGCAAAATGAGCTGCACAGTGGAGGTAAGTATAACATGTTTGTTATTTAAAAAATAAATAAAAAAATTCTCTTTAGTGTTCCTTTAATTGAACAAGCCAGAGTTGGTAGCGGATTGGCTGGCATGCACAGCTACAACAGATTTTGCACTCTCTGGTTTTAGTAAATCAATCCCATAGTGATTAGGGTGTGCCCAAGCACACCTGGCACACCCCCTGTGCACGCTTATGCCTATGGGTGATATCACCACCCAGGCAATTCAGCCATTGTCAGCTCTCTTTCCTCTCCCCCGAAACCGGCCGCTGGGAAGATCATGTGACGGGACCAGAGTGCCCTGAGAATAGGTAAGTATAAGAATCGTCCTTCTAGTATATCAGTTAGAAGGGGGAGGGGGCAGATTTAAGCTTAGTGATAGGATGGACTTCCAATTGAAGTAATGGCAGATTTATTACTGAACAAACAGGCGTTATGGAGAACTGCTCTTCTCCATAAGGTGTACACAGGGGTGAAAGCTGAAGGGGTTAAATAAAATTGTTAGTTCTGTATAATAAGAATACATTTTGTCTTGTAGCTGTGAACCACAATCCCTCGAGCTGCTCTATCTAATTAATTAGGAATTGTTTGATGTCCACTAATTGGGAGCAGTGGCATTTGAGCAGAGAGCCAACCCTAGAAGACTGCCTGCTTGGACAAGACCCTACATCTCATCTAACCTGTGCCAGGCTGCCCTTCCTGGAAAAAGCCGCTGGCTTGATGATAAACGGCTTGTATTTGCCTCAGGAGGATAAAGAATGGAATGGGTTCTCATCCATAAGGCGTGACAGCCGGAGAGGCCGGGTGATGAATAGGGATGAGCTTCGTGTTCGAGTCGAACATACGTTCGACTCGAACATCGGCTGTTCGATCGTTCGACGAAGATCGAACGATTTGGGCCGTTCGCGCCAAATTCGAGTGACGCGAACGGCCCACAATGCACTACGCCATCGCAGTGTCATCCAGGCGCTGTGATTGGCCAAGCATGCACTGTGACCCCGCATGCTTGGCCAATCACAGCGCCGGCAGCGAGGAGAGCAATGATTGGCCACAGGCAGGATGCCTGTGGCCAATTATTGCTGAGGGTGTTTAGTACACGCCCCACACTATAAAAGGCCGCCAGCACGGCGGCCTAGTGTAGTGTGTTCCGGAGCAGGGATAGAGCAGCATAGGCAGGGACAGTGACTGTTATTTCTTTCTTGCTTAACCTGGATTCCTTTAGTTTAGGGAAAGAGAAGGATAGGTAGGGAGAGTGTCAGTGTGTTTTGTGCTTGTGCTATAGTGTGCTTAAAAAAAACATTTATTCTAGGGACAGAAAACTGTAGGTAGGGACAGTGTCAGTTTCTTTCACTCTGCAAGTCCTTGTTTCCAGGGACCTGGAAGGACAGTGAGTGAATTGTCCTTGTGCTATATTGTGCTTAAAAAAACATTTATTCTAGGGACAGAAAACTGTAGGTAGGGAGAGTGTCAGTTTCTTTCACTCTGCAAGTCCTTGTTTCCAGGGACCTGTAAGGACAGTGAGTGAATTGTCCTTGTGCTATATTGTGATTAAAAAAAACATTTTTTCTAGGGACAGAAAACTGTAGGTAGGGAGAGTGTTTTTTTTCTTTCACTCTGCAAGTCCTTGTTTCCAGGGACCTGGAAGGACAGTGAGTGAATTGTCCTTGTGCTATATTGTGCTTAAAAAAACATTTTTTCTAGGGACAGAAAACTGTAGGTAGGGAGAGTGTTTTTTTCTTTCACTCTGCAAGTCCTTGTTTCCAGGGACCTGGAAGGACAGTGAGTGAATTGTCCTTGTGCTATATTGTGCTTAAAAAAAAACATTTTTTCTAGGGACAGAAAACTGTAGGTAGGGAGAGTGTTTTTTTTCTTTCACTCTGCAAGTCCTTGTTTCCAGGGACCTCTAAGGACAGTGAGTGAATTGTCCTTGTGCTATATTGTGCTTAAAAAAAACATTTATTCTAGGGACAGAAAACTGTAGGTAGGGAGAGTGTCAGTTTATTTCACTCTGCAAGTCCTTGTTTCCAGGGACCTGGAAGGACAGTGAGTGAATTGTCCTTGTGCTATATTGTGATTAAAAAAAACATTTTTTCTAGGGACAGAAAACTGTAGGTAGGGAGGGTGTTTTTTTTCTTTCACTCTGCAAGTCCTTGTTTCCAGGGACCTGTAAGGACAGTGAGTGAATTGTCCTTGTGCTATATTGTGATTAAAAAAAACATTTTTTCTAGGGACAGAAAACTGTAGGTAGGGAGAGTGTTTTTTTTCTTTCACTCTGCAAGTCCTTGTTTCCAGGGACCTGTAAGGACAGTGAGTGAATTGTCCTTGTGCTATATTGTGCTTAAAAAAAACATTTATTCTAGGGACAGAAAACTGTAGGTAGGGAGAGTGTCAGTTTATTTCACTCTGCAAGTCCTTGTTTCCAGGGACCTGTAAGGACAGTGAGTGAATTGTCCTTGTGCTATATTGTGATTAAAAAAAACATTTTTTCTAGGGACAGAAAACTGTAGGTAGGGAGAGTGTTTTTTTTCTTTCACTCTGCAAGTCCTTGTTTCCAGGGACCTGTAAGGACAGTGAGTGAATTGTCCTTGTGCTATATTGTGATTAAAAAAAACATTTTTTCTAGGGACAGAAAACTGTAGGTAGGGAGAGTGTCAGTTTATTTCACTCTGCAAGTCCTTGTTTCCAGGGACCTGTAAGGACAGTGAGTGAATTGTCCTTGTGCTATATTGTGATTAAAAAAAACATTTTTTCTAGGGACAGAAAACTGTAGGTAGGGAGAGTGTTTTTTTTCTTTCACTCTGCAAGTCCTTGTTTCCAGGGACCTGTAAGGACAGTGAGTGAATTGTCCTTGTGCTATATTGTGCTTAAAAAAAAACATTTATTCTAGGGACAGAAAACTGTAGGTAGGGAGAGTGTCAGTTTATTTCACTCTGCAAGTCCTTGTTTCCAGGGACCTGTAAGGACAGTGAGTGAATTGTCCTTGTGCTATATTGTGATTAAAAAAAAACATTTTTTCTAGGGACAGAAAACTGTAGGTAGGGAGAGTGTTTTTTTTCTTTCACTCTGCAAGTCCTTGTTTCCAGGGACCTGTAAGGACAGTGAGTGAATTGTCCTTGTGCTATATTGTGATTAAAAAAAACATTTTTTCTAGGGACAGAAAACTGTAGGTAGGGAGAGTGTTTTTTTTCTTTCACTCTGCAAGTCCTTGTTTCCAGGGACCTGTAAGGACAGTGAGTGAATTGTCCTTGTGCTATATTGTGCTTAAAAAAAACATTTATTCTAGGGACAGAAAACTGTAGGTAGGGAGAGTGTCAGTTTATTTCACTCTGCAAGTCCTTGTTTCCAGGGACCTGTAAGGACAGTGAGTGAATTGTCCTTGTGCTATATTGTGATTAAAAAAAACATTTTTTCTAGGGACAGAAAACTGTAGGTAGGGAGAGTGTTTTTTTTCTTTCACTCTGCAAGTCCTTGTTTCCAGGGACCTGTAAGGACAGTGAGTGAATTGTCCTTGTGCTATATTGTGATTAAAAAAAATATTTTTTCTAGGGACAGAAAACTGTAGGTAGGGAGAGTGTCAGTTTCTTTCACTGTGAAAGTCCTTGTTTCAAGGGACAGAGAAGGACACCTGAAGGTAGCCCTTATTGCTTTTTTCCCATCTCCCTGCAGGCCATCTATTAGAATGTCTGGAAGGCAAACAAGGAGAGGCAGACAGTCAGGAGGCAATAAAAGAGGGCAAGCAGGCTCTGTGTCTGGGGGCAACAGTGCTGGTCGTGGACGCGGTGCATTGTCATCAGCACATGGCCATGGGACACGCTTGTCCTTCTTTTCGGCAGCTGGACATGTTGAGCCACATCATGCCGAAGACTTGGTAGAGTGGATGACCAAGCCCTCCTCCTCCTCCTCATCCTCTCTCACCCAGGCTCAGGGTACTGGAAAAGCAGCTGCCAAAGCGTCGTCTTCCCTGGTATCAATGTCAGACAAATCATCAGTCACTCCTTCCCTAGACCCACCATGTCCTCCTCCTGAGGAGTCCCCCGAACTGTTTCAGCACAGTGTTGGGTACATGCTCCAGGAGGATGCCCAGCGTTTCGAAGGGTCTGATGATGAAACCCAGCTAGAGGAAGGCAGTAGCGTGAGAGCAGACAGAGGGGATGCTCAAGAAGGACACCAATCTGGCAGTCATGTTCCAGCAGCTGCAGCATACTGCCAGATTGGCTCCAGTGATGAGGAGGGAGGGGATGATGAGGTCACTGACTCCACGTGGGTGCCTAATAGGAGAGAGGAGGAGGAGGAGGATGAGGAGGAGGCACATCTCCAACGAGGCAGGATGCCCTTTGGTGGCCAGCGTAAGGGCAGTACACCGACGGAATCACACCGCAGAGCTCCGCCTGTGCAGGGCGCTGCCTCTGCCCGTCATTCAAAAAGTTCTTTGGTGTGGGCCTTTTTTGAGGCTAGTGCATCAGATCGCACAGCTGCTGTTTGCAACATATGTCTCAAGCGTATATCGCGTGGCCAAAACATCAGCCGCTTGGGTACCACATGCCTGACCAGACATATGTTGACCTGCCATGCAGCTCGTTGGCAAGCCTACCTCAAAGACCCACACCAAAGAACAAAGCGGACCTCTCCTTGCACCGCATCAGCTGGGATCTCCAACCCCACTATAACTTCAGTCCTCTCTGAAACATGCACTGAGAGGAATGAAGGTGTAGAATTAGGTGTGTCACAGCCAAGTACTTGCGCCCACTCTGCTAGCAGTACACCGACGTCCGATTCTAGCAGGCAAATTTCCCTGCCCCAGCTGCTGGACCGTCGAAAGAAGTTCACTCCCAGCCATCCACATGCCCAGCGGTTGAATGCTAGCTTGGCTAAATTGCTAGCGCTTCAACTGCTGCCTTTTCAGTTGGTAGACTCGGCCCCCTTCCGTGAGTTTGTGCAATGTGCGGTTCCTCAGTGGCAGGTTCCCAAACGCCACTTTTTCTCACGGAAGGCTATTCCGGCTCTCTACCGGCATGTGGAAGGCAATGTCTTGGCCTCGCTGGACAGGGCGGTCAGCGGTAAGGTGCATATTACCGCTGACTCATGGTCCAGCAGGCATGGACAGGGACGTTACCTTTCTTTCACGGCCCATTGGGTCACTCTTTTGGCAGCTGGGAAGGATTCAGGACAAGGTGCAGTAGTGTTGGAGGTTGTCCCACCGCCACGCCTCCAAAATGCTACTACTGGTTGTGACACACCTCTCTCCTCCACCCCCTCCTCTTCTTCTTCCTCCATGGCCTCTTCCTGTGGTTTGTCCTATGAACCAGCGGTGCTCCGTAGCCATTCACGGGGCTACGCAAGTACGCAGGCAAAAAGATGCCATGCCGTGCTTGCGCTGGTGTGTTTGGGGGACAGAAGCCACACTGGGGCAGAGGTCCTGTCTGCTCTGCAGGGCCAGGCCGAGAGGTGGTTGACGCCACGCCAGCTTAAGCCAGGAATGGTGGTTTGCGACAATGGCACCAACCTCCTCTCCGCCCTCCGACAGGGACAACTGACCCATGTGCCCTGTGTGGCTCACGTCCTTAACCTGGTGGTGCAGCGCTTCTTGGGCAGGTACCCGGGCTTACAGGATGTCCTGAGGCAGGCCAGGAAAGTCTGTGTGCATTTCCGCAGATCTTATAATGCCAGTGCTCGCCTGGCTGAGCTGCAAAAGGAGTTGAACCTGCCCAAGAACCGCCTTATATGTGACATGCCCACCAGGTGGAACTCAACGTTGGCCATGCTGCAGCGGCTGCACACGCAGCAGAGGGCCATCAATGAGTACCTGTGCGACTACGGCACCAGGACAGGGTCAGGGGAGCTTGGTTTTTTTTCTCCACGCCAGTGGGGCATGATCAGGGATGCATGCACTGTCCTGGCACCATTTGAGGAGGCCACGAGGATGGTGAGCAGTGACAGTGCATGCATCAGTGACACTGTACCTCTTGTCCACCTGTTGGAGCACACGCTGCGTGGAATAATGGACAGGGCACTTGAGGCAGAACAGAGGCAGGAAGAGGAGGACTTCCTTGCCTCTCAAGGCCCCCTTTACCCAGACAGTGTTCCTTCTGTCCCACCCATCGCACAGGAAGAGGAGGAGGAGGAGGAGGAGGAGGAAGAGGATTGTGTCAGCATGGAGGTGGAGGCTGGCACTCAGCATCATCAGCAGCAGTCTTTTAGGGATGATTTACAGTCCCAAGAAACCAGTGGACTTGTACGTGGCTGGGAGGAGGTGGCTGCGGATCATGTCGTCCTTAGTGACCCAGAGGACTCCGGAGCGAATGCCTCAGCAAACCTACGCTGCATGGCCTCCCTGATCCTGCAAAGTCTGCGGAAGGATCCTCGTATTCTTCGGATCAAGGAGAGGGACCATTACTGGCTGGCCACTCTCCTTGATCCACGGTACAAGGGTAAGGTTGCGGACCTTATGTTACCGTCGCAGAGGGAGCAGAGGATGAGACAACTCCGGGAGGCCTTGCAGAAAGGTCTGTGCAACGCGTTCCCAGAGACTGGGAGGTTGCAAACTCCTGGTCCTGGACAACGAGTTGCTGAGGCTTCGGCCAGTCAAAGAAGGAGCGGTGGGGAAGGTGGCCGTCTGACCGATGCGTTCAGACAATTCTTTAGTCCGCAGCCCCAAAGTATGATCGGTTCCAGCAACCATCGCCAGCGTCTGATAAACATGGTGCAGGAATATCTAGGGGCAAGGTCAGACTTGGACACCTTCCCCACCGAAAATCCTCTGGCTTACTGGGTCTTGAGGATGGATCACTGGCCAGAGCTTGCACAGTATGCAATTGAGCTACTGGCCTGTCCTGCATCCAGCGTTCTTTCGGAACGCACATTCAGTGCTGCTGGAGGATTTGTCACGGATCACAGGGTGCGCCTGTCCACCGACTCGGTTGATCGACTGACTTTCATCAAGATGAACCAGTCTTGGATCACCACCAGCTACCACACACCTGATGCTGATATAACAGACTAATTGATTTTAACATGTCACATCCCTTCAAGACTGATGCTGATGCTGAGTGCCTGTGCTGTTATGTTGACTGGCTATCCTCCTCCTCCGAGTCCTCAATGATACGATTGATGATGATAGCTTGTAAGATCATTTTTGTTTATGGGTGCCACCACCAGTGCCTAACGCCCAATTTTTCAGCCCCTGTTTAACAGGGGCGTGTAATTACAATTTTTGAAGCAATACTTTGCAACAGGGCTCATTGCTGTGCTCCAAGTACAGTATCTGTGAGGAGTTGCAGTGTTGTGCCACCAGTGCCTAAGGCCCAATTTTTCAGCCCCTGTTTAACAGGGGCGTGTCATTACAATTTTTGAAGCAATACTTTGCAACAGGGCTCATTGCTGTGCTCCAAGTACAGTATCTGTGAGGAGTTGCAGTGTTGTGCCACCAGTGCCTAAGGCCCAATTTTTCAGCCCCTGTTTAACAGGGGCGTGTCATTACAATTTTTGAAGCAATACTTTGCAACAGGGCTCATTGCTGTGCTCCAAGTACAGTATCTGTGAGGGGTTGCAGTGTTGTGCCACCAGTGCCTAAGGCCCAATTTTTCAGCCCCTGTTCAACAGGGGCATGTAATTACAATTCTTGATCTAATAATTCACAGCAGGGCCCATTGCTGCACCCACCAAGAGTAACTGTCAGGGCTTACAGTGTTGTGGCACCAGCACCACCATCAAAGGCCCAATTTTTACTACCACTGTTCAACAATTATATGTAATTAAAATTCCTGATATAATAGTTGACAGCAGGGCGTTCCAGCACCAACCAAGAGTAACTGTGAGTGCTTACAGTGTTGTGCCAACACCAACAACTAAGGGGCCTATTTCTGCAGAGTATATACGGCAGGTCCCTACTTTCAAACATCCAACTTACAAACGACTCCTACTTGCAAACGCAAGAAGACAACAGGAAGTGAGAGGAAATCTACCACTAGGAAGGAAAATTCTCTCCTGTAAGAATAAATATGGGAGAAAGGTGTCTCCTCTGTACTGATGCTTTATCAGCAATCCTTGTTTCAAGAAAAACACCACATTTCAAAAACAGTTGTCATTGGGACGGAAAGTGAGGTGAAATGTTCTGAACAGGGGCACAGACAGCAAAACAAATGTTACAGGGGTGATAACCCTTACCTATGTTTTCCAAAAAGTTTAAAAATAGATTTTTGGTCTGGAGCTACACTTCAACAATGTACCTGTTCAAAATTACAAACAGATTCTACATAAGAACAAACCTACAGTCCCTGTCTTGTATGCACCGCCTGTATAGGGCTGTTCAGAGTATATAGGGCCTTTTTTATTTTATGTGCGGGGTTCCCCTTAATATCCATACAAGACCCAAAGGGGCTGGTAATGGGCTGGGGTAGGGGGGGGGGTCATGGGGTAGCTATGCCATTTTTCTTAAAGAATTTCATCCATATTACCGGGACCAGACATTACATTAAAGCCGCAAGCAGTTTTAAATGGCTTTTTTTTCCTTTAGAAGTGTCATTTTGTGCAGGGACAGTTCTAAACACGGGAAACACGTGGCACTTCACAGGCATACTTTAGACACCCCCCAGGTACGATATTTAAAGGAATATTTGACTTTTTTTTTTTCACTTTATGCATCATTAAAATGACTGCTCCCGAAAAACGACCGTTTTTAAAACTTCTTTTTGCATTGATACATGTCCCCTGGTGCAGAACCCGGGTTCCCAAACCCTTTTTAGGACAATAACATGCATAATAGTTGTTATAATTAGCACTTTAGAATTCGAACGTTCGCATCCATTGTATTTAATAGGGTTCTAATGTTCGTTCGAACTTTCGGTCCGTTCGCGGGTTCTGGTGCGAACCGAACCCGGGGGTGTTCGGCTCATCACTAGTGATGAATAGACTTTGCGGGATCCAATGCAAGTCACACATATAGAATCCTGTTTCTCATTCCCGTCTCTTGGACGCAGAGCTTACCCAGAGGACAGGAGGACGCAGCCAGGAAAAACACGGCAAACTGACCAATCAGATCTTTGCCGTCTATCCAGGGGGATCTGAGGGTCAAACACTTTGCTACAACTTCTAAAAATGTATAATTGGTATCTATTAAACCATATCAGGGCTTAATATAAAAGAAGAAGAAGAACAGAATTGCAAATGTATATTTTTTGGTGACCTTTGCATTTTCTGTGCCCATTATGAGAAGTTACCACCATCACTTTGCTGAGTACCCAGGTCTGAAAATCTGCTGCACCCCTTATGAGAGGTTCCCATCACCCATGAGCTAGGTTCCTGGGAATGTACACCTGTTGTACGGTGTACCCACTATGAGGGGTTCCCACCAACTCTGTGCTATTTTCTTGGGTATTCACACCTGATGTACCCATTATGAGGGGTTATTAGGGGTTCCCACCCTCCATGAGCTGATTTTCTGGGTCTGTGCACCTGCTTTAACCATTATTTGGGGTTCCCATTATCCATGAGCTAAGTTCTCAGGCCTGTACACCTGTTGTGTCCATTATCAGGGGTTCCTACATCCCTGTGCTGAGTTCCTGGGTCAGTACACCTGCTGTTCTCATTATGAGGGGTTATCACTATTCCTGTACTGAGTTCCCAGGTCTGTATACCTACTGTGTTCGTTATGAGGGGTTCCCACCATCTCTGAGCTGAGTTCCTGGGTCTGTACACCTACTGTGCCCATTATAAGGGGTTCCCACCATCGCTGTGCTGAGTACCCAGGTCTGCACACCCTCTGTGCCCATTATGAGGGGTTATCACCATTGCTGTGCTGAATACCCAGGTCTGTACACCTGCTGTGCCCATTATTAGAGGTTCCCACCATCCCTGAGCTGCGTTTCCAGGTATGTTCACCTTCTGTGGCCATTATGAGGGGTTCCCACCATCCATGATCTGATTTCCAGGGTCTATATACCTGCTGTGCCCATTATGAGGGGTTCCCACCATCACTGTGCTGAGTTCCCAGGTCTGTACTGCTGCTGAGCCAACTATTAAGGGTTCCCACCATCCATGAGCTGATTTCCTGGGTCTATATACCTGCTGTGCCCATTATGAGGGGTTACCACCATCACTGTGCTGAGTTCCCAGGTCTACACACCCTCTGTGTCCATTATGAGGGGTTCCCACCATCCATGATCTGATTTCCAGGGTCTATATACCTGCTGTGCCCATTATTAGAGGTTCCCACCATCACTGTGCTGAGTTCCCAGGTCTACACACCCTCTGTGTCCATTATGAGGGGTTCCCACCATCCATGATCTGATTTCCAGGGTCTATATACCTGCTGTGCCCATTATGAGGGGTTCCCACCATCACTGTGCTGAGTTCCCAGGTCTGTACTGCTGCTGAGCCAACTATTAAGGGTTCCCACCATCCATGAGCTGATTTCCTGGGTCTATATACCTGCTGTGCCCATTATGAGGGGTTCCCACCATCACTGTGCTGAGTTCCCAGGTCTACACACCCTCTGTGTCCATTATGAGGGGTTCCCACCATCCATGATCTGATTTCCAGGGTCTATATACCTGTTGTGCCCATTATGAGGGGTTCCCACCATCACTGTGCTGAGTTCCCAGGTCTACACACCCTCTGTGTCCATTATGAGGGGTTCCCACCATCCATGATCTGATTTCCAGGGTCTATATACCTGCTGTGCCCATTATGAGGGGTTCCCACATCACTGTGCTGAGTTCCCAGGTCTGTACTGCTGCTGAGCCAACTATTAAGGTTTCCCACCATCCATGAGCTGATTTCCTGGGTCTATATACCTGCTGTGCCCATTATGAGGGGTTCCCACCATCACTGTGCTGAGTTTCCAGGTCTACACACCCTCTGTGTCCATTATGAGGGGTTCCCACCATCCATGATCTGATTTCCAGGGTCTATATACCTGCTGTGCCCATTATGAGGGGTTCCCACCATCACTGTGCTGAGTTCCCAGGTCTACACACCCTCTGTGTCCATTATGAGGGGTTCCCACCATCCATGATCTGATTTCCAGGGTCTATATACCTGCTGTGCCCATTATGAGGGGTTCCCACCATCACTGTGCTGAGTTCCCAGGTCTACACACCCTCTGTGTCCATTATGAGGGGTTCCCACCATCGCTGTGCTCAGTTCCCAGGTCTGTACAGCTGCTGAGCCAACTATTAAGGGTTCCCACCATGCATGAGCTGATTTCCTGGGCCTGTGCATCTGCTTTGCTCATTTTGAGAGGTCCCCACCATCCCTGTGCTTAGTTTCCAGGTCTGTACACCTTCTGTGCCCATTATGAGGGGTTCCCACCATCTATGATGTGATTTCCGTGGTCTATATACCTGCTGTGCCCATTATGAGGGGTTTCCACCATTCCTGAGATGAGTTCTCAGGTCTGCACACCTGCAGTGCCCATTATGAGGGGTTCCCACCATCCCTGTGCTGAGTTCCTGGGTCTGTACACCTGCTGCGTCCATTATGAAAGGTTCCCATCATCCCTGTGCTGAGTTTTTTGGTCTGCACCCCTGCTGTGCCCATTAGAAGAAGCTCCCACCATCCCTGTTGGATTTTTATTTTCCTTTTATCAAGAAGAACATAACAGAAGGAGCAGTGAACACACAAAGATGGATGGAGACACCCAAAAATCCCAGGTGGACAGAGCCGGGAATTATGGTCAGGAGATCTCTCTGTTGTAGTATCCAAGACTTATAAGTAGCCAGGGGCTGACTCATCCCACCAGGATCCATTAATAACTGAACTATTAAAAAAGGGGAGTTTTGGGACTTTAAATGAGGCTGGGACCTTGCGGAACCCAGCCTCCATCCCGGTTCAATATCTAAAAGGAAGGGGGGGGGGGAGAGACGGGACTTTATATGAAGCACACGGAAGCGAATAATTGGGTAAGAAAAAAGACAGCATTTAATTATTTTAAATAGTCATATAAATTTTATTTTTCATTTTAATGCATTCTGCTATACAATGATATGTTTTAATTAATTCAAACCAAATATTACACAATGAATCGATATTTCAATAGAAAAATGTCATATATTTACAAGTACAAGAAATAGTTGACACAATTAATACCTGTACAGATTATTGACCCACTGATAATATCTTAATAAAAATAAAAATTCTAACATTTTGCCTTACATAAATTCATAACCTTTTCAGATTATTTTAATATGACTGTCCCTCTTTGTCTATAGATGATCACTACGGTTTTGCTCCTGATGAGTGGCTTTAGGGCCCCAAAACGCGTAGAGATAATAACTACCGTTATGTGTTTATACTTACCTAATTTCCCATGGATGTTCTTTTAACAAACTTCATCTCCCCTTATTTTTATCAAGATATTATCAGTGGGTAAATAATCTGTACAGGTATTAATTGTGTCAACTATTTCTTGTACTTGTAAATATATGACATTTTTCTATTGAAATATCAATTCATTGTGTAATATTTGGTTTGAATGAAATGTCTTAAAAAATATCATTGTATAGCAGAATGCATTAAAATGAAATTTATATGACTATTTAAACCAATTAAAAGAGAAGTATGGGTTTCCTTTTTTTTGCTTACATCTATTCTATGTGAGCTGCCGATATCTATAAACCCTCCCAGCCCTCTCAGAAGTGCCCCCATTCTGTTAAAATCTAGATAAATACCTGTGGGAGGTCCTACAGTCTTTCATACAGCATCATCCAGACAATGGTGTGAATATAGAGTCTGGATCCACCCCCTTTCCTGTCATTTTGCTTGATTGATGTCGGCTCTCCTCCCTCTGCTTGTTTCTGAGACTTCACAGAGCGTAGCTGCTCCCCCCTCCTTTCTCCCTCCTCCCTCTCCCTATTTTTTAGCACAGACACGTCTCTTAGGGGAGGGGGGACAGAGGCAGGGGGTGTGTTGGTGTGTTGGTGGAGATGTTCACACCCCCTGAGAACTTTTCAAACTTAAAATGGACCGTTTTTGCCAGCTGAAGGGAAGTTCATGTGCACAAGCTGTAAAAACTAAAAGAGGTAGGAAAAAAAGATTAGCTGATATGTGACTAATGTGATATGTACTAGTTATTTAACCCATCCCATACTTCTCCTTAAAGGCTGTCTTTTTTCTTACCCAATTATTCGCTTCCGTGTGCTTCATATAAAGTCCCGCCTCTCCCCCCCTTCCTTTTAAATAACTGAACTATCATTTTTAAGCAGAGGGAGACTAAGGTATATTGAGCAGACCTCCTGACTTTAGCGCAGTGCCGACATCTCCTTATCCACATTAGCAACTCTCATATAAACTTTACTCTTTGCCTAGAAAAGTTCTTCATAAAGTTTGTTTGGCTGCAGATGAGCGAACAGCTGACACCACATGACACTAAAAAAGGACAATCATCTGCTTTAATGCCTCTCGCCGGAGACCGTGTCACGTTATTTATTTTATTTATTTATTTTTGCATCTTTTCCCGTCACATTTTAATGACCGCAGCCGAAAATAAACCCCGGTGAATTCCCACAAGCAATAATCACATTCTAAACACGGGCGTTTTTTGAAAGTCAGATGTGATAAGGACAAATTCTCCGACGGAGCGCGGCGCCCTGCGCGCACATCCAGACGCGGCTCGCTTGAGTGTTAAAGTTTAATGAACAGCTCGGTTTGGTATTTGTCCTGACGATCGGGCAGCTGTCATCTCGGCCAGTTACGGGGGAGCCCGTGGGGGATTCACTGGAAGGACTTTTTTTTTTTTTTCACGATTAATTGAAATTTTTCATCGCAGCCACATGGCGTCTTATTCAAGGCATACGGCTTGTGTACGGAAAAAAGGCATTAACCTGCACAGCTTCCTTCTCTGATCTGCCGGGATCGTCAAACCTTTAGATTTTGATTAAAACTTCAAAATAATAACTTGAGGACAGTTTACATTTTAAGGGGCCGGTAAACCTAGACAGTGGGGAGCGTCCATAAGGAATTTGTTTTGCTAACACTGAACCGCCTCTCAGCCAATCAGGTGCTTGGGTCTGTTACCTGTCACCTGATTGGCTGAAACGTCAGGCGCTGTGATTGGACGCCTGATAGAGAGGGCAGAAGAAGACATCGAGGAGCGTGCAGGACACCGCTGCTGACCCGTTGCGAGACAGGTAAGTGGCGGGCGATGCACACTAGCAGCATTTGATGGGGCACAGTAGCGCCAATTGATGGACACACTGGCATCATTTGATGGGGCACAGTAGTGGCAATTGATGGGCACACTGGCAGCAATTGATGGGCACAGTAGCGGATATTGATGGGCACACTGGCAGCAATTGATGGGTACAGTAGCTGCGTTTTATGGGACAGTGGCTGCGCTTCATGGGCACAGTGGCTGCGTTTGATGGCACAGTGGCTGCGTTTGATGGGCACAGTGGCTGCGTTTGATGGGCACAGTGGCTGCGCTTCATGGGCACAGTGGCTGCGTTTGATGGCACAGTGGCTGCGTTTGATGGGCACAGTGGCTGCGTTTGATGGGCACAGTGGCTGCGCTTCATGGGCACAGTGGCTGCGTTTGATGGGCACAGTGACTGCGTTTGATGGGCACAGTGGCTGCGTTTGATGTTTTTTTTTTTCAGTTTGTTTGTGCCCCCCCAAAAATTTTGAGCACCAGCCGCCACTGAGCCTAGATCAACAAAGTTACTTAAAGTGGAACATTAGTCAGAAAATGAAGTCCGGCCATGCTGGCCCTTTTTGCAGGTGTAGCCAAGTAAAATTAAGTGCCTACCCAGGGGTGTCAAACTCAATTTTATTGTGGGCTTGCATCAGCCATATGGCCGGTTGCATCTGTAAAGACCCGTACACACGATCGGATTTCCCTTGGGAATTGTGTGATGGCAGGCTGTTTTCGGAAAACCGTTTGTACGCTCCATCGGACAATTGTTTTTGGATTTCCCGACAACAAATGTGGGATAGCATGCTTTAAAATTTTCCGCCAACAAATGTGTGTTGTCGGATTATCCGATCGTGTGTACACAAGCCCATCGGACAAAACTTCAAAGTTCAAACACGCATGCTCGGAAGCAATGCTCACCATAACACAACATTAGCAGAAGTTGCCCAAAGGGTGGCGCTAAAGAGCTGAAAAACCACGTTGTTTCGTGTTTGTTGGCCGACAATTCTTTGCCGTTTTGTATGCAAGACAAGTTCCTGGACAACGCCCTTCGGACAAAAGTCCTACGCTTCGTCTGATTAAAAATCCGATCGTGTGTATGAGGCTTAAGTTCCAGTGAAGGGAACTCTAAAGCCTCGTACACACGACCGAGAATCTCGTCGTAAAAAAAAAAAAACGTTGTTTTTCTCGACGAGATTCTTGTCAAGCTTTCCTTGCATACACACTGTCAATTTCAAATCTTGTCGTTGTAAAGCGCGGTCACGTACAACATGTACGACGGCACTATAAAGGGGAAGTTTGATTCCAATGGCACCACCCTTTGGGCTGCTTTTGCTGATCTTGTGTTACCGCGTGTTAGTAAAAGTTTGGGGAGAGATGATTTGCGCTTTTCAGTCGCCGTGCTTTTCAGTCCGTTACAGCGTGACGAATGTGCTATCTCCATTACGAACGCTAGTTTTACCAGAAGGAGCGCTCCCGTCTTATACTTGATTCTGAGCATGCGCGTTTTTTTAAGACTCGGAAAAGCATACACACGAACGGTTTTCTCATCGGGAAACAGGCCGACGAGAATCCCGACGAGAAAAACGAGAATCCTGACGAGAAAATAGAGAGCAGGTTCTCTATTTTTTTCGTCGAGATTCCCGGCAGTTTTCTCGTCGAGAAACCCTACACACCAACGGTTTTCTCGGCAAGAAAGCTCTCCCAACAGTTTTCTCTATTCTAGGCACTGTGCCTAATATCAGAGCCACTAGAGGCTGACCGCTTTATGGTTGCTAAAGGGGGAAAAAAGCAACAATAACATCATAGGGGTCAGATGGCCAATGCCTTTGCAGCTAAAGAGGGAATAGTTGGGGGTGGTAAAAAGACAGCTCAACCACATGGTTTTATCATCCCTCAACCTCACATGTGAAAGAGCCCTTGGACTGGGGTGCCTAGGGACTGAAAATACGTTTAAAGGGCACCCCGACTGAAAAAAGGCTAAGAAACACTGCCCTATTCACCCGTACACATACACTATATTGCAAAACGTATTTGCCAACCCCTCCAAATCATTGGATTTTAGGTGTTCCAATCACCTCCATGGCCACAGGTGTAGAAAATCAAGCACCTAGGCACGCCATCAGGAGGGTACAGGCAGTACACCTGTAAGGGGCCCGGAGGACCCAGGGGCCCGGATGGCAACCCCCCTTTTTTTATTTGTTTTTTTATTTTATTTTTTTTGTAAGGGGCCCAGAGGTCCCCAGGGCCCTGGATGGCAACCCCCCCCCTTTTTTTTGTTCTTTTTTTGTTTGCGGCAACCCCCGCTTCTCAATTTGCGGCTACCCCCCACCGCCTCTCAATTTGCGGAGGCAGCACCCCCCCCCACCCGGTTCTCCTCTGCTCCAGGGGGCCCATGCCTGAAGCTGTGTAAGGGGCCCCAAAATTCCTGATGGCGGCCCTGCCTAGGCATGCAGACTGCTTCTACAAACATTTGTGAAAGAATAGGTCGCTCTCAGGAGCTCAGTGAATTCAAGTGTGGTACCGTGATAGGTTTCCACCTGTGCAGTAAGTCCATCCATGAAATTTCCTTGCTACTTAATATTCCACGGTCAACTGTTAGTGGTATTATGAGAAAGTGGAAGCAACTGGGAACAACAGCAACTCAGCCACGACGTGGGAGGTAGGGTGAGGTAGGGTGACCACGCATTTTGCAGGTCTGTCCCAGGCACCTTCATAGTTGTGCGCACAGGGTGTGCCAGGTGTGCCCAGGCACACCCTAATCACCCTTTACAGCACAGAATTACCCTACTTCCCTGGCTCCCCCCCTTCCCCCTGCAGTGCTAACAGCTTCCCTCCTCTCCCACCGGCTGTTGCTGCAAGGATGTTTTAGGATGAGTGGAGGAAGGGGCCGGTAAATATGTAATTGACCATCCCCTTACCTTTCTTAATGAACATCGTGAGTGATCAGTAGTGTATGTTTGAGCTTTGGGGTGCACACCCTAATGCAATAGACTGCGCACACCTATGGAGGCCACGTAAAATGAGGCTTGCTGAAGTGCACAGTGCGCAGAATTCGCCAATTGTCTGCAGAGTCAATAACTACAGACCTCCAAACTTCGTGTGGCCTTCAGGTTAGTACAACTACAGTGAGTAGAGAGCTTCATGGAATGGGTTTCCGAGGCCGAGCAGCTGCATCCAAGCCTTACCTCACCGAGTGCAATGCAAAGCCTCGGATGCAGTGGTCGTCGCCACTGGACTCTGGAGCAGAGGAGACGTGTTCTCTGGAGTGATGAATCACACTTCTCTGTCTGGCAATCTGTTGGACGTGTCTGGGTTTGATGGTTGCCAGGAGAGCGGTACTTGTCTGACTGCATTGTGCCAAGTGTAAAGTTTGGTGGAGGGAGGATCATGGTGTGGGGTTGTGTTTCAGCGGTTGGCCTTGGCCCCTTCAGCCTCATACACACTATCGGATTATCCGACGGGAATCTCACCAGACTTTTACTAACACGAGGATCAGCAAAAGCAGCCCAAAGGGTGGCGCCATTGGAATGGAATGTCCCCTTTATAGTGCCGTCGTACGTGTTGTACGTCACCGCGCTTTAGAACGACGGGATTTTGAATGTCAGTCTGTACGCAAGACAAGCTTGGCAAAATTCCGTCGGGAAAACCAACGTTTTTTTTTTAGTTTCCAACAGGAATCCCGGTCGTGTGAACAGGGCTTTAAGGCGTCGGCATACCAAGAAATTTTCGACATTTTCATGCTCCCAACTTTGTAGGAACAGGTTGGGGGTGGCCCCTTCTTGTTCCAACATGACTGCGCACCAGTGTGTTCAAAGACCATGCAGTGCACCATGTTTAGAAAAAAAAATATTTGGTCCATAAATTTGCCAGGACCACGATATTCAAACCTGAAAGCCTCGTACACACCGCCGAGATTCTCGTAAGGAAAACCCCATCGTTTTTCCTGACGAGAATCTCGACAAGAAACTTGTCCCGGCTGAGTGTACACACGTACGATTCAAAAGAACCGCTGTTCTTTTGAATGGAACGAACGCGGTGATGTCATCGACTACGACGAGCGTGCGCTCGTTACATTCGATGCCGTCGCCGCTATCTTGCTACACCCTATGCCTAGGAAGCTACCGCGCATGCGTCAAAATCATTTCGAGCATGCGCGGGTTTCCACGGCGACAGGTAAGTGTACACACGCTCGGGTTTCTCGTCGGCCGAAGAGATTCTCGACGAGAAAAAAGACCGCAGGTCGTCTTTTTTCTCGTCGGGGAATCTGGGCAGTTTTCTCGACGAGAAAACTGAAACCCGCGTACACACAGCCGGTTTTCTCGTCAAGAAAACTCTCCCGGCAGTTTTCTTGTCGTTTTTTGCCGAGAAAACCGGTCGTGTGTACGCGGCCGAAAGATTCTGTGAAGGAACTCACAGTAATGGCAAATCTCAACCCTCATTCATACTGCTGCTTGCAAGCTTCAGTAGGCTTCAGCACCGCTTGAAGCTTATTGAAGGTGGCAGTCAGCACTCCTTTTAGAATCTGTTGATCACCTCCATACTGGAACTGAGGGCTGCTTTAAAGGCTTTAAGCCTCGTACACACGACCGGTTTTCTCGGCAAGAAAACTGCTGGGAGAGCTTTTTGCCGAGGAAAACCGTTCATGTGTATGGTTTCTCGTTGTGAAAACTGCCGGGAATCTCAACGAGAAAAATAGAGAACCTGCTCTCTGTTTTCTCGTCGTGATTATCGGCAGAGTGTTTCCTGCCGAGAAAAACAGTCGTCTGTATGCTTACCTGTCCAAGTTAAACCCGCGCATGCTCGAAAAGACGTTGACGCATGCACAGTAGCATACAAGGTTAGTGTGGGGTGTAGCAAGATGGCGGCGATGGCTCGTTGTAGTCGATGACGTCACAGCGTTCTTGCCATTCAAAAGAACTGCGTTTTTTTGGAGTGGCCGTCTGTACACAGAGCTTGGCAAGACAAGCTTGCCAGGAATCCTGTTGAGAAAACCAACGTTTTTTTTTTCCGACGGGATTCCTGCCCGTGTGTACGAGGCTTTAACCACTGATCCACCAAGGACGTCATATGACGTCCTTGTCTTTGAGGTGGGATATCTGAATGATGCCTGCAGCTAGAGGCATCATTCGGATATCATTCTGTCGGGCCGGCAATTCTGCGCACCATAAGAATGATCATAGCTGCAGTTCTGCCGCCTGATCGTTCTTATAGGCGGCGGGAGGGGACATCCTCCCTCTCCGGCCGCCATCCGGTGCTTCTCCGGGCTCTCCCCCATGCCATTGGGGGCCCGGAGAACGAATCGGCCGGCGCCGGATGACGAGCATAGAGATTTCCGGTGACCAGATGGTCACCAGTCATCTCTATGACTGTCGGAGTCCCGGGCGCGACGTTGTGACGTCACGCCCGGTACCTGGAAGTAAACAAAGCCGCAATTGCAGCTGTCAGCATGAGATCGGTGACATTTTTCCACCGATCTCATGCTTTTAAGCCTGGAGGAGAGATGTGGGGTCTTATTGACCCCGTATCTCTCCATAAAGAGGACCTGTCACACACCATTCCTATTACAAGGGATGTTTACATTCCTTGTAATAGGAATAAAAGTGATCAAAAAAAAAAAAATATGTAAAAAAAGTGTCAAAATAAAAAGAAAATAGTAAAATAAAAAAAAAGTAAAAAAAAAAAAGGAAAACGCCCCTGTGCCCGGTAGCTCGCGTTCAGAAGCGAACACGCATGTAAGTCCCGCCCACATATGTAAACGCCATTTAAACCCCACATGTGAGGTATCACCGTGTGCGTTAGAGTGCGAGCAACAATTCTAGCACTAGACCTCCTCTGTAACTCGAAAATAGTACCCTGTAAAAAAAATTTAAGCGTCGCCTATGGAGATTTTTAAGTACCCAAGTTTGGCGCCATTCCATGAGTGTGCACAGTTTCAAAGCGTGACATGTTAGGTATCTATTTACTCTGCGTAACATCATCTTTCACATTATACAAAAAAATTGGGCTAACTTTACTGTTTTGTTATTTTTTAATTTGTGAAACAGTTTTTTGCCCAAAAAAAGGCGTTTGAAAAATTATTGCGCAAATACCGTGCAAGATAAAAAGTTGCAATGACCGCCATTTTATTCCCTAGGGTGTCTGCTAAATATATATATATATATATATATATATATATATAATGTTTGGGGGTTCTGATTAATTTTCTAGCAAAAAAATGATGTTTTGTACATGAAGGAGAGAAGTGCCGGAATAGGCCCGGTGGAGAAGTGGTTAAAAGAAAAAATTGACAAATCTTGCCGAAATCCTTATTAAATACTTTGCAAAAGCTTGCCGCACAATACTCTCTGCTCGCTTATCTTGACCTAGGATGCTGAAGGATATAGCAAAGAAATTCTATTTTCGGCTCCTTCAGCCCGTGAGCCTGTCTGTAAATATAAAGCGATAGATTTATTAGTATTTAGTAAGCGCCTCTGACTGGCATCTGATTCCCCGTGAAATGAGTTTAAAGATGTAATTAATTAGAACTGGTTAGTGAAGTGTGACTCTCCACGCTCATCTCTGCCTCTGTGATGGATTCCACAGCTCAGTAACTGTTACATTAGAACTGAATTAACAATACTTCTTAGCACACTTATTGTACACAAGGCAATTGAGTCGTCTTTAATGTGAACATAATAAAAGCGGAGAAAAGAATATTAAGCAGTTGGGTTCTCTACCCCCCTGTACACCCCCCTATGGAGCGGAGCAATTTTTTCATTTCTGCTATGGGCCTGTTAATTATTTCTACAACAACATTGTCATTAATTAGGATAACAAAGTAATACATATATAACCATTTTAGGACAAACAAAAGCTTCTTTTGGTGATTTTTTTTTTCTTGCAAATATTATTTTTTAAAAGCAATCTATAGACAAAAATTGTAACACAAATAAAAAGAGCTCATTTTTTTTTTTCAGCTTTAAATCGGCATTAGTTAAAAACTGTGTTACTGTATATAAAACGTTGTTATTGTTATATTATTATTATTATACAGGTTTTATATAGCGCCATCAGTTTGGTACATTTACTATACAATTTAATCACTTCCATACAGGGCACTTATACATCTCCCTGCCCAGACCAATTTTCAGCTTTCAGCGCTGTCGCACTTTGAATGACGATTGCTCGGTCATGCAGCACTGTATCCAAACAACATTTTTATCATTTTGTTCCCACAAATAGAGCTTTCTTTTGGTGGTATTTGATCACCTCTGGGATTTTTATTTTCTGCTAAACGAATAAAAAAAAAAGACCGAAAATGTAGAAAAAAATATGTTTTTTTTTGGTTTCATTTACAAAACTTTGTAAATAAGTACGTTTTCTCCTTCACTGATGGGCGCTGATGGGGCTGCACTGACGGGCACTGATAAGGCAGCACTGACGGGGCTGTACTGATGGGCACTGATAAGGCAGCACTGATGGGCACCGATGAGGTGACACCAATGAGGTGGCACTGATGATGGGCACGAATATGTGGCACTGATGGGCACTAAGGCCCCTTTCACACTGAGGCGTATTTTAGGCGTTTTTGCGCTAAAATTACCGCGCAAATAATGCCTGAAATACTCCTGCCTCAGCGTTCTCAATGTGAAAGCCCGAGGGGCTTTCACACTGAGGCGATGCGCTGGCAGAAGACAAAAAAATCTCCTGCAAGCCGCATCTTTGGAGCGGTAAAGGAGCGGTGTGTATACCGCTCCTTTACCGCTCCTTCCCGTTGAAATCAATGGGACACCGCGGTAATACCGCCCGCAAACCGCGGCAGTAGCCACGGTTTGTGGGCGGTATTAACCCTTTTTCGCCTGCTAGCGGGGGTTAAAACCACACCGCTAGCGGCCGAATATCACGGTAAACACGACGGTATAGCGGCGCTGAAAATCGCGCCGCTATACCGCTACCGCATATGCCCGCCCCAGTGTGAAAGGGGCCTTATAGGTGGCACTGATATGCGGCACGGATGGGCACTGATAGGCGGCACGGATGAGCACTGATAGGCAGCACGGATGGGCACTGATAGGCAGCACGGATGGGCACTGATAGGCAGCACGGATGGGCACTGATAGGCAGCACGGATGGGCACTGATATGCGGCACGGATGGGCACTGATATGCGGCACGGATGGGCACTGATGTGGCACGGATGGGCACTGATATGTGGCACGGATGGGCACTGATAGGCGGCACGGATTGGCACTGATAGGCAGCACGGATGGGCAATGATAGGTGGCACTGATGTACTGTAATGTATGTCACTGATGGATGCCAATCATTGCCAAACAATAATGCCTGCCAATCAGTGATGCCCATTGTGGGCACTGATTGGCATCCATTGTGGGCACCGATTGGCCTCCCTGGTGGTCTAGGGTGGCATACCTGGTGGTGACATCCCTGGTGGTCCAGTGTGGGCATCCTGGGGGGGCTGCGCTGATAATTAATCAGCACAGACCCCCCCCTGTCAGAGGAGCAGCCGATCGGCTCTCCTCTACTCGCGTCTGACAGACGCGAGTGAGGAAAAGCCGATCACCGGCTCTTCCTGTATACATCGTGATCAGCCGTGATTGGACACGGCTGATCATGTGGTAAAGAGTCTCCGTCAGAGACTCTTTACCTAGATTGGTGTTGCGGGGTGTCAGACTGACACACCGCAACAACGATCGACACGATGCGCGCCCCCCGGGGCTCAATATCCTGAAGACGTCATATGACGTCCGGTCAGGATATTGAATCCACTTTGCTGCCGTCACTTTGCTATATGGCGGAGGGCAAGTGGTTAACCACTCCAGCTCCAGAAGTTTCCTTCGGTGGGTGCCAGCGGACATCGAGTCTACGGCTTCCGCTGTGTGTCACTGGCGGCACGTGTGCGCACCCCAGACCTGGAAGTGTCGGATCACATACTAGGTACGTGATTTGGTGAAGAGCGGCCACCCTGCTGTAGTAAATGTACGGTGGGCGGTCCGCAAGTGGTTAAGCAATCCATAGACAAAAATAGAATTTTTTTTACAAAACGGACCTCCAGCTGTTTTGAAACGACAAGTTCCATGAGACAATGCAAGACCCTGACAATCACAGGCATGACTCCTAGAGGCAGAGGCATGATGGGATTTGTAGTTTCACCACAGCTGGTGGTCTGAGGTTTCCTACCCATGCTATAACTGGTCAAATTGGACAGCTTCCCCTTTAACCACTTAACGACCGCCCACCGCCGATTTACGTCGGCAGAATGGCACCGACAGGCAGAATCACGTAGATCTACGTGATCGCCTTTGTGCAGTTGGGGGGTCCATCCGGACCCCCCTTCACTGCAGTGAGCGGCCGTTAAGTGTTCGGGAGCGATCAGGCATGAGGGGGCGGCCGCTCGATTCCGCCCCCCCCTCGCGATCGCTCCCGGCCAATGAAAATGCTTCCTCCTGCCTGAAATGTAAACACAGGCTGGAGGAAGTGATGTCATCTCCCTCGCCGCGGTCTTTTCGTTCCCGGCGCCGAGCAGAGAAGAAGCAGGTTAGTGCACCAACAGTCCACTGACACGTAGGTACACGTAGGTACACATAGGCACACAAATCACCCCCCAGTCACCCCAAGATCACCCCCCAGGTCACCCCAAAGCCCCCAATCACAGTGTCACTGATTGCAGTGATCATTTATTTTACTGATCACTGCATTTAGTGTCATCTGTGATTGTAAAAAGTTGCAGGGCAGTTAGGATTAGGCCCCTTTAGGTCCAGGGTAGCCCCCTAACCCCCCCTAATAAAGGTTTAACCCCTTGATCACCCCCCAGGTAACCCTTTCACCCCCTAACTTCAGCGTCACTAAGCGATTGTTTTTCCGATCGCTGTATTCGTGTCGCTGGTGTTTTAGATAGGCAGTTATTTTTTTTTAGGTTCGCCGCAGGTTTTTATTAGTGTCAGGTACCCCCATATATTATTTTAACCCCCTGATTGCCCCTAGAGTTAACCCTTTCACCAGTGATCACCGTATAAGCGTCACTGGTGTCACTGGTTAGCCAGTAAGTTATTTAGTTATTTAGGTTACCCGTCAGGTTTTTATATAGTGTCAGGTACCCCCATATTTAACCTTATAAAGGTTTTAACCCCCTGATTGCCCCTAGTTAACCCTTTCACCAGTGATCACCATATAAAGGTTGATTAGTTTGCTTTTTATAGCATCAGGGCACCCGCCGTATATAACCCAATAAAGGTTTAACCCCCCTGATCGCCCGGCGGGTGAGATCAATTAGGTTTTAGCGCCAGAGAGGGTCTGCGTCGCCCCAGGCAGTGTTAGGTTAGTGCCAGTAACGCTAACACCCACGCGCAAAGCATACACCCCCCTTAGTGGTATAGTATCTGATCAGATCTATACTAGCATCCCCAGCGGTTTAGGGTTCCCAAAAACGCAGTGTTAGCGGGATCAGCCCAGATACCTGCTAGCGCATGCGTTTAGCCCCTCCGCCCAGCCCAGCCCAGCCCAGCCCACCCAAGTGCAGTATCGATCGATCACTGTCACTTACCAAACACAACACACATAACTGCAGCGTTCGCAGAGACAGGCCTGATCCCTGCGATCGCTAACAGTTTTTTTGTAGCGTTTGATATATTTGCTGACGACAGTCAGGTGCTTTTTTTCCTGTGAATCTTACTAGTGTACCCCTAAATTTAGAGCCCAAAATGGCAAGACGAAGGTACACTAGTAAAGAGGCCTACGAGATTCTGAGCATGACAGATAGTGAAGAGGAGGTCACGTATCTGTCAGATTCAGGCTCAGAATATCTTCCCGTAGAAGACAGTGACGTCAGCGGCCCCACGTCAGATAGCTCTGACGACGAAGTTGAGGTCCCTGCTAAGGTCAGGCGTACCCGATCCCGATCTTCTGAGGTTGTTGAGGAGCAAGAACCGCAGGTCTCTCGTATCATGGAGCAGAGTAGTACTAGCGCCGCTATTCCTTCTGGTGAACTGGCAAGCACCAGCGGCCTAGTACAGCCTGGACGTACATCCAGCACTGCAGTAACACTTGGTGACGTGGCGAGTCCCATAAGTGCAGTTCAAGCTGGCGAGGTGGCAAGCACAAGTAGTGTCCCGCTGCCACCAAGAAGACAAAGGCAGGCCCGTCGTGCCCATACTGCCCTTCCTGCAGAATTCGCCTATCCTGATTGGGTCCCCACCACTTCTGCAGAACCCGTACTTCCCCCATTCACTGCCCAACCCGGTATTCAGGTGGAAACAGCTGATTTTATTCCAATTGATTTTTATTCGCTGTTTTTCACGGAAGATCTCTATAGATCTATTGTGGACCAGAGTAATTTATATGCTGGTCAATTTAATCGCCGCTAACCCCCAGTTGCCTAAAATTGCCAGAAATTGGAAACCAATTACGGTTTCCGAATTTAAGACCTTTCTGGGCCTTTCCCTCAACATGGGCACACATAAATTTCCGTCATTGCGTGCTTATTGGTCCACGCACCCAATTGACCACATGCCCGTGTTCTCTGCCTCCATGTCCAGGGCACGATACGAGCAGATTTTGCGGTTCATGCACTTCAACGACAATGAACTTTGTCGTCCACGTGGGGACCTTGAATACGACCGGCTCTATAAAATTCGGCCCCTCATAAACCACTTCAACGAACGTTTTGCAGCCTTGTTTACTCCCGATCAAGTTGTCTGCGTTGATGAGTCCCTGATTAAATTTTCTGGCCGCTTGTCTTTCAAGCAGTACCTTCCCAGCAAGCGTGCCAGATACGGGGTCAAGCTCTACAAGTTCTGTGACAGGGCAACAGGCTATGTAGTGAACTTTACGGTTTATGAGGGAAAAGACAGTCAGATTGAGTCGGTCAACTGCCCGGATTACATAGGGAGCGCTGGCAAGATAGTGTGGAACTTGGTGTCACCCTTATTCGGAAAGGGGTACCACTTGTATGTGGACAATTATTACACGAGCGTGCCACTGTTTAGTCACTTGTTTGATCATCAGATTGGAGCATGTGGCACCGTGCGACCTAATCGCCGGGGCTTTCCCCAGCGGCTTGTAGATGCCCGTCTTAGGCTGGGGGAGAGAGCCTGCTTGAAGTGTAATAACTTGCTCGCTATGAAGTGGAGGGACAATAAGAATGTTTTCCTTCTTACCTCCCTTCATGCAGACACGACAGTCCAAATTCGTACGGCGACTGGTGTTGTGGAGAAACCCCTCTGTGTCCACGAATATAACCAAAATATGGGAGGGGTGGACCTCAACGACCAGTTGATGGCGCCGTATCTAATTGACCGTAAGGCGAGACGCTGGTACAAAAAAGTGTCTCTATCATTATTCCAATTGGCTTTGCTGAACGCTCATGTGCTATACAGAGCTTCAGGCGGGACTTTATCTCTTCTAAAATTCCAGAATGAGATAGTCACAGAACTCCTGTATCCAGGCGGTTCTGCACCTCACCATCCCCAACCAAATGCAGTAAGCCGGCTGCATGAGAGGCATTATTCGTATGTCCTCCCGAGTACCCCTACCCAAAGCCACCCCCAAAAAAGATGTCCTGTCTGTAGCAAGCGCGGATTTAGGCGTGACACCCGTAGTTTTTGTACACTCTGTCCTGACAAGCCTGGTCTTTGCCAAGGTGAATGTTTTGAACGCTACCACTCAAAAGTGAAGTTTTAGCGTAGGGTACAGCATTTCACAGACAAGGACACACTTACACAGGGTCTCCCAAGATGCCATTACATTTTGAGAGACCCGAACCATTACAGTTGTAAAGTTACAAAAAAAAGTGTAAAAAAGAAAAAAAATACGTAAAAAACAAAACACAAAAAAATATAAAATAAAAAAACCAAAAATAGTTGTCGTTTTATTGTTCTCTCTCTCTCTATTTTCTCTCTATTGTTCTGCTCTTTTTTACTGTATTCTATTCTGCAATGTTTTATCATGCTTGCTTTTCAGGTATGTAATTTTTTGTTTTCAGGTGCGCCGTTCAACTGCAGCGCGGAATTATTTATCTTGACAGCAACAGCGTTTGCTCCCACGATACATAAAGCCGTGACTCCAGTGCTGTAGGAGGTGATTTCACCACCACAGTTAAAAAAAAGAGCATATATGCCGAAGCATGGGGGCAGCAGGGGCGGAGGAGCGGTTTTGCTCCTAATGCCGCGTACATATGGTCGAAATTCCGACGGAGGCCTGCCCGTGGAAAATTCCGACCGTGTGTACGCGGCATAACTTTTTTGCGGGAGGATGCTCCCATGCTTCGGCATATATATATTTTAGGCACAGGTTGCGTTAAAACATTTTATTTTTTACTAGGTTTTGTTTTGGTATTTGCTTTGCAGGTATGGCATGGTAAGGTCTTACTGTTGTACTGTAATGTTACTTTGTTTTAATGTTAACCACCATTTGCTTAGCAGGTACGCCATTCAGTTGCAGCGCGGATCTATTTATCTTGACAGCAACAGCGTTTGCTCCCACGATACATAAAGCCGTGACTCCAACGCTGTAGGAGGTGATTTCACCACCACAGTTAAAAAAAAGAGCATATATGCCGAAGCATGGGGGCAGCAGGGGCGGAGGAGCGATTTTGCTCCTAATGCCGCGTATATACGGTCGAAATTCCAACGGAGGCTTGCCCGTGGAAAAGTCCGACCGTGTGTACGCGGCATAACCTTTTATGCCGCGTACATACGGTCGAAATTCCGACAAAGGCTTGACCGTGTGTACGCGGCATAACTTTTTTGCGGGAGGATGCCCCCATGCTTCGGCATATATGCCCATCATTAGAAGTGGGTGGATGAAGGGAGGTATTCTAATGGTGGGCATACCCACCAATCAATCTCTTTTTTTCGTTCAGCCAATAGGCTGTATGAAAAAAAAGATTACAATACATGTCCAACAAGGACCAGCAACGTACTGGTATGTTGCTGGACTTTGAATGTTTATACCAGAATGATGCCTGCGGGTTTAGGTATCATCTTGGTATCATTCTTTTCAGCCAGCAGCCGGCTTTCATGTAAAAGCAATTCTAGCAGATAATTAGCCTCTAGACTGCTTTTACAAGCAGTGGGAGGGAATGTCCCCCCCCCCCCCCCGGATATAAAAAGCGCCATTGGGAAATTGGGAAAGCATTTTATCACACCGATCTTGGTGTGGTCAGATGCTTTGAGGGCAGAGGAAAGATCTAGGGTCTAACCCCCCAATTTTTTTCAAAAAAAGAGTACCTGTCACTACTTATTGCTATCATAGGGGATATTTACATTCCCTGAGATAACGATAAAAATGGTAAAAAAATAAAATATGGAAGGCACAGTTTAAAAATAAAATAAAAAAGCCAAATAAATAATAAAAAAAAAATAAAAAAAAAATAAATAAAAGCACCGCTGTCCCCCCCTGCTCTTGCGCAAAGGCGAACGCAAGCGTCGGTCTAGCGTCATATGTAAACAGCAATTGCATCATGCATGTGAGGTATCACCGCGAAGGTCAGATCGAGGGCAGTCATTTTAGCAGTAGACCTCCTCTGTAAATCTAACGTGGTAACCTGTAAAGGCTTTTAAATGCTTTTAAAAATGAATGTAGTTTGTCGCCGCTGCGCGTTTGTGCGCAATTTTAAAGCATGTCGTGTTTGGTATCCATGTACTCGGCCTATGATCATCTTTTTTATTTCATCAAACATTTGGGCAATATAGTGTTTTTTAGTGCATTAAAAATAAAAAAAGTGTGTTTTTCCCCCAAAAAATGCGTTTGAAAAATCGCTGCGCAAATACTGTGTGGAAAAAAAATGCAACACCCACTATTTTAATCTGTAGGGCCTTTGCTTTAAACAAATATATAATGTTTGGGGGTTCAACATAATTTTCTTGCAAAAAAAATTTTTTTTTCATGTAAACAAAAAGTGTCAGAAAGGGCTTTGTCTTCAAGTGGTTAGAAGGGTGGATGATGTGTGACATAAGCTTCCTAATGTTGTGCATAAAATGCCAGGACAGTTCAAAACCCCCCCCCCCCAAATGACGCCATTTTGTAAAGTAGACACCTCAAGCTATTTGCTGAGAGGCATGTTGAGCCCATTGAATATTTTTTTTTTTGTCCCAAGTGATTGAATAATGACCAAAAAAAAAAAAATGTACAAAAAGTTGTCACTAAATTATATATTGCTCAAACATGCCATGGTTATATGTGGAATTACACCCCAAAATACATTCTGTTGCTTCTCCTGAGTACGGGGATACCACATGTGTGGGACTTTTTGGGAGCCTAGTCGCGTACGGGACCCCAAAAACCAAGCACCGCCTTCAGGATTTCTATGGGTGTAAATTTTTGATTTCACTCCTCACTGCCTATCACAGTTTCGGAGGCCATGGAATGCCCAGATGGCACAAAACCCCCCCAAATGACCCCATTTTGGAAAGTAGACACCCCAAGCTATTTGCTGAGAGGTATGTTGAGTATTTTGCAGATCTCGCTTTTTGTCACAAAGTTTTGAAAATGTAAAAAAAGAAAAAAAAAAAGAAAAAAAAATGTCTTTCTTAATTTTCAAAAACAAATGAGAGCTGTAAAATACTCACCATGCCTCTCAGCAAATAGCTTGGGGTGTCTACTTTCCAAAATGGGGTCATTTGTGGGGGTTTTGGGCTATTTTGACATTTTATGGCCTTCAAAACTGTGATAGGTAGTGAGGAGTGAAATCAAAAATTTATGCCCTTAGAAACCTTGAAGGCGGTGCTTGGTTTTTGGGGTCCCGTACGCGGCTAGGCTCCCAAAAAGTCCCACACATGTGGTATCCCCGTACTCAGGAGAAGCAGCAGAATGTATTTTGGGGTGTAATTTCACATATAACCATGGCATGTGTGAGCAATATATCATTTAGTGACAACTTTGTGTACATTTTTTTTTCTTTTTGTCATTATTCAATCATTTGGGACAAAAAAAAAATATTCAATGGGCTCAACATGCCTCTCAGCAAATAGCTTGGGGTGTCTACTTTCCAAAATGGGGTCTTTTGGGGGGGGTTTGTGCCATCTTGGCATTTTATGGCCTTCAAAACTGTGATAGGTAGTGAGGAGCGAAATCAAAAATTTATGCCCTTAGAAACCTTGAAGGCGGTGCTTGGTTTTTGGGGTCCCGTACGCGGCTAGGCTCCCAAAAAGTCCCACACATGTGGTATCCCCGTACTCAGGAGAAGCAGCAGAATGTATTTTGGGGTGTAATTTCACATATGCCCATGGCATGTGTGAGCAATATATCATTTAGTGACAACTTTGTGCAAAAAAAAAAAAGTTTGTCATATTCCCGCAACCTGTGGCAAAAT
>JARGYO010000094.1:58325342-58372697 GCA_029206835.1 Rana muscosa
AATGGGCCCTGCTGTGAATTATTAGATCAAGAATTGTAATTACATGCCCCTTTTGAACAGGGGCTGAAAAATTGGGCCTTTCGTGGTGGTGGTGGTGGCGTTGCCACAACACTGTAAGCCCTCAGACTTACTCTTGGTGGGTGCAGGAATGGGCCCTGCTGTGAATTATTACATCAAGAATTGTAATTGCATGCCCCTGTTGAACAGGGGCTGAAAAATTGGGCCTTAGGCACTGGTGGCACAACACTACAACCCCTCACAGATACTGTACTTGAAGCACAGCAATGAGCCCTGTTGCAAAGTATTGCTTCAAAAATTGTAATGACACGCCCCTGTTAAACAGGGGCTGAAAAATTGGGCCTTAGGCACTGGTGCCACAACACTCCAACCCCTCACAGATACTGTACTTGGAGCACAGCAATGAGCCCTATGGCAAATTATTGCTAAAAAAATTGTAAGTACACGCCCCTGTAAAACAGGGGCTGAAAAATTGGGCCTTAGCCACTGGTGGCGGCACCCATAAACAAAAATGATCTTCCAAGCTATCATCATCAATCGTATCATTGAGGACTCGGAGGAGGAGGATAGCCAGTCAACATAACAGCACAGGCACTCAGCATCAGCATCAGTCTTGAAGGGATGTGACATGTTAAAATCAATTAGTCTGTTATATCAGCATCAGGTGTGTGGTAGCTGGTGGTGATCCAAGACTGGTTCATCTTGATGAAAGTCAGTCGATCAACCGAGTCGGTGGACAGGCGCACCCTGTGATCCGTGACAAATCCTCCAGCAGCACTGAATGTGCGTTCCGAAAGAACGCTGGATGCAGGACAGGCCAGTAGCTCAATTGCATACTGTGCAAGCTCTGGCCAGTGATCCATCCTCAAGACCCAGTAAGCCAGAGGATTTTCGGTGGGGAAGGTGTCCAAGTCTGACCTTGCCCCTAGATATTCCTGCACCATGTTTATCAGACGCTGGCGATGGTTGCTGGAACCGATCATACTTTGGGGCTGCGGACTAAAGAATTGTCTGAACGCATCGGTCAGACGGCCACCTTCCCCACCGCTCCTTCTTTGACTGGCCGAAGCCTCAGCAACTCGTTGTCCAGGACCAGGAGTTTGTAACCTCCCAGTCTCTGGGAACGCGTTGCACAGACCTTTCTGCAAGGCCTCCCGGAGTTGTCTCATCCTCTGCTCCCTCTGCGACAGTAACATAAGGTCCGCAACCTTACCCTTGTACCGTGGATCAAGGAGAGTGGCCAGCCAGTAATGGTCCCTCTCCTTGATCCGAAGAATACGAGGATCCTTCCGCAGACTTTGCAGGATCAGGGAGGCCATGCAGCGTAGGTTTGCTGAGGCATTCGCTCCGGAGTCCTCTGGGTCACTAAGGACGACATGATCCGCAGTCACCTCCTCCCAGCCACGTACAAGTCCACTGGTTTCTTGGGACTGTAAATCATCCCTAAAAGACTGCTGCTGATGATGCTGAGTGCCAGCCTCCACCTCCATGCTGACACAATCCTCCTCCTCCTCCTCCTCCTCCTCCTCCTCCTCTTCCTCTTCCTGTGCGATGGGTGGGACAGAAGGAACACTGTCTGGGTAAAGGGGGCCTTGAGAGGCAAGGAAGTCCTCCTCTTCCTGCCTCTGTTCTGCCTCAAGTGCCCTGTCCATTATTCAACGCAGCGTGTGCTCCAACAGGTGGACAAGAGGTACAGTGTCACTGATGCATGCACTGTCACTGCTCACCATCCTCGTGGCCTCCTCAAATGGTGCCAGGACAGTGCATGCATCCCTGATCATGCCCCACTGGCGTGGAGAAAAAAAACCAAGCTCCCCTGACCCTGTCCTGGTGCCGTAGTCGCACAGGTACTCATTGATGGCCCTCTGCTGCGTGTGCAGCCGCTGCAGCATGGCCAACGTTGAGTTCCACCTGGTGGGCATGTCACATATAAGGCGGTTCTTGGGCAGGTTCAACTCCTTTTGCAGCTCAGCCAGGCGAGCACTGGCATTATAAGATCTGCGGAAATGCACACAGACTTTCCTGGCCTGCCTCAGGACATCCTGTAAGCCCGGGTACCTGCCCAAGAACCGCTGCACCACCAGGTTAAGGACGTGAGCCACACAGGGCACATGGGTCAGTTGTCCCTGTCGAAGGGCGGAGAGGAGGTTGGTGCCATTGTCGCAAACCACCATTCCTGGCTTAAAGCGGAGTTCCACCCAAAATAACATCCATATATGACCACACTCCTTACACTACAAACATGTACAGTAGCCACTTATTTTATTTTATTTTTCTGTACATACCGTAATATTGTCATCTAAATTCCGGCTTCCGGGTACTCACTCCCGCGGGAGTAGGCGTTTCTGTTCTCCCGCAATGTAATCTGGGAGTTCGCCCAGATGTGACATGTCCTGCAGAAAAAGTTCCCCGGCGGATAAGGTTCCCCCCCCCCCTGTACTGCGCATGCGCGGCACGAACCTCAGCGGAGATTCCGAAAGTAGCCGAACATGTAGAGCTGCGAGTCGGCTCTACACGGCGCCTGCGCAGTCAGCTCTACATGGCTCCTAGTCATTGCGCAGGCGCCGTGTAGAGCTAACTCGCAGCTCTACATGTTCGGCTACTTTCGGAAACTCCGTTGAGGTTCGTGCCGCGCATGCGCAGTACAGGGGGGGAACCTTATCCGCCGGGGAACTTTTTCTGCAGAACACCGTCCACCGCTACCAGGAAGTCAGTGCTTGTGGGCTTCACAATGCCCACAAGCAAAATGGAAAATTCTGACGGCTGATTTTAAAAGTGCATTTTTTGCCAGAAAAAAGACAGGGGAGGTTAAAAATCACCAAACACGTGAGTACAAATTGGTGATCTACAAATACTTTGCATGCAAGCTAAAAAAAAAAAAAGATTTGCCGCGGAACCTCCGCTTTAAGCTGGCGTGGCGTCAACCACCTCTCGGCCTGGCCCTGCAGAGCAGACAGGACCTCTGCCCCAGTGTGGCTTCTGTCCCCCAAACACACCAGCGCAAGCACGGCATGGCATCTTTTTGCCTGCGTACTTGCGTAGCCCCGTGAACGGCTACGGAGCACCGCTGGTTCATAGGACAAACCACAGGAAGAGGCCATGGAGGAAGAAGAAGAGGAGGGGGTGGAGGAGAGAGGTGTGTCACAACCAGTAGTAGCATTTTGGAGGCGTGGCGGTGGGACAACCTCCAACACTACTGCACCTTGTCCTGCATCCTTCCCAGCTGCCAAAAGAGTGACCCAATGGGCCGTGAAAGAAAGGTAACGTCCCTGTCCATGCCTGCTGGACCATGAGTCAGCGGTAATATGCACCTTACCGCTGACCGCCCTGTCCAGCGAGGCCAAGACATTGCCTTCCACATGCCGGTAGAGAGCCGGAATAGCCTTCCGTGAGAAAAAGTGGCGTTTGGGAACCTGCCACTGAGGAACCGCACATTGCACAAACTCACGGAAGGGGGCCGAGTCTACCAACTGAAAAGGCAGCAGTTGAAGCGCTAGCAATTTAGCCAAGCTAGCATTCAACCGCTGGGCATGTGGATGGCTGGGAGTGAACTTCTTTCGACGGTCCAGCAGCTGGGGCAGGGAAATTTGCCTGCTAGAATCGGACGTCGGTGTACTGCTAGCAGAGTGGGCGCAAGTACTTGGCTGTGACACACCTAATTCTACACCTTCATTCCTCTCAGTGCATGTTTCAGAGAGGACTGAAGTTATAGTGGGGTTGGAGATCCCAGCTGATGCGGTGCAAGGAGAGGTCCGCTTTGTTCTTTGGTGTGGGTCTTTGAGGTAGGCTTGCCAACGAGCTGCATGGCAGGTCAACATATGTCTGGTCAGGCATGTGGTACCCAAGCGGCTGATGTTTTGGCCACGCGATATACGCTTGAGACATATGTTGCAAACAGCAGCTGTGCGATCTGATGCACTAGCCTCAAAAAAGGCCCACACCAAGGAACTTTTTGAATGACGGGCAGAGGCAGCGCCCTGCACAGGCGGAGCTCTGCGGTGTGATTCCGTCGGTGTACTGCCCTTACGCTGGCCACCAAAGGGCATCCTGCCTCGTTGGAGATGTGCCTCCTCCTCATCCTCCTCCTCCTCCTCTCTCCTATTAGGCACCCACGTGGAGTCAGTGACCTCATCATCCCCTCCCTCCTCATCACTGGAGCCAATCTGGCAGTATGCTGCAGCTGCTGGAACATGACTGCCAGATTGGTGTCCTTCTTGAGCATCCCCTCTGTCTGCTCTCACCCTACTGCCTTCCTGTAGCTGGGTTTCATCATCAGACCCTTCGAAACGCTGGGCATCCTCCTGGAGCATGTACCCAACACTGTGCTCAAACAGTTCGGGGGACTCCTCAGGAGGAGGACATGGTGGGTCTAGGGAAGGAGTGACTGATGATGAGTCTGACATTGATAACAGGGAAGAGGACGCTTTGGCAGCTGCTTTGCCAGTACCCTGAGCCTGGGTGAGAGAAGATGAGGAGGAGGAGGAGGGCTTGGTCATCCACTCTACCAAGTCTTCGGCATGATGTGGCTCAACATGTCCAGCTGCCGAAAAGAAGGACAAGCGTGTCCCATGGCCATGTGCTGATGACAATGCACCGCGTCCACGACCAGCACTGTTGCCCCCAGACACAGAGCCTGCTTGCCCTCTTTTATTGCCTCCTGACTGTCTGCCTCTCCTTGTTTGCCTTCCAGACATTCTAATAGATGGCCTGCAGGGAGATGGGAAAAAAGCAATAAGGGCTACCTTCAGGTGTCCTTCTCTGTCCCTTTACTTAAGGATTTCTAAATATGGTTGAGGATGATTGCTTTTGCACAGAATAGCACAACGACAATTTCCCTGACTGTCCAAAAATCAAGGATTTCAAAGATGGTTGATGAGGAATGCTTTAGCACACTATAGCACAAGGAGAATTCCCCTCACTTTCCTTCTTTGTCCCTAGAAACAAGGACTCGCACAGTGAAAGAAACTGACACTCTCCCTACCTAGAGTTTTCTGTCCCTAGAAAAAATGTTTTTTTTAAGCACACTAGAGCACAAGGAGAATTCACTCACTGTCCTTCCCTGTCCCTGGAAACAAGGACTTGCACAGTGAAAGAAACTGACACTCTCCCTACCTAGAGTTTTCTGTCCCTAGAAAAAATGTTTTTTTTAAGCACACTAGAGCACAAGGAGAATTCACTCACTGTCCTTCCCTGTCCCTGGAAACAAGGACTTGCACAGTGAAAGAAACTGACACTCTCCCTACCTAGAGTTTTCTGTCCCTAGAAAAAATGTTTTTTTAAAGCACACTATAGCACAAGCACAAAACACACTGACACTCTCCCTACCTATCCTTCTCTTTCCCTAAACTAAAGGAATCCAGGTTAAGCAAGAAAGAAATAAAAGTCACTGTCCCTGCCTATGCTGCTCTTTCCCTGCTCCGGAACACACTACACTAGGCCGCCGTGCTGGCGGCCTTTTATAGTGTGGGGCGTGTACTAAACACCCTCAGCAATAATTGGCCACAGGCATCCTGCCTGTGGCCAATCATTGCTCTCCTCGCTGCCGGCGCTGTGATTGGCCAAGCATGCGGGGTCACAGTGCATGCTTGGCCAATCACAGCGCCTGGATGACACTGCGATGGCGTAGTGCATTGTGGGCCGTTCGCGTCACTCGAATTTGGCGCGAACGGCCCAAATCGTTCGATCTTCGTCGAACGATCGAACAGCCGATGTTCGAGTCGAACGTATGTTCGACTCGAACACGAAGCTCATCCCTAATCACCACTCTCCAGATATAAGAGGTGACATAGACGACAGCACCACTCTCCAGATATAAGAGGTGACATAGACGACACCACCACTCTCCAAATATAAGAGGTGACATAGGCGACAGCACTCTCCAGATATAAGAGGTGACATAGACGACACCACCACTCTCCAGATATAAGAGGTGACATAGACGACACCACCACTCTCCGGATATAAGAGGTGACATAGACGACACCACTCTCCAGATATAAGAGGTGACATAGACGACACCACCACTCTCCAGATATAAGAGGTGACATAGACGACATCACCACTCTCCAGATATAAGAGGTGACATAGACGACATCAACACTCTCCAGATATAAGAGGTGACATAGACGACATCAACACTCTCCAGATATAAGAGGTGACATAGACGACATCAACACTCTCCAGATATAAGAGGTGACATAGACGACACCACTCTCCAGATATAAGAGGTGACATAGAAGACACCACCACTCTCCAGATATAAGAGGTGACATAGGCGAAGACACCACTCTCCAGATATAAGAGGTGACATAGGCGAAGACACCACTCTCCGGATATAAGAGGTGACATAGGCGACACCACCACTCTCCAGATATAAGAGGTGACATAGGCGAAGACTCCACTCTCCAGATATAAGAGGTGACATAGGCGACACCACCACTCTCCAGATATAAGAGGTGACATAGACGACACCACCACTCTCCGGATATAAGAGGTGACATAGACGACACCACTCTCCAGATTTAAGAGGTGACAGACGACACCACCACTCTCCAGATATAAGAGGTGACATAGACGACAGCACTCTCCAGATATAAGAGGTGACATAGACGACACCACCACTCTCCAGATATAAGAGGTGACATAGACGACACCACCACTCTCCAGATATAAGAGGTGACATAGACGACACCACCACTCTCCAGATATAAGAGGTGACATAGACGACACCACCACTCTCCAGATATAAGAGGTGACATAGACGACATCACCACTCTCCAGATATAAGAGGTGACATAGACGACAGCACTCTCCAGATTTAAGAGGTGACATAGACGACACCACCACTCTCCAGATATAAGAGGTGACATAGACGACACCACCACTCTCCAGATATAAGAGGTGACATAGACGACACCACCACTCTCCAGATATAAGCGGTGACATAGACGACACCACCACTCTCCAGATATAAGAGGTGACATAGACGACACCACCACTCTCCAGATATAAGAGGTGACATAGACGACATCACCACTCTCCAGATATAAGAGGTGACATAGGCGACAGCACTCTCCAGATATAAGAGGTGACATAGACGACACCACCACTCTCCAGATTTAAGAGGTGACATAGACGACACCACCACTCTCCAGATATAAGAGGTGACATAGACGACATCACCACTCTCCAGATATAAGAGGTGACATAGACGACAGCACTCTCCAGATTTAAGAGGTGACATAGACGACACCACCACTCTCCAGATATAAGAGGTGACATAGACGACATCACCACTCTCCAGATATAAGAGGTGACATAGACGACAGCACTCTCCAGATTTAAGAGGTGACATAGACGACACCACCACTCTCCAGATATAAGAGGTGACATAGACGACACCACCACTCTCCAGATATAAGAGGTGACATAGACGACACCACCACTCTCCAGATATAAGCGGTGACATAGACGACACCACCACTCTCCAGATATAAGAGGTGACATAGACGACACCACCACTCTCCAGATATAAGAGGTGACATAGACGACATCACCACTCTCCAGATATAAGAGGTGACATAGGCGACAGCACTCTCCAGATATAAGAGGTGACATAGACGACAGCACTCTCCAGATATAAGAGGTGACATAGACAACACCACCACTCTCCGGATATAAGAGGTGACATAGACACCACCACTCTCCAGATATAAGAGGTGACATAGACGACACCACCACTCTCCAGATATAATAGGTGACATAGACGACACCACCACTCTCCAGATATAAGAGGTGACATAGACGACACCACCACTCTCCAGATATAAGAGGTGACATAGACGACATCACCACTCTCCAGATATAAGAGGTGACATAGACGACACCACCACTCTCCAGATTTAAGAGGTGACATAGACGACACCACCACTCTCCAGATATAAGAGGTGACATAGACGACATCACCACTCTCCAGATATAAGAGGTGACATAGACGACAGCACTCTCCAGATTTAAGAGGTGACATAGACGACACCACCACTCTCCAGATATAAGAGGTGACATAGAAGACACCACCACTCTCCAGATATAAGAGGTGACATAGGCGACACCACCACTCTCCAGATATAAGAGGTGACATAGGCGAAGACACCACTCTCCAGATATAAGAGGTGACATAGGCGACACCACCACTCTCCAGATATAAGAGGTGACATAGACGACACCACTCTCCAGATTTAAGAGGTGACATAGACGACACCACCACTCTCCAGATATAAGAGGTGACATAGAAGACACCACCACTCTCCAGATATAAGAGGTGACATAGACGACACCACCACTCTCCAGATATAAGAGGTGACATAGACGACACCACCACTCTCCAGATATAAGTGGTGACATAGACGACATCACCACTATCCAGATATAAGAGGTGACATAGACGACAGCACTCTCCAGATTTAAGAGGTGACATAGACGACACCACCACTCTCCAGATATAAGAGGTGACATAGACGACACCACCATCTCTCCAGATATAAGAGGTGACATAGACGACACCACCACTCTCCAGATATAAGCGGTGACATAGACGACACCACCACTCTCCAGATATAAGCGGTGACATAGACGACACCACCACTCTTCAGATATAAGAGGTGACATAGACGACACCACCACTCTCCAGATATAAGAGGTGACATAGACGACATCACCACTCTCCAGATATAAGAGGTGACATAGGCGACAGCACTCTCCAGATTTAAGAGGTGACATAGACGACACCACCACTCTCCAGATATAAGAGGTGACATAGAAGACATCACCACTCTCCAGCTATAAGCGGTGACATAGACGACAGCACTCTCCAGATTTAAGAGGTGACATAGACGACACCACCACTCTCCAGATATAAGAGGTGACATAGACGACACCACCACTCTCCAGATATAAGAGGTGACATAGACGACACCACCACTCTCCAGATATAAGAGGTGACATAGACGACACCACCACTCTCCAGATATAAGAGGTGACATAGACGACATCACCACTATCCAGATATAAGAGGTGACATAGACGACAGCACTCTCCAGATTTAAGAGGTGACATAGACGACACCACCACTCTCCAGATATAAGAGGTGACATAGACGACACCACCATCTCTCCAGATATAAGAGGTGACATAGACGACACCACCACTCTCCAGATATAAGCGGTGACATAGACGACACCACCACTCTCCAGATATAAGCGGTGACATAGACGACACCACCACTCTTCAGATATAAGAGGTGACATAGACGACACCACCACTCTCCAGATATAAGAGGTGACATAGACGACATCACCACTCTCCAGATATAAGAGGTGACATAGGCGACAGCACTCTCCAGATTTAAGAGGTGACATAGACGACACCACCACTCTCCAGATATAAGAGGTGACATAGACGACACCACCACTCTCCAGATATAAGAGGTGACATAGACGACACCACCACTCTCCAGATATAAGAGGTGACATAGACGACATCACCACTCTCCAGCTATAAGCGGTGACATAGACGACAGCACTCTCCAGATTTAAGAGGTGACATAGACGACACCACCACTCTCCAGATATAAGAGGTGACATAGACGACACCACCACTCTCCAGATATAAGAGGTGACATAGACGACACCACCACTCTCCAGATATAAGAGGTGACATAGACGACACCACCACTCTCCAGATATAAGCGGTGACATAGACGACACCACCACTCTCCAGATATAAGAGGTGACATAAACGACACCACCACTCTCCAGATATAAGAGGTGACATAGACGACACCACCACTCTCCAGATATAAGAGGTGACATAGACGACACCACCACTCTCCAGATATAAGAGGTGACATAGACGACACCACCACTCTCCAGATATAAGAGGTGACATAGACGACAGCACCACTCTCCAGATATAAGAGGTGACATAGACGACACCACCACTCTCCAGATATAAGCGGTGACATAGACGACACCACCACTCTCCAGATATAAGCGGTGACATAGACGACACCACCACTCTCCAGATATAAGAGGTGACATAGACGACACCACCACTCTCCAGATATAAGAGGTGACATAGACGACATCACCACTCTCCAGCTATAAGCGGTGACATAGACGACAGCACTCTCCAGATTTAAGAGGTGACATAGACGACACCACCACTCTCCAGATATAAGAGGTGACATAGACGACACCACCACTCTCCAGATATAAGAGGTGACATAGACGACACCACCACTCTCCAGATATAAGAGGTGACATAGACGACACCACCACTCTCCAGATATAAGCGGTGACATAGACGACACCACCACTCTCCAGATATAAGAGGTGACATAAACGACACCACCACTCTCCAGATATAAGAGGTGACATAGACGACACCACCACTCTCCAGATATAAGAGGTGACATAGACGACACCACCACTCTCCAGATATAAGAGGTGACATAGACGACACCACCACTCTCCAGATATAAGAGGTGACATAGGCGACAGCACTCTCCAGATTTAAGTGGTGACATAGACGACACCACCACTCTCCAGATATAAGAGGTGACATAGACGACATCACCACTCTCCAGATATAAGAGGTGACATAGACGACAGCACTCTCCAGATATAAGAGGTGACATAGACGACATCACCACTCTCCAGATATAAGAGGTGACATAGACGACAGCACTCTCCAGATTTAAGAGGTGACATAGACGACACCACCACTCTCCAGATATAAGAGGTGACATAGACGACAGCACCACTCTCCAGATATAAGAGGTGACATAGACGACACCACCACTATCCAGATATAAGCGGTGACATAGACGACACCACCACTCTCCAGATATAAGCGGTGACATAGACGACACCACCACTCTCCAGTAGGGATGAGCTTCGTGTTCGAGTCGAACATACGTTCGACTCGAACATCGGCTGTTCGATCGTTCGACGAAGATCGAACGATTTGGGCCGTTCGCGCCAAATTCGAGTGACGCAAACGGCCCACAATGCACTACGCCATCGCAGTGTCATCCAGGCGCTGTGATTGGCCAAGCATGCACTGTGACCCCGCATGCTTGGCCAATCACAGCGCCGGCAGCGAGGAGAGCAATGATTGGCCACAGGCAGGATGCCTGTGGCCAATTATTGCTGAGGGTGTTTAGTACACGCCCCACACTATAAAAGGCCGCCAGCACGGCGGCCTAGTGTAGTGTGTTCCGGAGCAGGGATAGAGCAGCATAGGCAGGGACAGTGACTGTTATTTCTTTCTTGCTTAACCTGGATTCCTTTAGTTTAGGGAAAGAGAAGGATAGGTAGGGAGAGTGTCAGTGTGTTTTGTGCTTGTGCTATAGTGTGCTTAAAAAAAACATTTATTCTAGGGACAGAAAACTGTAGGTAGGGACAGTGTCAGTTTCTTTCACTCTGCAAGTCCTTGTTTCCAGGGACCTGGAAGGACAGTGAGTGAATTGTCCTTGTGCTATATTGTGCTTAAAAAAACATTTATTCTAGGGACAGAAAACTGTAGGTAGGGAGAGTGTCAGTTTCTTTCAATCTGCAAGTCCTTGTTTCCAGGGACCTGTAAGGACAGTGAGTGAATTGTCCTTGTGCTATATTGTGATTAAAAAAAACATTTTTTCTAGGGACAGAAAACTGTAGGTAGGGAGAGTGTTTTTTTTCTTTCACTCTGCAAGTCCTTGTTTCCAGGGACCTGGAAGGACAGTGAGTGAATTGTCCTTGTGCTATATTGTGCTTAAAAAAAAAATTTATTCTAGGGACAGAAAACTGTAGGTAGGGAGAGTGTCAGTTTATTTCACTCTGCAAGTCCTTGTTTCCAGGGACCTGTAAGGACAGTGAGTGAATTGTCCTTGTGCTATATTGTGCTTAAAAAAAAACATTTTTTCTAGGGACAGAAAACTGTAGGTAGGGAGAGTGTTTATTTTCTTTCACTCTGCAAGTCCTTGTTTCCAGGGACCTCTAAGGACAGTGAGTGAATTGTCCTTGTGCTATATTGTGCTTAAAAAAAACATTTATTCTAGGGACAGAAAACTGTAGGTAGGGAGAGTGTCAGTTTATTTCACTCTGCAAGTCCTTGTTTCCAGGGACCTGGAAGGACAGTGAGTGAATTGTCCTTGTGCTATATTGTGATTAAAAAAAACATTTTTTCTAGGGACAGAAAACTGTAGGTAGGGAGAGTGTTTTTTTTCTTTCACTCTGCAAGTCCTTGTTTCCAGGGACCTGTAAGGACAGTGAGTGAATTGTCCTTGTGCTATATTGTGCTTAAAAAAAACATTTATTCTAGGGACAGAAAACTGTAGGTAGGGAGAGTGTCAGTTTATTTCACTCTGCAAGTCCTTGTTTCCAGGGACCTGTAAGGACAGTGAGTGAATTGTCCTTGTGCTATATTGTGATTAAAAAAAACATTTTTTCTAGGGACAGAAAACTGTAGGTAGGGAGAGTGTTTTTTTTCTTTCACTCTGCAAGTCCTTGTTTCCAGGGACCTGTAAGGACAGTGAGTGAATTGTCCTTGTGCTATATTGTGCTTAAAAAAAAAATTTATTCTAGGGACAGAAAACTGTAGGTAGGGAGAGTGTCAGTTTATTTCACTCTGCAAGTCCTTGTTTCCAGGGACCTGTAAGGACAGTGAGTGAATTGTCCTTGTGCTATATTGTGATTAAAAAAAACATTTTTTCTAGGGACAGAAAACTGTAGGTAGGGAGAGTGTTTTTTTTCTTTCACTCTGCAAGTCCTTGTTTCCAGGGACCTGTAAGGACAGTGAGTGAATTGTCCTTGTGCTATATTGTGCTTAAAAAAAACATTTATTCTAGGGACAGAAAACTGTAGGTAGGGAGAGTGTCAGTTTATTTCACTCTGCAAGTCCTTGTTTCCAGGGACCTGTAAGGACAGTGAGTGAATTGTCCTTGTGCTATATTGTGATTAAAAAAAACATTTTTTCTAGGGACAGAAAACTGTAGGTAGGGAGAGTGTTTTTTTTCTTTCACTCTGCAAGTCCTTGTTTCCAGGGACCTGTAAGGACAGTGAGTGAATTGTCCTTGTGCTATATTGTGCTTAAAAAAAACATTTATTCTAGGGACAGAAAACTGTAGGTAGGGAGAGTGTCAGTTTATTTCACTCTGCAAGTCCTTGTTTCCAGGGACCTGTAAGGACAGTGAGTGAATTGTCCTTGTGCTATATTGTGATTACAAAAAAACATTTTTTCTAGGGACAGAAAACTGTAGGTAGGGAGAGTGTTTTTTTTCTTTCACTCTGCAAGTCCTTGTTTCCAGGGACCTGTAAGGACAGTGAGTGAATTGTCCTTGTGCTATATTGTGCTTAAAAAAAACATTTATTCTAGGGACAGAAAACTGTAGGTAGGGAGAGTGTCAGTTTATTTCACTCTGCAAGTCCTTGTTTCCAGGGACCTGTAAGGACAGTGAGTGAATTGTCCTTGTGCTATATTGTGATTAAAAAAAACATTTTTTCTAGGGACAGAAAACTGTAGGTAGGGAGAGTGGTTTTTTTCTTTCACTCTGCAAGTCCTTGTTTCCAGGGACCTGTAAGGACAGTGAGTGAATTGTCCTTGTGCTATATTGTGCTTAAAAAAAACATTTATTCTAGGGACAGAAAACTGTAGGTAGGGAGAGTGTCAGTTTATTTCACTCTGCAAGTCCTTGTTTCCAGGGACCTGTAAGGACAGTGAGTGAATTGTCCTTGTGCTATATTGTGATTAAAAAAAACATTTTTTCTAGGGACAGAAAACTGTAGGTAGGGAGAGTGTTTTTTTTCTTTCACTCTGCAAGTCCTTGTTTCCAGGGACCTGTAAGGACAGTGAGTGAATTGTCCTTGTGCTATATTGTGCTTAAAAAAAACATTTATTCTAGGGACAGAAAACTGTAGGTAGGGAGAGTGTCAGTTTATTTCACTCTGCAAGTCCTTGTTTCCAGGGACCTGTAAGGACAGTGAGTGAATTGTCCTTGTGCTATATTGTGATTAAAAAAAACATTTTTTCTAGGGACAGAAAACTGTAGGTAGGGAGAGTGTTTTTTTTCTTTCACTCTGCAAGTCCTTGTTTCCAGGGACCTGGAAGGACAGTGAGTGAATTCTCCTTGTGCTATATTTTGCTTAAAAAAAAACATTTATTCTAGGGACAGAAAACTGTAGGTAGGGAGAGTGTCAGTTTATTTCACTGTGAAAGTCCTTGTTTCAAGGGACAGAGAAGGACACCTGAAGGTAGCCCTTATTGCTTTTTTCCCATCTCCCTGCAGGCCATCTATTAGAATGTCTGGAAGGCAAACAAGGAGAGGCAGACAGTCAGGAGGCAATAAAAGAGGGCAAGCAGGCTCTGTGTCTGGGGGCAACAGTGCTGGTCGTGGACGCGGTGCATTGTCATCAGCACATGGCCATGGGACACGCTTGTCCTTCTTTTCGGCAGCTGGACATGTTGAGCCACATCATGCCGAAGACTTGGTAGAGTGGATGACCAAGCCCTCCTCCTCCTCCTCATCCTCTCTCACCCAGGCTCAGGGTACTGGAAAAGCAGCTGCCAAAGCGTCGTCTTCCCTGGTATCAATGTCAGACAAATCATCAGTCACTCCTTCCCTAGACCCACCATGTCCTCCTCCTGAGGAGTCCCCCGAACTGTTTCAGCACAGTGTTGGGTACATGCTCCAGGAGGATGCCCAGCGTTTCGAAGGGTCTGATGATGAAACCCAGCTAGAGGAAGGCAGTAGCGTGAGAGCAGACAGAGGGGATGCTCAAGAAGGACACCAATCTGGCAGTCATGTTCCAGCAGCTGCAGCATACTGCCAGATTGGCTCCAGTGATGAGGAGGGAGGGGATGATGAGGTCACTGACTCCACGTGGGTGCCTAATAGGAGAGAGGAGGAGGAGGAGGATGAGGAGGAGGCACATCTCCAACGAGGCAGGATGCCCTTTGGTGGCCAGCGTAAGGGCAGTACACCGACGGAATCACACCGCAGAGCTCCGCCTGTGCAGGGCGCTGCCTCTGCCCGTCATTCAAAAAGTTCTTTGGTGTGGGCCTTTTTTGAGGCTAGTGCATCAGATCGCACAGCTGCTGTTTGCAACATATGTCTCAAGCGTATATCGCGTGGCCAAAACATCAGCCGCTTGGGTACCACATGCCTGACCAGACATATGTTGACCTGCCATGCAGCTCGTTGGCAAGCCTACCTCAAAGACCCACACCAAAGAACAAAGCGGACCTCTCCTTGCACCGCATCAGCTGGGATCTCCAACCCCACTATAACTTCAGTCCTCTCTGAAACATGCACTGAGAGGAATGAAGGTGTAGAATTAGGTGTGTCACAGCCAAGTACTTGCGCCCACTCTGCTAGCAGTACACCGACGTCCGATTCTAGCAGGCAAATTTCCCTGCCCCAGCTGCTGGACCGTCGAAAGAAGTTCACTCCCAGCCATCCACATGCCCAGCGGTTGAATGCTAGCTTGGCTAAATTGCTAGCGCTTCAACTGCTGCCTTTTCAGTTGGTAGACTCGGCCCCCTTCCGTGAGTTTGTGCAATGTGCGGTTCCTCAGTGGCAGGTTCCCAAACGCCACTTTTTCTCACGGAAGGCTATTCCGGCTCTCTACCGGCATGTGGAAGGCAATGTCTTGGCCTCGCTGGACAGGGCGGTCAGCGGTAAGGTGCATATTACCGCTGACTCATGGTCCAGCAGGCATGGACAGGGACGTTACCTTTCTTTCACGGCCCATTGGGTCACTCTTTTGGCAGCTGGGAAGGATTCAGGACAAGGTGCAGTAGTGTTGGAGGTTGTCCCACCGCCACGCCTCCAAAATGCTACTACTGGTTGTGACACACCTCTCTCCTCCACCCCCTCCTCTTCTTCTTCCTCCATGGCCTCTTCCTGTGGTTTGTCCTATGAACCAGCGGTGCTCCATAGCCGTTCACGGGGCTACGCAAGTACGCAGGCAAAAAGATGCCATGCCGTGCTTGCGCTGGTGTGTTTGGGGGACAGAAGCCACACTGGGGCAGAGGTCCTGTCTGCTCTGCAGGGCCAGGCCGAGAGGTGGTTGACGCCACGCCAGCTTAAGCCAGGAATGGTGGTTTGCGACAATGGCACCAACCTCCTCTCCGCCCTCCGACAGGGACAACTGACCCATGTGCCCTGTGTGGCTCACGTCCTTAACCTGGTGGTGCAGCGCTTCTTGGGCAGGTACCCGGGCTTACAGGATGTCCTGAGGCAGGCCAGGAAAGTCTGTGTGCATTTCCGCAGATCTTATAATGCCAGTGCTCGCCTGGCTGAGCTGCAAAAGGAGTTGAACCTGCCCAAGAACCGCCTTATATGTGACATGCCCACCAGGTGGAACTCAACGTTGGCCATGCTGCAGCGGCTGCACACGCAGCAGAGGGCCATCAATGAGTACCTGTGCGACTACGGCACCAGGACAGGGTCAGGGGAGCTTGGTTTTTTTTCTCCACGCCAGTGGGGCATGATCAGGGATGCATGCACTGTCCTGGCACCATTTGAGGAGGCCACGAGGATGGTGAGCAGTGACAGTGCATGCATCAGTGACACTGTACCTCTTGTCCACCTGTTGGAGCACACGCTGCGTGGAATAATGGACAGGGCACTTGAGGCAGAACAGAGGCAGGAAGAGGAGGACTTCCTTGCCTCTCAAGGCCCCCTTTACCCAGACAGTGTTCCTTCTGTCCCACCCATCGCACAGGAAGAGGAGGAGGAGGAGGAGGAGGAGGAGGAGGAGGATTGTGTCAGCATGGAGGTGGAGGCTGGCACTCAGCATCATCAGCAGCAGTCTTTTAGGGATGATTTACAGTCCCAAGAAACCAGTGGACTTGTACGTGGCTGGGAGGAGGTGGCTGCGGATCATGTCGTCCTTAGTGACCCAGAGGACTCCGGAGCGAATGCCTCAGCAAACCTACGCTGCATGGCCTCCCTGATCCTGCAAAGTCTGCGGAAGGATCCTCGTATTCTTCGGATCAAGGAGAGGGACCATTACTGGCTGGCCACTCTCCTTGATCCACGGTACAAGGGTAAGGTTGCGGACCTTATGTTACCGTCGCAGAGGGAGCAGAGGATGAGACAACTCCGGGAGGCCTTGCAGAAAGGTCTGTGCAACGCGTTCCCAGAGACTGGGAGGTTGCAAACTCCTGGTCCTGGACAACGAGTTGCTGAGGCTTCGGCCAGTCAAAGAAGGAGCGGTGGGGAAGGTGGCCGTCTGACCGATGCGTTCAGACAATTCTTTAGTCCGCAGCCCCAAAGTATGATCGGTTCCAGCAACCATCGCCAGCGTCTGATAAACATGGTGCAGGAATATCTAGGGGCAAGGTCAGACTTGGACACCTTCCCCACCGAAAATCCTCTGGCTTACTGGGTCTTGAGGATGGATCACTGGCCAGAGCTTGCACAGTATGCAATTGAGCTACTGGCCTGTCCTGCATCCAGCGTTCTTTCGGAACGCACATTCAGTGCTGCTGGAGGATTTGTCACGGATCACAGGGTGCGCCTGTCCACCGACTCGGTTGATCGACTGACTTTCATCAAGATGAACCAGTCTTGGATCACCACCAGCTACCACACACCTGATGCTGATATAACAGACTAATTGATTTTAACATGTCACATCCCTTCAAGACTGATGCTGATGCTGAGTGCCTGTGCTGTTATGTTGACTGGCTATCCTCCTCCTCCGAGTCCTCAATGATACGATTGATGATGATAGCTTGTAAGATCATTTTTGTTTATGGGTGCCGCCACCAGTGCCTAACGCCCAATTTTTCAGCCCCTGTTTAACAGGGGCGTGTAATTACAATTTTTGAAGCAATACTTTGCAACAGGGCTCATTGCTGTGCTCCAAGTACAGTATCTGTGAGGAGTTGCAGTGTTGTGCCACCAGTGCCTAAGGCCCAATTTTTCAGCCCCTGTTTAACAGGGGCGTGTCATTACAATTTTTGAAGCAATACTTTGCAACAGGGCTCATTGCTGTGCTCCAAGTACAGTATCTGTGAGGAGTTGCAGTGTTGTGCCACCAGTGCCTAAGGCCCAATTTTTCAGCCCCTGTTTAACAGGGGCGTGTCATTACAATTTTTGAAGCAATACTTTGCAACAGGGCTCATTGCTGTGCTCCAAGTACAGTATCTGTGAGGGGTTGCAGTGTTGTGCCACCAGTGCCTAAGGCCCAATTTTTCAGCCCCTGTTCAACAGGGGCATGTAATTACAATTCTTGATCTAATAATTCACAGCAGGGCCCATTGCTGCACCCACCAAGAGTAACTGTCAGGGCTTACAGTGTTGTGGCACCAGCACCACCATCAAAGGCCCAATTTTTACTACCACTGTTCAACAATTATATGTAATTAAAATTCCTGATATAATAGTTGACAGCAGGGCGTTCCAGCACCAACCAAGAGTAACTGTGAGTGCTTACAGTGTTGTGCCAACACCAACAACTAAGGGGCCTATTTCTGCAGAGTATATACGGCAGGTCCCTACTTTCAAACATCCAACTTACAAACGACTCCTACTTGCAAACGCAAGAAGACAACAGGAAGTGAGAGGAAATCTACCACTAGGAAGGAAAATTCTCTCCTGTAAGAATAAATATGGGAGAAAGGTGTCTCCTCTGTACTGATGCTTTATCAGCAATCCTTGTTTCAAGAAAAAGACCACATTTCAAAAAGAGTTGTCATTGGGACGGAAAGTGAGGTGAAATGTTCTGAACAGGGGCACAGACAGCAAAACAAATGTTACAGGGGTGATAACCCTTACCTATGTTTTCCAAAAAGTTTAAAAATAGATTTTTGGTCTGGAGCTACACTTCAACAATGTACCTGTTCAAAATTACAAACAGACTCTACATAAGAACAAACCTACAGTCCCTGTCTTGTATGCACCGCCTGTATAGGGCTGTTCAGAGTATATAGGGCCTTTTTTATTTTATGTGCGGGGTTCCCCTTAATATCCATACAAGACCCAAAGGGGCTGGTAATGGGCTGGGGTAGGGGGGGGGGTCATGGGGTAGCTATGCCATTTTTCTTAAAGAATTTCATCCATATTACCGGGACCAGACATTACATTAAAGCCGCAAGCAGTTTTAAATGGCTTTTTTTTCCTTTAGAAGTGTCATTTTGTGCAGGGACAGTTCTAAACACGGGAAACACGTGGCACTTCACAGGCATACTTTAGACACCCCCCAGGTACGATATTTAAAGGAATATTTGACTTTTTTTTTTTCACTTTATGCATCATTAAAATGACTGCTCCCGAAAAACGACCGTTTTTAAAACTTCTTTTTGCATTGATACATGTCCCCTGGTGCAGAACCCGGGTTCCCAAACCCTTTTTAGGACAATAACATGCATAATAGTTGTTATAATTAGCACTTTAGAATTCGAACGTTCGCATCCATTGTATTTAATAGGGTTCTAATGTTCGTTCGAACTTTCGGTCCGTTCGCGGGTTCTGGTGCGAACCGAACCCGGGGGTGTTCGGCTCATCACTACTCTCCAGATATAAGAGGTGACATAGACGACACCACCACTCTCCAGATATAAGAGGTGACATAGACGACACCACCACTCTCCGGATATAAGAGGTGACATAGGCGACAGCACTCTCCAGATTTAAGAGGTGACATAGACGACATCACCACTCTCCAGATATAAGAGGTGACATAGACGACACCACCACTCTCCGGATATAAGAGGTGACATAGGCGACATCACCACTCTCCAGATATAAGAGGTGACATAGGCGACAGCACTCTCCAGATTTAAGAGGTGACATAGACGACATCACCACTCTCCAGATATAAGAGGTGACATAGACGACACCACCATCTCTCCAGATATAAGAGGTGACATAGACGACACCACCACTCTCCAGATATAAGAGGTGACATAGACGACACCACCACTCTCCGGATATAAGAGGTGACATAGGCGACATCACCACTCTCCAGATATAAGAGGTGACATAGGCGACAGCACTCTCCAGATTTAAGAGGTGACATAGACGACATCACCACTCTCCAGATATAAGAGGTGACATAGACGACACCACCACTCTCCGGATATAAGAGGTGACATAGGCGACAGCACTCTCCAGATTTAAGAGGTGACATAGACGACATCACCACTCTCCAGATATAAGAGGTGACATAGACGACACCACCACTCTCCGGATATAAGAGGTGACATAGGCGACATCACCACTCTCCAGATATAAGAGGTGACATAGGCGACAGCACTCTCCAGATTTAAGAGGTGACATAGACGACATCACCACTCTCCAGATATAAGAGGTGACATAGACGACACCACCACTCTCCGGATATAAGAGGTGACATAGGCGACATCACCACTCTCCAGATATAAGAGGTGACATAGGCGACAGCACTCTCCAGATTTAAGAGGTGACATAGACGACATCACCACTCTCCAGATATAAGAGGTGACATAGACGACACCACCATCTCTCCAGATATAAGAGGTGACATAGACGACACCACCACTCTCCAGATATAAGAGGTGACATAGACGACACCACCACTCTCCGGATATAAGAGGTGACATAGGCGACATCACCACTCTCCAGATATAAGAGGTGACATAGGCGACAGCACTCTCCAGATTTAAGAGGTGACATAGACGACATCACCACTCTCCAGATATAAGAGGTGACATAGACGACACCACCACTCTCCGGATATAAGAGGTGACATAGGCGACAGCACTCTCCAGATTTAAGAGGTGACATAGACGACATCACCACTCTCCAGATATAAGAGGTGACATAGACGACACCACCACTCTCCGGATATAAGAGGTGACATAGGCGACATCACCACTCTCCAGATATAAGAGGTGACATAGGCGACAGCACTCTCCAGATTTAAGAGGTGACATAGACGACATCACCACTCTCCAGATATAAGAGGTGACATAGACGACACCACCATCTCTCCAGATATAAGAGGTGACATAGACGACACCACCACTCTCCAGATATAAGAGGTGACATAGACGACACCACCACTCTCCAGATATAAGAGGTGACATAGACGACACCACCACTCTCCGGATATAAGAGGTGACATAGGCGACACCACCACTCTCCAGATATAAGAGGTGACATAGGCGACAGCACTCTCCAGATTTAAGAGGTGACATAGACGACATCACCACTCTCCAGATATAAGAGGTGACATAGACGACACCACCACTCTCCGGATATAAGAGGTGACATAGGCGACAGCACTCTCCAGATTTAAGAGGTGACATAGACGACAGCAGGGACAGGGAAGCTGATCAGAGTTGATGGGAAGATGGATGGAGCCAAATACAGGACAATCTTATGCAAAGCTGGTAGAGACATCCCCAAAAAGACTTGCAGCTGTAATTGCAGTGAAAGGCGGTTCTATAAAGTATTGACACCTGGGGGGCTGAATACAAATGCACTCCACACTTTTCACATTTATTTGTAAAAAAAAAATGAAAACCATTTATAATTTTCCTTCCACTTCACAATTATGTGCCACTTTGTGTTGATCTATCACATAAAATCCCCAAAAAAATACTTTTACCTTTTTGGTTGTAAGATGACAGAATGAGGAAAATTTCCAGGGGTATGAATACTTTTTCAAGACACTGTATGTACATCACCACTCTCCATTTATAACAGGTAACATCACAGAGATAATAGATGACATCACCACTCTCCAGTTAGAGCTGGTGACATCATAGATATAATAGGTGACATCACCACTTTCTAATTATAATAGGTGACCTCAAAAGATATAACATAATACATCACTATTTTCCAGATATAGCAGATGACAACATGAGATGTAAATACATATAATAGGCGAAATCTCTGCTATCCAAACCTAATAAGTGACCTCTTTCCTAACCAAATATTATACAGAGGGTGCTGTGATTTTTTCAGGAAGCTTTGTACAGCACCTGGCCATTGCCTCCCACCAGCCATGATTTGCCTGCATTGCATAGAGAATCTCAGAGACCCAACGATGATGTTACTTGGTCTAAAATAAGGTAATGAACAAGTAAATGTTTTTATACCAAAAATTTAATTTAAAATATGTTAAAGAGGGGGAGGGGGAACCAGTGAAGGCAAAATATAACCAGATAAAACTTTGGCTTTAAGTATCTATTGTGTGGAGCCCTGTAGGTAGACATCCACCTTCCTGCGATTCTCTTTATGTGGTCTCCTCCTGTGAATCATTTATAATTCCTCTACAGATACAGAATTATTCATGTTATTCAGATATTTGCAATAGAAGAATAAAAGAAATGTGATGATGTCTCTCGGTGAACATCGGAATCCGCAGGGACATCTATGTATGACAATTCAGAGAAGAGCGCGTCACGTACACCGAGCACTGTCTACACTCACTAGTACTACCCAAAGTGTCCCTCCAGGCAAGAACCAAAATCTCTATGTGCATAACACTGAACATATAAATAAAGATGAACTCCCGGCAGATACAAAAGACACAAATGAATGTAATCCTGTAACCATTTATACATTATTAATTTCATTTAGTAAAAGCAAGCAGTGTTAGTTACCTGAATTTTACTTGGTATCAGCATCTTGTAGTCTATGTACAGCAGAGCTCATACCAGGAGAGGGAGAAGCAGCACAAGGAGAAATGTAGGTGTGCTGTAGTGCAAGGAGCATGCTGATAGGAGGAGCGAGCAGAGTGTCCAGTGAAAGGCTGGGGGAGGGGCAAGCCCTGTGTTACTGATTTGCAGCAGATAAAAATCACATTACCTGCTCTGTGCTTTGTGATAGAGATGTGTAAATCTAAGGACTGAAAGGACAGAAATAACAAGAAGAATCGCTTTTTATATTGAGTACATCGAATTTGTTAAATTGCAATCATTGTCTAAAAAAGATACAGTAAATCCTAAAACCACTACACTGTGGAGTTGTAGTCCAAACATGTCAGTACCGCTGCATCATTGCATGTAAGTGCAGGGAATATGACTCCTTAAAGGTGTGCCCATGATGCCCTACAGGCAGGGGGGCCGCCATCAGGAATTTTGGGGCCCCTTACACAGCTTCAGGCATGGGCCCCCTGGAGCAGAGATCGGGGGGGGGGGGGGGGTGCTACCGCCGTCAATTGAGAACCGGGGGTGGCTGCCACGAATTGAGAAGCGGGGGGGGGGTTGCCATCCGGGCCCCTGGGGACCTCGGGGCCCCTTATTACAAGAAAAAAGTAATAAAAAAATAATCAAAAGGGGGGGTTGCCATCTGGGCCCCTTAAAAGAAAAATAATAAAAAAAAGGGGGGTTGCTATCCGGGCCCCTTACAAAAAAAAAAAAGGGGGTTCCCATCCAGGCCCCTGGGGACCTCTGGGCCCCTTACAGGTGTACTGCCTGTACCCCCCTGATGGCGGCCCTGCCTACAGGTTTGTGAGGGTTTCCTCTGCCCAAGATCGGTCTGATCCCATGTTTGTACAAGCTAGTAATAGCTTGTAAACAAAAGATCAGAACCGGAAGTGAAAGAATACAGGTCGCTTCCAGTTCCTAATAACATAGAGGTGGTCGGAGACGATCTGGTCACTAAAAACCTCTATGGTCAGCTGGCGCAACTGCCGGCTTCAGTGCCGGGCTCGCTGATTGCACCGGAGAGCCTGGAGATAAACTGGAGGGTGGCGGGAGGGGGACAATGATGCCCTCCCCTGCCTGTAAAATCCATCCAGCAGGTAATTAGCCACTAGGAGGGCTTTTACATTAAAGGGAATTGATAGCTGAAAAAAAATAATACTGGGGTGATGCCTGTAGCTGCAGGCATCATACCGGTAGAACCACTTCAACCCAAGGATGTACTGGTATGTCCAATGAGAAGGAAGTGGTTAAGCAACTTTGTAAACTGGAAGAAATGGGGAGGGTCCAGTTAGGACTGAACTAACTGCTGTATTACCAAACAAGAAAGTAAGACAGAGAAGAGTATACCAATCAAGTATACAAGCTTTAGTGGCCCAAAACCGCCACAAGATGTCAGCATACATCAAACAAAGGAAACTTGATACAGCTTTCATTTGGAACCAATGTTTGGCGCCAGTAGAGATCCCTATGCTGGCCATACATTTGGCGGAACCCAGTTTCGAAAAACAAATATTCGGCCGTGAGCCCAAACGATGGTGCCATCATGTAATGACCGATAAATCCTTCAGAGGACATAAATAAAAAAAAATTGGTTCGTGTTTTTTTACATATACCTAGTGCAGACAGTTTGGACGGGAAACACAGTAGCCTTTCAATTTATCGTTCGTTCGGCAGAAGTTTTCCAAACTTGCCGTTCGTTTTTTTCCCCCACAAAAACGTCACAAACGATTAACGATTCGTGCCCATTAACTTGCCGAAAAACGAACAAAGTTTCTACATGATCGATTTTCGGCCGATTTTTCATATAGTGTATGGCCAGCATTAGTCTACACGTTTTCCTGTCCACATTTGGTGGGATCATGGGTTTTAAATGTCATTTATTTTCATCTATGTGCCATCTGGTGCCACTCTTTGGCTGTCCTCTAGGGGTGCCATGGGTTCCTTCAACAACTCCTGGGACAGACACCCTGTAGCAGTCATCATCTTGAAGTGTTATGATAATAATTTCTATACTATCAAGCTGATCTCTTAAAGTGGTTGTAAACCCGTTTAAAAAAAAAAAAAAAAAACACCTGCAAGACAAAGCCATAATGAGCTAGTATGACTAGCATACTAGCTCATTATGCATCACTTACCTTAGATCGGGGCCCCCAAAGCCGACCTCATTTCCCCCCCCCAGTCTCAGCCATCGCTCCACAGATACCCAGAAGGTTACTTCCGGGTATCGCCGCTCCGGCCAATCACAGCGCCGCTCCGGCGCTGTGATTGGCCGGAGCGGCGAAAACGTCACTCGGCGCATGCGTGCGGGAGCCGTCAATTCCGGCAAAGCTGGATCTGTGAATGGGGATTCTGACTGAATGCACCGTTGTCTACGGCGCGCATGCACCGTAGACATCGGTGCATGTCTTTTTTTGCAAATATCTCCTAGTCCTAAACCGTGTAGGTTTAGGAGATATTTCTTGCACCTACAGGTAAGCTTTAATCTAGGCTTACCTGTAGGTGCAAGTTGCATAAGTGGGTTTACAACCACTTTAACAGACTTCATGTCGGTGGTATTCACTCCTGATGAAGTGAATTAATATGGACGAAACGCGCAGAAATAGTACAGTAATACCTTGGATTGCGCAGTTAACGAGCGTTTCGCAATACGAGCTATTATTATTCAAAAATCCTGAATCAGTTTGCGAGTGTTGTCTCGCAAAACGAGCAGGATTCAAGCCTCTGCGGTGTGCAGTACAGCATTTGGCCAGAGGTGCGGGGGCGCCGGTGACACTGGAGCCACTCGGATGCACTCAGAAACACTCGTAAATACTTGGAAACACGCGGTTCCCGAGTGTTTCCGAGCGGGAACCAAGCGGTCTCCGAGTATTTCCGTGTCTCTCCGGCGCCCCCCCCCCCACCTCTGGCCACATGCTGTACTGCATACAATAGAAGTCAATGTGGAACGAATTATCTTAGTTTCCATTGACTTCTATGGGGAAACTCGCTTTGATATGCAAGTGCTTTGGATTACAAGCATTCTCCTCAAACAGATTATGCTCGTAATCCAAGGTTCCACTGTGTGTATATATATATATATATATATATGCACTCGTACATACATACACACACAGACAGTATTTCACAAAAGTGAGTACACCCCTCACATTTTTGTAAATATTTTATTCTATCACTATTGCTGCCGGCGGTTTAGACATTAATGGCTGTGTGTTGAGTTATTTTGAGGGGACAGCAAATTTACACTGTTATACAAGCTGTACACTCACTACTTTACATTGTAACAAAGTGTCATTTCTTCAGTGTTGTCACATGAAAAGATAGAAGAAAATACTTACAAAAATGTGAGGGGTGTACTTACTTTTGTGAGATACTGTGTGTGTGTGTATATATATATATATATATTACACTGATGTATGCTGGAATATAATGAATCAGTTTGTTATTTTAACTAGTTCTTCAATGTATGTATTGAGATTTTTATGTGTTGACCAATAAACCGATATTTAATTTATAGCCCCTCTATATGTCCAGTGTTAAGAATAGATATGAATGTACAATATACAATATTTGGAGAGTGCTGTTATAAAATAATAACTGTAATAAATAAATATATAAAACGACAGCGGTATATTGATGATTTGTGAGCTCACTATTGGTTTTCCCTACTTTAAAGTCTATATTCTAATCCATTTTCATTGTACTTCTCTTCTGAGATCTATATAACCTCTAAAGTAATCCCTCGCCTTGCTCGGGCAAAATCTCAAGCAAATTAGATTTTGATTTATAGGGTTTTATTTTTTACGGCATGAAAAGTAGCAGTGCGGCGACTCCTGATAAGCGGAGGAATCACTCAGTGTTGCTCCTGAAGTGTCTCAGAGACCAGAAATAACTTTTCCCAGCCAAGAGATTCGGAGGGGAGATTGAAGGATTGAGTGAGTCACGAGTCAGATTAGACAGGTTGACAGCGGCAGAGGAGTAATAGATGGATCCCTCTAGACACAATGGAATATCAGCTCTGTACAGGTTAATAGACACGTCATGTATCTCAGTTATGTAGGGCAAAGGGTCAACCTAATTCTGCCATGTAAAGACTCTGCTCTGCGCTATCGCTGCACTACTCAGATAAGTAAATTTAGAGGGGTATGTCATTTATTAAATGTAGTCTACAGAGTATTTCCAGGGGTTGGTTTAGTACTGCAAAATGTCGAAGAAAGATTTTCTTGCCTTTCACATTTTACTGTCCTACTGCTGAGTAGGATGACTGCCTAATAGGCATGGACTGATTAAATGTAGTAGAAGATTTACATTTGTAAACATAAACCTTTGTTCTGATGTTTATGTGTGTCTGTGGTGGTAAAGTAATTGAGCATTTTTTGCATGTAGAAGGTTCTGATGTTTTTGTGTGGCTTAAATTCGTAAACATAAACCTTTGTTCTGATGATTATGTGTGTCTGTGGTGGTAAAGTAATTGAGCATTTTTTGCATGAAGAAGGTTCTGATGTTTTTGTGTGGCTTACACTTGTAAACATAAACCTTTGTTCTGATGTTTATGTGTGTCTGTGGTGGTAAAGTACGGTAATTGAACATTTTTTGCATGTAGAAGGTTCTGATGTTTTTGTGTGGCTTACATTTGTAAACATAAACCTTTGTTCTGATGTTTATGTGTGTCTGTGGTGGTAAAGTACGGTAATTGACCATTTTTTGCATGTAGAAGGTTCTGATGATTTTGTGTGGCTGTAAGATTCTCAGTGGAACAGTAATTGAGCTTTTTTTTTTAAGGGTACAATGTCTCCGCACTATTAGATCAGTCCTGCCTGTCCCACTTCCTCCGTGCTGCTAGACCGTCCATGCTGCTAGACCGGTCCCCACAGACTCTTCTCTCCTGTCACAGGTCCTCTGACATCATCAAGACCAAAGAAGAGACCCATAGCCCTGCAATGGATGTGAAGTCGCTGAGGGACAGCCCACTGTCAGAGCAATGGGGAGCACCATCTACTGGAGGATCAAGTAAATAAAAGTGCTTTTCCCAGTCCTCTAGACCAAAACTCGCATTTAACCCTTTAAGGAAGCCCCACTGTATGGAACGATTTTTACTTTCCATGGAGCTGGACTTTAACCAGCTTAGCTACCTCCTTTTGGACCAGACTAAAATTCCCAATACTGTATAGTCTAAGTAGACAGAAGGATAGAAATTCTTTACACGATTTTTAACCACTTGCTGACTGCCTCCTGTAGCTTTACTGTTACAGTGTGGCTCGGCTATGCAGGATCATGTATATACACTATATTACCAAAAGTATTGGGACACCTGCCTTTACACGCACATGAACTTTAATGGCATCCCAATCTTAGTCTATAGGATTCAATATTGAGTTGGTCCCCCCTTTGCAGCTATAACAGCTTCAACTGTTCTGGGAAGACTGTCCACAAGGTTTAGGAGTGTGTCTATGGGAATGTTTGAACATTCTTCCAGAAGTACATTTGTGAGGTCAGACACTGATGTGGACGAGAAAGTGTGGCTCCCAGTCTCCGCTCTAATTTATCCCAAAGGTGTTCTATCGGGTTGAGGTAAGGACTCTGTGCATGCCAGTCATGTTCCTCCACCCCAAATTCGCTCATCCACGTCTTTATAGACCTTGTTTTGTGCACTGGACCAAATAATTTGGTGGTTTGGGGGGTTATGGTGTGGGTTTGTTTTTCAGGGGTTGGGCTTGGCCCCTTAGTTCCAGTGAAGAGAACTCTTAAAGTGTCAGCACACCAAGACATTTTGGCAACTTAATGTTGCCAACTTTGTGGGAACAGTTTGGGGATGGCCCCTTCCTGTTCCAACATGACTGCACACCAGTGCACAAAGCAAGGTCCATAAAGACATGGATGAGAGAGCTTGGGGTGGAGGAACTTGACTGGCTTACACAGAGTCCTGACCTCAAACCGATAGAACACATTTGGGATTAATTAGAACAGAGACTTGGTATGCTGACGCCTTACGAGTTCCCTTCACTGGAACTAAGGGGCCAAGCCCAACCCCTGAAAAACAACCCATCACCATAATCCCCCTCCACCAAATGATTTGGACCAGTGCACAAAGTGAGTCCTGACCTCAATTTTATAGAATACTTTTTGGGATGAATTAGAGAGAAGACTGCGAGCCAGGCCTTCTCGGCCAACATCAGTGCCTGACCTCACAAATACGCTTCTAGAAGAATGGGCAAACATTCCCATAGACACACTCCTAAACCTTGTGGACAGCCTTCCCAGAAGATTTGAAGCTGTTATAGCTGCAAAGAGTGGGCCAACTCAATATTGAACCCTACGGACCAAGACTGGGATCCCATTAATATTCATGTGTACGTAAAGGTGTCCCAATACTTTTGGTAATAAAGTGTATAAGCGATTTGCGTTTACAGGTAGGGGGCGTGCGCCACCCTGGCTGGGCTGTCGTTTGCTACAGCACAAGCCGATCAGCGGGTCCCGGCCAATGACTTATGGCTGGAACCCACCGATTGGCTGAGCGAATGACAGAAGTCACAAGCATTTGTAATTATGGGCAGAATTGTAGCGATTCCGTTCGCTATTCCAAATCTCCAAGTGTGAATGGGGCTTAGAGCCACCAATTCTACACAAACCTGCCTGGGGTGTGTGACATTGTGAGCAGAGAAATGGGAACTTATACAACACAGTCCTCAGAAAGGAGCTGCACCACCGACCCCGTGAGGAGACCTTTGGCATCTAGCTGCAGTGGGTTACACAGAGCTCAAACTAAGCTATACTGAGTGAACTTCCTAACTTTAACACAGCTGCAGTGTTGGCTGGACACCATTAATAGCTCTCTAAATTGTTTCTACCATTGCCTGGGACTGCTCTATATCTTCATAGAGAATTCTACCTCCACCTCCCCTACACGTTTCCAATGTCTCCCGGCAGCTTAGCAACATGTACGGCTGGGTTGAGCCTGCTAGATGAGGACTCTGGAGGGAAACCGGCATCGGCTCCTCGGGAAATGATGAATAGAATTGGTGTGCACAGTTTCAGAAGCAGATTGTTTTCTGACTGTTTCGTCAAAATAAATGTATAACCAACTCGTGTTTGAGTGACACATAAAATACACTTCTTATATATATTAGACATATGATTTACGGTAAGTGAATCTATACTGTAATTCAGTGGGTGCACATTTTTATCTTATTATTGTAATGTTTAAACAGTCAATTGTAACTTTAAATTATTACATGTTTGCTGTATGGCTATATTAGGTTTCAAAACTCTATTTAAAACAAATACATTGTATTTTATGTTAAGGGCTATACTGCTTGCATTGCCCAAATCATGAAAGGTTCGTTCATTCATGCAAACTAACAAACAATGACCAAATACAGATTTCTGCATAGACAACATACACTAGTCAGCCATAACCTTATGACCACTAACAGGTTGAGTGAATGACATTAATTATCTCAGTACCAGTGGCGGCTCCATAAGGGGCACAGGGGCGCCGCCCCCCCCCAATCCACGAGCCCGACCCCTAATCTACATGCAGGGTGCCGGACGCATGGATTTCAATGTTTGTTTTTTGAAGCACATGATTAGAGCCTGAAGCCTCGTACACACGACCGGTTTTCTCGGCAAGAAACGACAAGAAAACTGTTGGGAGAGCTTTCTTGCCAAGAAAACCGTGCGTGTGTACGAGGCTTTCAGGTTTCTCGTCATGAAAACTGCCCAGAATCTTGACGAGAAAAAAAGAAGACCTGCTTTCTTTTTTCTCGCCGGGAGTCTCATTTTTCTCGTCGTGATTCTTGTCAGACTGTATTTGGATGAGAAAGCCGCTCGTGCTTTTCCGAGTCTTCAAAAACCGTGCATGGTCAGAATCAAGTATGAGACGGGAGCGCACCTTCTTGTAAAACTAGCGTTCGTAATGGAGATAGCACATTCGTCACACTGTAACGAACTGAAAGCACGAAGACTGAAAAGCGCGAATCTTCTCTCACTAAACTTTTACTAACACGCTGTAACACGAGATTAGCAAAAGCAGCCCAAGGGGTGTGGCCATGAGAATGTAACTTCCCCTTTATACTGCCGTCTTACGTGTTGTACGTCACCGCGCTTTGCAACAACGAGATTTTGGATTGACAGTGTGTATGCAAGGAAAGCTTGACAAGAATCTCGCCAAGCTTGACAAGAAACCCGTCGAGAAAAACAACGTTTTTTTTGCGACGAGATTCTCGGCCGTGTGTACGAGGCTTCAGGCTCTAACTGGCTTAAAAAAAGGGTAGGCAGAGCACTGCACCCTGAGCCCACCCAGGCTCCCGGAAAAATGGGGTAGGTGCTACATCTGTATTCAATTTATGCAGATTCTTGCACTACATGGATGTTGGTGGACCTAAAGGGGATTGTACAGGCAATTTAAATTCTTTAGTCTTCTAGTTGCCCCAAAAACGCATTGGGTATTTTTATGTGATCGTACTTTGAACCATTAAAGCTATTTGAACACTTTCATCAGTTGGTCTGGTGCTCTTTTGTTTTGTTTGACCTCAATGAAAAAAAAAATCGAATTGTTCACTCATGCTCTCTTTATTTACATCACATGACGGCTGTGATTGGACACAGCCGTCATGTGATCAGGAGGGCCAATCACAGAGCTCTCATGCCAATCGGGATCGCGCTGCTGCGCGGGCACGCGTGCGTGCGATCCCCCTCCTGAGGGACGTTCCTGAACGTCCACTCAGAAGGAGGAAGCACCCACCCGGCCGTATATATACAGTGGCTGGGTGGGAAGTACCGTATATACTCGAGTATAAGCCGAGTATTTCAGCACATTTTTTTGTGCTGAAAATGCCCCCCTCGGCTTATACCCAAATCTGTGTCCATCTTCAACTTTGTGCGCATGATCCCAGGCCAAACTTGGCACACATGTAGCCCCAGTCTTCCTCTACAAGTGTGCAAAGTTTGTTGTCCGGGGAACCTACAGCCGGGGAGCACCAATTTTTCAAAGCCGGGCACCCCTTCCATAGACTCCCATGTTAAATGTCAGTCTAGTCATGAACACAGTGAGGCATGGGCACAGTGAGGCATGGGCACAGTGAGGCATGGGCACAGTGAGGCATGGGCACAGTGAGGCATGGACACAGTGAGGCATGGACACAGTGAGGCATGGACACAGTGAGGCATGGACACAGTGAGGCATGGACACAGTGAGGCATGGACACAGTGAGGCATGCAGATGGACACCCTAGGCTTATACTCGAGTCAATATGTTTTCCCATTTTTTTGTGGTAAATTTAGGTGCCTCGGCTTATACTCGAGTATATACAGTAGTTAAACAGGGGATTGGTCAAGATTTACAAATAACCACACATGCATAATTCTGATCAATCTGTGTAGAATCTCTGTTCACAAGGACAATTGTACTCATCTTCACTGGTACTATTCCTAACTCTAACTGTATCCCTAATGCTAACCTTAACTCTGACCCTTATCCTAACTCTAAACCTGATTCTAACTTTAACCCTAACCTAAACTCTAACTGTAACCTTTAAGCCTCATACACACGGCCGAGAATCCCGTCGTAAAAAAAAAAACCGTCAGTTTTCTCGACGAGATTCTTGTCAAGCTTTCCTTGCATACACACTGTCAATTAAAAATCTTGTCATTGTAAAGTGCGGTGACGTACAACATGTACGACGGCAGTATAAAGGGGAGTTTTGATTCCAATGGCGCCACCCCTTGGGCTGCTTTTTCTGATCTCGTGTTACCGCGTGTTAGTAAAAGTTTGGGGAGAGACGATTTGCGCTTTTCAGCCTCGTGCTCTTCAGTCCGTTACAGCGTGACGAATGTGCTATCTCCATTACGAACGCTAGTTTTACCAGAAGGAGCGCTTCCGTCTCATACTTGATTCTGAGCATGCGCGTTTTTTTTTAAGACTCGGAAAAGCATACACACGACCGGTTTTCTCGTCGGGAAACAGTCGACGAGAATCCCGAAGAGAAAAACGAGAATCCTGACGAGAAAATGGAGAGCAGGTTCTCTATTTTTCTCGTCGAGATTCCCGGCAGTTTTCTCGACGAGAAACCATACACACGAACGGTTTTCTCGGCAAGAAAGCTCTCCCAGCAGTTTTCTTGTTGTTTCTTGCCGAGAAAACCGGTCGTGTGTACGTGGCCTTACACTAACCTTAACTTTGACCCTAGCGCTAACCCTAACTCTAACCTTAATCCTAACCCTTACTCTAACCCTATTTATAACGCTAACCTTATCCCTAATGCAAACCTCATCTCTGTCCCTAACTCTAACCTTAACTCTAACTCTGATCCTGTCCCTAACTCTAACCCCAACCCTATCCTAAATGCTAACTTTAACCATAACTCTAAACCTAATTCTAATGCCGCGTACACACGACCGTTTTTAATGACGAGAAAAATGCAATTTTTTAAAATGGTCATTAAAATTGATCGTGTGTGGGCTTCAGAGCATTTTTCACAACGTGAAAAATGGGCATGAAAAAATTGGAACATCCTCTAATTTTTCTCGTCATTTTTCACCTTGTCGTTTTTCTCGTCATGAAAAAACGGCCGTGTGTAGGCTTTAACGACGTGAAAAAAAAATGCGCATGCTCAGAATCAAGTATGAGATGGGAGCGCTCGTTCTGGTAAAAACTAGCGTTTGTAATGGAGATAGCACATTCGTCACGCTGTAACAGACTGAAAAGCACGAGGCTGAAAAGCGCGAATCGTCTCTCAACAAACTTTACTAACATGAAGGGTGGCGCCATCCGAATGGAACTTCCCCTTTATAGTGCCTTTGTACGTGTTGTACGTACTGCGCTTTACTCGAACATTTTTTTCCACGATAGTGTGTAGGCAAGGCAGGCTTGAGAAGAATCACGTCGAGAAAAATGCCGTTTTTTCCAATGACATTAAAAACGGTCGTGTATACGCGGCATTACTCTAATTCTAACCCTAACTCTAACCTCAACTCTAATTCTAATCCTATACCTAAATCTACCTGCATCTCTAATGCTAACCTTAACTCAGACCCTAACTCTAAACCTAATTCTAACTCTAACCTTAACTCTAACCCTATTCCTAATGCTAACCTTAACTCTAACCCTAATTCTAACCCTGACTCTAACTCTAACTAACTTCAACCCTTACCCTAACTCTGTTCCTAACTCTAACCCTATCCCTAACTCTAAAGCCCCGTACACACGATCGGATAACCTATGGATTTTCGTCCGATGGATTTGTCCATCGGAAATCCGATGAAACTGTTTTTCATCAGTCTTGGCCACACACCATCAGTCTAAAAACCGACCGTTCCAAACGCGGTGACGTAAAACACTCCGATGAGCCGAGAAAAATTAAGTTTAATGCTTCTGAGCATGCGTCGACTTGATTCTGAGCATGCGTGGGTTTTTTAACCGATGGACTTGCCCATAGACGATCGGAAATTCCCATCGGTTTTTTATCCATCGGAAAATTTTAAAACAAGTTCTATTTTTTACAACCGATGGAAAAAAGACCGATGGGTACCATACACGATCGGTTGGTCTGATGAAAACCACTGATCGTGTGTACGGGGCTTTAGTGTATTCCCACACGCTAACCTTAACTCTAACCCTAACTCTGGACACTTCATACTTCACTTTACCTCATTCACTTGGCTCTCTATTTATTTACAGAGACTCCCAGGGTCACGATTTTTCACATCCATACCCCTTTTCTTGCTTACACCAGTTTGCTGTGATTTAGATCACGCTCTCATTCAACATATCTTTTATATCTTTAATTACCCCATTATTGGATATATCACTTCACTGACATTCACTTTATATTTCGATCTATTATTAAATTACATCTTAATAATAAACTTTCCAATTTTTTCCCAACTACTTTCATTAATTATAAGATTAATTAATCCATAAATCGAAATAAACAAATTACGTATGATACGAATAGATAGTTACAACCAATATACTATATTAACCAGTCTGCATCCTCCGAGCAGTACCAAGTACTCATAGAATCTCCGCCATCTATTCATTGCGATCTTTCTACATCTAGTTGCAGGTGACTTTCATTCCCCTCCTCCTCTCCAGTCCCAAAGCGTGGCCCCTTGCAAGCTTGGTGGGATATGGTCTCGCCTAGGGCGTGCGGTGGGGACGAGCGGAGACAGTGGGATCATTGAATGCAAACGTTCTTAAACCCTCTGGTTTGTACCATGCACCCTCGCTTCTTTCATCCACTGAATGGTAAATATACTTACGAATATATAGAGACAATAATATTACCTTATAAACTAACAATGTTTTCTACATTGATGCAATACCTCAAATTAGACGTATCTAATATATATATATATATCTAATATATTCCCTCAGATTATAATTCCCCCTGAAGAAGACCAAGGCACAAAAGGGGTCGAAATGCATTGTGGTATTCGGAATATTCATGTGGACCACTATGCTGCTTATGCAATCAACCATGTTTTATTTGGGATATTTATCTGTCACAAGTGATGTTTTATGCTGTTGTGTGTATCGTCAACCAAAAATCTACTGCATTTTTTATTGAATCATGTACTAAAAGACTTTACTTTATTACTTATTCATTGCTGCTAAAAAAAAACCTTTGGGGTAACCATTCTTTTTTCTGTATACATTTGGGTTATGCAGCTTTGATGGACTCTCATATATGTGTTTTCTGTTTCTAACTCCAACTCTAACCCTAATTTGAACGTTAACCCTAACTTTAACTCGGACCCTAGCTCTAACTCAAACTCTAACCTTAATTCTAGCCCTAACTTTAATTCTAACTTTAGCACTGACTCTAACTCTATCACCAACTCTAACCCTAACTCAAACTGTAACCCAACCACACAGCAAAGCCTATACTTCCTATCACCTCCAATCAGATCCCAGCTGACAGGAAACAGTTGCACAGTGAGGGGCTTGCCCCCTGACAACACTGGGCCCTGATTGGCTGCTTGGGCCTCAAATGCTACATTGCGCGGTGGCAAAGTGACATATCAGGTGCTTCTCTATACCCAGATGTACTGGGAGCCTTGGGGAAGGGTAATGATGATTGGAATGGAGGGGGGGTAAGTAGAGGCTCCTGATGGTGCCTTGGACAGGGTGGTGGGTGTGGATAGATTGTTTTATGTCAGGTTTGCTTTAAAAATAACAATGAAGCAGGATGCAGTTGCTTCACTGTCACACTGTCGGAGTTCCTGGAAATAAGAAAATCTATTGTAGTTAGAGAGACACAATTAAAGCCAACGAGCCTCCCTGTATTTAATGCAGGTGCAGCTTTCTCCACTCCAGCAGATGCTTCCCATTCAGCGAGCACATTTATTGCTCCACCAAACAATCGTTTCCAGGGAAGGATATTTATTCCACGTTAAATTGGCATAAAATAACTGTCACCACCCTCCGAGTCCATTTTTAAAGGAATAACATGCCAACAATCATATGGCACCTTATTATTAAAGTAAACCTTTCATGAGACAAACCGCGGAAGCTGCCATTAGTAACTTTTTATGAAAATGCCTGGCTGCCTTGGTGGCCTCAGTACTTTCTGGAACATAAATGATCAGCAGCATTGAAAAGGGCATCACTCGCGCCTCCTGGATGAAGCTCATACTGCCGCTGCGCTGCCTAAACCAGCCTGCTGCCTAAACCCGCCTGCTGTCTCCACTTTAGTCGGGGGGGGGGACGCCGGCCTGGCACCCCCCAAGTGTGTGGCATCCGAGGCGGCCCGCCCCCCTGCCCCCCACTTAGTACGCCACTGCTGTATACCCTAAACATTTCTCTTTTACTTTTGGTTAGAGGAGGCGGGAAAGGTTTGGATGGGTGTGTGGGGGAATCCCACGAGACTCGCTAACTTTTAACCAAAAAGTTTGTAGGTTCACTGCCAGACTTAAGGAACAACCTATAATATACGTTTTCCTGGTGAGCGGAGTCACAAGGGCCGATCATTTTTAGGAATAATTAACTCAGCCTCTTTTCCATAAAAAGGATATGGCATTGGTACATTAATACAAGGATTTTGGCAATGGTACATAGCTGCCATGGTAGTGCCGGGATTCCCAAGTCATTTGTATGACCATAGATTGCTTACCGAACCTACAAAGAGCCAGAACTGTAAAAGATTTGCCACCCGATTTGCCACCCGCCTCCATAGCTTTTTAATGGGGTTCACAAATTTTGAGAATGTTTCATGAAACTGTTCACAAACTGAAACCAGAGACATTCCCTCATCCCTAGTTGAAACCCCTGTCAGGTATTTATTGCTGGGAAAGGAGTAGCAAATGGAGCACAGACTGGAGGAATCATTGTCCAGATCAGTTTTATGTATTATTGCATTCAATAACCAGAATCAATGCGTTTCGAGGGTTACAAAGTCCACGCCTGATCAGAGCTTAGAAATTCAGATGGCATCAGGATGATGGCTGTTGTGTTTCTTGAAGGAAGTTCAATTCCTTTAAAAATTGACTGTCATCAAGAGTCCGGAAGCAGAATCGTCAAATGACAACCCAAACATTGAATTTCCCATCACTTTATGTAACTTAGATGATGGTGGCCAGGACCAATAGAGAAAATGGACCTCCTACACTGCCTTTAAAAAGTATTCATACCCCTTGAAATTTTCCACATTTTGTCATGTTACAACCAAAAACCTAAATGTATTTTATTGGGATTTTATCTGATAGACCAACACAAAGTGGCACATAATTGTGAAGTGGAAAGAAAAAGAATAAATGGTTTTCAACATTTTTTGTATATGTATATGTGAAAAGTGTGGTGTGCATTTGTATTCAGCCCCCTTTACTCTGATGCCCACTAACTAAAATCTAGTAGAACCAATTGCCTTCAGAACAGTAAATAGAGTCCACCTGTGTGTAATTTAATCTCAGTATAAATACAGCTGTTCTGTGAAGCCCTCAGAGGTTTTAAGATATTTGTTAGAGAACCTTAGTGAACAAACAGCATCATGAATGCCAATGAACACACCAGACAGGTCAGGGATAAAGTTGTGGAGAAGTTTAAAGCAGGGTTAGTTTATAAAAAAATATCCCAAGCTTTGAACATCTCACAGAGCTCTGTTCAATCCATCATCTGAAAATGGAAAGAATATGACACAACCGCAAACCTACCAAGACATGGCCGTCCACCTAAACTGACAGGCCGGGCAAGGAGAGCATTCATCAGAGAAGCAGCCAAGAGGCCCATGGGAACTCTGGAGGAGCTGCAGAGATCCACAGCTCAGGTGGGAGAATCTGTCCACAGGACAACTATTAGTCGTGCTCTCCACAAATCTGACCTTTATAGAAGAGTGGCAAGAAGAAAGCCATTGGTGAAAGAAAGCCATAGGAAGTCCTGTTTGCAGTTTGCGAGAAGCCATGTGGGGGACACAGCAAACATGTGGAAGAAGGTGCTCTGGTCAGATGAGACCAAAATGGAAGGTTTTGGCCTAAAAGCAAAACGCTATGTGTGGCGGAAAACTAACACTGCACATCACCCTGAACACACCATCCTCACTGTGAAACATGGTGGTGGCAGCATCATGTTGTGGGGATGCTTTTCTGCAGCAGGGACAAGGAAGCTGGTCAGAGTTGATGGGAAGATGGATAGAGCCAAATACAGGACAATCTTAGAACAATTGAAAAAAGACGCAAAAGACTTGAGACTGGGGCGGAGGTTCACCTTCCAGGAGGACAATGACCCTAAACATACAACCAGAGCTACAATACAATGGTTTAGATCACAGCATATTCATGTGTTAGAATGGCCCAGTCAAAGTCCAGACCTAAATTACATTGAGAATCTGTGGCAAGACTTGAAAATTGCTATTCACAGACGCTCTCCATCCAATCTGACAGAGCTTGAGATATTTTGCAAAGAAGAATGGGCAAAAATGTCCCTCTCTAGATGTGCAAAGCTGGTAGAGACATCCCCAAAAAGACTTGCAGCTGTAATTGCAGGGAAAGGTGGTTCTACAAAGTATTGACTCGGGGGGGGGGGGGGCTGAACACAAAGGTACTTTTCACATATTTATTTGTAAAAAAAATAAATAAAACCATTTATCACTTTTCTTTCCACCTCACAATTATGTGCCACTTTGTGTTGGTCTATCACATAAAATCCCAATAAAATACATTTACGTTTTTGGTTGTAACATGACAAAATGTGAAAAATGTCAAGGGGTGTGAATACTTTTTCCAGGCACTGTAGCTAGGGTCACTGACAGCAATAAAAACCTTGACAATAGACAGGTTGGTAGAGTGACGGACGGACCCAGAACAGGAATGATAAAGCTTGGCATCCAAATGCTGGAGACCGCTCTCTGTTAGTCAGGGTGTCATTGGAGGTCCCTAAGAATGTGGGGAGAGTGGAGAATGTCACAAGCAGAAACCACTTCAGCTCCAGGCCGGTTTCTGACACTTTTTGTTCACATGTAACAATCATTTTTTTGTTGCTAGAAAATGTCTTAGAACCCCCCAAAATTATATATTTTTAAAAGCAGAGGCCCTAGAGAATAAATTGGTGGGTTTTGCAATTTTTTATGTCACGTGGTATTTGCGCAGCGGTTTTTCAAACACAACTTTTGGGGAAAATTTATTATTATTTTTTTTTAATTTTAATGCAAAAAAACACAATACATAACCCAATGATTTTGTAAAAGTTAAAAGATGGTGTTAGACCGAGTAAATAGATACCAAACAGGGCATGCTTTAAAATGGGGCATGCCCACGCAGCATCTACAAATGAGTACATTTTTACTATCTATAGATGATGCGCTAAAAAGGCTTTACAGGTTACCACTTTCTTATTTTTACGGGAGGTCTGGAGCTAGAAATACTGGCCATGATCTGACTTTCACGGTGACACCTCACATGTGTGGGGTGATTGCTGTTTCCGTGCATGTAGGAATAATGCGAGCGGGCAATACATTTTTTTTTTTCATGATTAATTTATTATTATTATTTTTTTTAATGTTTAAACTGTTGCTTAAAGCGGAGTTCCACCCTAAAAATGAACTTTCTATTAACAGCTTGTCTTTAATGTAAAAAAAAATAATTGAAAAAAAACATTTTTTTTTACTCACTTCTATCTGGCTGATACTAGGCAGATTTCGTAATCTGCCTAGTTCCTGGTCCTAGGTGGTTCAACTTCCTGTCCTAAGACCCCATTGCCTCCTGGGAAATGATGACACTCATTTCCCAGGAGTCTCTGGGCATTACTGTGCCTAAAAAAATCGCCCAGCATGCACCTCTCCCTGAAAACCAGGAAGAAAAAGGAACTGGGCTTCACATGCCCACACATATGATGGATACGGCCACAACATGAGCTGGAGGATATAAGGCAAGCGTTTGCAATGATTTCTGGAACGATTGGGGAGCTCTTAATATGTTTTAGGGACTATTTAATGTGATTAATTTTAGCTTGCAAAAAAAAATTACTTTTATTGCTGTCACAAGGAATATAAACACCCCTTGTGACAGCAATAAGCATGTGACAGGTACACTTGGTGTTTTTAATGCCCCTAGAGCAGTGATGGGGAACCTTGGCACCCCAGATGTTTTGGAACTACATTTCCCATGATGCTCAACTACACTGCAGAGTGCATGAGCATCATAGGAAATGTAGTTCCAAAACATCTGGGGTGCCAAGGTTCGCCATCGCTGCCCTAGAGACATTGGACAAATGAGAGGGACTTTATATATTCCAACGGGAGTAAAAGACAGAATATAAAGTACAGTTGAAATCAAACAAAAACATTTACAAAAAGAAATTAAACATTAAAATGCCGTAATAGAGGAAACATAGCATTATATGGGGTCTACGCGTTTCATGGGGCCTTCCGCTTTAACAGGATCGACTATATGCCGTTGTTACAAGGATATTCAATCACCATTGGTAGTAAGTTTGTACCCTACCGCGGTATGGACATAACTCCCTACCCCAGGAGAGCATCCACCGGCAGTGGGAAGACCCTAGGAAAAAATGCTTATAAAAGTTCAGATAGCAAATTATATGGTATCAGTAACTCATTGAGGGGAGCGCAAAGGGCCCAAATCAGGTCAACAATTCTGTCTTCCCTCTGAGTAGAGGACCAGTCCTCTAAGTAAATGAAAATGCCCCCCTAACCGTAAGTCTGAACAAATGGGGGCAGGGAGCATTGGCTTTGGATCACATGATCGAGGTGAAAGCCTGTGATTGGCTAAACCTGTACTCTCTTTCTCCTTCTGAAATGAGGGAAAGCTGCATTGTATGTTTTTCTACTAATCAGAAAAGAAGAATGTAAACAACTGGAAAAAAGACTGTGTGCAAAACTAAAATAATAAAATAATAATAATATGAATTATTATTATTATTATTATTATCATTATTAATAATAATAATTAATAATAAAAGATCTAGATCAAGGTTTGATGCAGATTAGTATCAGGGTCAGTGTCAGGGTCACAGGTCAGAGTCAGTAAGTTTTTTGAGCAGGGTAAAAAAAATAAAAGCATTTTTATTTAATGTCTGTGTTACCGTAGGAAAAAAATAAAAAAGAATAAAAACACTAAAATGCTCACTGTAACATATATATTTGGTAATGTCACAATTATCAGGAGTAGGAGAATTCATTTTGGTTCGTTTGTTTGTGGTGGTCACATAATTGAAAAAAATATATACAGCTATATATTTTTTAAATATTTTTTAAACTATTTTGTGCAAAAAATAAATAAAAAAAATTGTAGATATTGTTACCATATACTACCAAAAAATCCCTACAAAAACACCAAACATTAAAATGCCGCAATAGAGGAAACATAGCATAGAGAGAGCATTATCCGGGGTCTACGCGTTTCACAGGGCCTTCCGCTTTAACAGGATCAACTATATGCTGTTGTTACAAGGATATTCAATCACCATTGGTAGTAAGTTTGTACCCTACAGCGGTACGGACATAACTCCCTACCCCGGAAGAGTATCCACCGGCTGTGGGAAGATCCTAGGAAAAAAACGCTTATAAAAGTTCAGATAGCAAATTATATGGTATCAGTAACTCATCGAGGGAAGCTCAAAAGGCCCAAATCAGGTCAACAATTCTGTCTTCCCTCTGAGTAGAGGAACAGTCCTCTCAGTAAATGAAAACGCCCCCCTAACCGTAAGTCTGAACAAGTGGGAGCAGGGAGCATTGGCTTTGGATCACATGATCGAGGTGAAAGCCTGTGATTGGCTAAACTGTACTCTCTTTCTCCTTCTGAAATGAGGGAAAGCTGCATTGTATGTTTTTCTACTAATCAGAAGAAAAGAATGTAAACAACTGGAAAAAATACTGTGTGCAAAACTAAAATAATAATAATAATTATTATTATTATTATTAATAATAATAAATTAATAATAAAAGAGCTAGATCAAGGTTTGATGCAGATTAGTATCAGGGTCATTGTCAGGGTCACAGATCAGAGTCAGTAAGTTTTTGAGCAGGATAAAAAAAAGAAGCATTTTTATTTAGTGTCTGTGTTACCGTAGGATAAAAAAAAATTAAAAAAAAAACCGAATAAAAACACTAAAATGCTCACTGTAACGTTTATATTTGGTAATGTCACAAATATCAGGAGTAGGAGAATTAATTTTGTTTTTTTGTTGGTGGTGGTCATGTAATTAAAAAAAATGTATACAGCTATATTTCAAATTTATTTTTTAAAACTATTTTGTGCAAAAAAAAAAAAAAATGTAGATATTGTTACCATTTACTACCAAAAAACCCCACAAAAACACCACACATTTGCTAGTGTGAGACATGTCAGGAGTAGGAGAATTTATTTTGGGTTGTTTTCTGATGGTGGTCATGTAATTGAAAAAAAAAAATGCAGCTATATTTAAGTGATTTTTAACAACAATTTTGTACAGAAAAAAAAAAATTCAGGGGATATTGTTGCAATTTACTAACAACCCCCCCCCCCCCCCTTCAACCACAAAAAACACCAAAATGCGCACTGTAAAACAAATTTGCTAATGTCACAAATGTCAGGAGTAGGAGAATTCATTTTGGGTTATTTTGTTGGTGGTGATCACATAACTGAAATATATATATATATATACACAGCTACATATTTTAAATGATTTTTAAAACTATTTTGTGCAAAAAAAAAAAACAAAAAAAAAAAACACATAATCAGTAGATATTGTTACCATTTGCTACCAAACAAAACCCACAAAAACACCAAAGTAACACATTTTCTAATATCACAAATGTCAGGAGTAGGAGAGTTTATTTTGGGTTGTTTTTTTTTTTTGATGGTGCTCGTGTAGTTGAAAAAAATTGTTCTGGTCGAAAGTTTATTATTGATTTAAAATGGAAAACACACATTTGGCTACTAGGTGGCGCGAAGTATTATAGTAAGTTCAAACGATACTTAGCGGCATCTACTGGACAAGTGTGTTTTATTCATTTAAAATCAATAAAAAACTTCCAACCATTTATCCACTAGATGGTGCTAAGTATCATATGAATACTTAGCGCCCTGATACTTACTATGATACTTAGCGCCATCTAGTAGCCAAATGCGAAGGTAACAAGCATGTCTGGACTATGGATAGAACCAGGTGGGAACCCCTCATAATGGGCACAGCGGCCGGGTATACAGACCTGGGAACTCAGCACAGGGATGGTGGGAACCCCTCATAATGGGCACAGCAGGTGTACAGACCCAGGAACTCAGCACAGGGATGGTGGGAACCCCTCATAATGGGCACAGCAGGTGTACAGACCTGGAAACTCAGCACAGGGATGGTGGGAACCCCTCATAATGGGCACGGCAGGTGTACAGACCTGGGAACTCAGCACAGGGATGGTGGGAACCCCTCATAATGGGCACAGCAGGTGTACAGACCCAGGAACTCAGCACAGGGATGGTGGGAACCCCTCATAATGGGCACAGCAGGTGTACAGACCTGGAAACTCAGCACAGGGATGGTGGGAACCCCTCATAATGGGCACAGCAGGTGTACAGACCCAGGAACTCAGCACAGGGATGGTGGGAACCCCTCATAATGGGCACAGCAGGTGTATAGAGCAGGTCATTTTAATTGAGAATTAGGAGTGACCCCCCCTAACCCTTACATCAGAGGAGTATGAGAAGTGACCCCCCCCCTGACTTTGAAATGAGAGGAGTATGAGGAGAGCCCCCCCCAACTTTGACCGTAGAGCAGTACGAGGAGGGACCCCCTGACTTTTACATTAGAGCAGAGTGAGGAGTAACCCCCTGATCTGTGACTTATACATTAGAGGAGTATGAAGATGCCCCCCTAACTCTTACATGTGGTGCCCCCCCCCCTAACTCTTACATGTGGTGCCCCCCCCCTGACTCTTACATGTGGTGCCCCCCCCCTGACTCTTACCTGTGGTGCCCCCCCCCTGACTCTTACCTGTGGTGCCCCCCCCCTGACTCTTACCTGTGGTGCCCCCCCCCCTGACTCTTACCTGTGGTGCCCCCCCCCTGACTCTTACCTGTGGTGCCCTCCCTGACTCTTACCTGTGGTGCCCTCCCTGACTCTTACCTGTGGTGCCCTCCCTGACTCTTACCTGTGGTGCCCTCCCTGACTCTTACCTGTGGTGCCCTCCCTGACTCTTACCTGTGGTGCCCTCCCTGACTCTTACCTGTGGTGCCCTCCCTGACTCTTACCTGTGGTGCCCTCCCTGACTCTTACCTGTGGTGCCCTCCCTGACTCTTACCTGTGGGTGCCCTCCCTGACTCTTACCTGTGGTGCCCTCCCTGACTCTTACCTGTGGTGCCCTCCCTGACTCTTACCTGTGGTGCCCTCCCTGACTCTTACCTGTGGTGCCCTCCCTGACTCTTACCTGTGGTGCCCTCCCTGACTCTTACCTGTGGTGCCCTCCCTGACTCTTACCTGTGGTGCCCTCCCTGACTCTTACCTGTGGTGCCCTCCCTGACTCTTACCTGTGGTGCCCTCCCTGACTCTTACCTGTGGTGCCCTCCCCTGACTCTTACCTGTGGTGCCCTCCCTGACTCTTACCTGTGGTGCCCTCCCTGACTCTTACCTGTGGTGCCCTCCCTGACTCTTACCTGTGGTGCCCTCCCTGACTCTTACCTGTGGTGCCCTCCCCTGACTCTTACCTGTGGTGCCCTCCCTGACTCTTACCTGTGGGTGCCCTCCCTGACTCTTACCTGTGGTGCCCTCCCTGACTCTTACCTGTGGTGCCCCTCCCTGACTCTTACCTGTGGTGCCCTCCCTGACTCTTACCTGTGGTGCCCTCCCTGACTCTTACCTGTGGTGCCCTCCCTGACTCTTACCTGTGGTGCCCTCCCTGACTCTTACCTGTGGTGCCCTCCCTGACTCTTACCTGTGGTGCCCTCCCTGACTCTTTACCTGTGGTGCCCTCCCTGACTCTTACCTGTGGTGCCCTCCCTGACTCTTACCTGTGGTGCCCTCCCTGACTCTTACCTGTGGTGCCCTCCCTGACTCTTACCTGTGGTGCCCTCCCTGACTCTTACCTGTGGTGCCCTCCCTGACTCTTACCTGTGGTGCCCTCCCTGACTCTTACCTGTGGTGCCCTCCCTGACTCTTACCTGTGGTGCCCTCCCTGACTCTTACCTGTGGTGCCCTCCCTGACTCTTACCTGTGGTGCCCTCCTGACTCTTACCTGTGGTGCCCTCCCTGACTCTTACCTGTGGTGCCCTCCCTGACTCTTACCTGTGGTGCCCTCCCTGACTCTTACCTGTGGTGCCCTCCCTGACTCTTACCTGTGGTGCCCTCCCTGACTCTTACCTGTGGTGCCCTCCCTGACTCTTACCTGTGGTGCCCTCCCTGACTCTTACCTGTGGTGCCCTCCCTGACTCTTACCTGTGGTGCCCTCCCTGACTCTTACCTGTGGTGCCCTCCCTGACTCTTACCTGTGGTGCCCTCCCTGACTCTTACCTGTGGTGCCCTCCCTGACTCTTACCTGTGGTGCCCTCCCTGACTCTTACCTGTGGTGCCCTCCCTGACTCTTACCTGTGGTGCCCTCCCTGACTCTTACCTGTGGTGCCCTCCCCTGACTCTTACCTGTGGTGCCCTCCCTGACTCTTACCTGTGGTGCCCTCCCTGACTCTTACCTGTGGTGCCCTCCCTGACTCTTACCTGTGGTGCCCTCCCTGACTCTTACCTGTGGTGCCCTCCCTGACTCTTACCTGTGGTGCCCTCCCTGACTCTTACCTGTGGTGCCCTCCCTGACTCTTACCTGTGGTGCCCTCCCTGACTCTTACCTGTGGTGCCCTCCCTGACTCTTACCTGTGGTGCCCTCCCTGACTCTTACCTGTGGTGCCCTCCCTGACTCTTACCTGTGGTGCCCTCCCTGACTCTTACCTGTGGTGCCCTCCCTGACTCTTACCTGTGGTGCCCTCCCTGACTCTTACCTGTGGTGCCCTCCCTGACTCTTACCTGTGGTGCCCTCCCTGACTCTTACCTGTGGTGCCCTCCCTGACTCTTACCTGTGGTGCCCTCCCTGACTCTTACCTGTGGTGCCCTCCCTGACTCTTACCTGTGGTGCCCTCCCTGACTCTTACCTGTGGTGCCCTCCTGACTCTTACCTGTGGTGCCCTCCCTGACTCTTACCTGTGGTGCCCTCCCTGACTCTTACCTGTGGTGCCCTCCCTGACTCTTACCTGTGGTGCCCTCCCTGACTCTTACCTGTGGTGCCCTCCCTGACTCTTACCTGTGGTGCCCTCCCTGACTCTTACCTGTGGTGCCCTCCCTGACTCTTACCTGTGGTGCCCTCCCTGACTCTTACCTGTGGTGCCCTCCCTGACTCTTACCTGTGGTGCCCTCCCTGACTCTTACCTGTGGTGCCCTCCCTGACTCTTACCTGTGGTGCCCCTCCCTGACTCTTACATGTGGTGCCCTCCCTGACTCTTACATGTGGTGCCCTCCCTGACTCTTACATGTGGTGCCCTCCCTGACTCTTACATGTGGTGCCCCCCCCTGACTCTTACATGTGGTGCCCCCCCCTGACTCTTACCTGTGGTGCCCCCCCCTGACTCTTACCTGTGGTGCCCCCCCCTGACTCTTACCTGTGGTGCCCCCCTGACTCTTACCTGTGGTGCCCCCCCCTGACTCTTACCTGTGGTGCCCCCCCCTGACTCTTACCTGTGGTGCCCCCCCTGACTCTTACCTGTGGTCTTCCCCCCCCCTGACTCTTACCTGTGGTGCCCCCCCCCTGACTCTTACCTGTGGTGCCCCCCCCCCTGACTCTTACCTGTGGTGCCCCCCCCTGACTCTTACCTGTGGTGCCCCCCCCTGACTCTTACCTGTGGTGCCCCCCCCCTGACTCTTACCTGTGGTGCCCCCCCCTGACTCTTACCTGTGGTGCCCCCCCCTGACTCTTACCTGTGGTGCCCCCCCCCTGACTCTTACCTGTGGTGCCCCCCCCCTGACTCTTACCTGTGGTGCCCCCCCCCTGACTCTTACCTGTGGTGCCCCCCCCCCTGACTCTTACCTGTGGTGCCCCCCCCCTGACTCTTACCTGTGGTGCCCCCCCCCTGACTCTTACCTGTGGTGCCCCCCCCCTGACTCTTACCTGTGGTGCCCCCCCCCTGACTCTTACCTGTGGTGCCCCCCCCCTGACTCTTACCTGTGGTGCCCCCCCCTGACTCTTACCTGTG